>JAHWGI010001407.1:1665589-2163436 GCA_029379305.1 Frankliniella fusca | reverse complement strand
GCAAAGGGAAGGATAGGGCAAACAAAAGAGAAAGAGAGGTAACAAAAAAAAGGAAAAGAAAAGAAGAGAAAGAAAAGATAAGAGCGGGGCGAGGTATCACGAAAGGGCAGGAGGTGAGAGCAAGATGGGAAAAAGAAAGAATAGGGGAAAGAGCGTGACAAGGAGAGGAGAAAAAGAAGGCTAAGAAAGAGAGAAGGGCAAGAGTTGAGGGCGGGAGGGAAAGGCCAGCGGAAGACGGAGAAGAGAGGAAAATAGTAAGGAGAAGGAATGTATCAGAAGAGGAAGGAGAGTAGAGAAAACGAGAAGGCCACAAGGGAGGAGGGTCAAGTGGAAAATAAAATAAAGAAAGAAGGGTATAGTAAGGAATAGTAGCCGGCAACACAGCAAATACAAAAGGATGCGAAAAAAGCAAAAAGAAACATAAAGAAAGGAGAGGAGAGGAAAAACGCAAGTAGCGGAGTGAGCAGGTCAAGGGGAAATAAAGTAGTAAGAAAAACAGTCAAGAGACCACAAACGGATAAGTGGAAGTAGTACAGGATGGAAAAAAGGATAAACAACGAAGTACAGAGAAAGCAGCACGAAGAGGCGAAAATAAAACGGTCGGCAAGGCATAAGGGGGGGAGAAAAAATAACGGGGAGAGCATAACACGAAGGGCATAGAATCAAGACAAAAGAAAAAAGAGACACACACCCGCACGCGGCAAGGGCCAACAGTAACGTGGAGGGTGTAATGTAAAAAAAACTCCGCGACCGCCAGAGAAAAAAGTAGATGCAAAACATGAAAGCATGAGAGAGCGAATAAAAGATAAGACACGAAGTGAAAACTAAATGAGAAAAAGGAGAAAAAGAGGGGTAAGAAAAAACGAAGTTGTGCAAAGGGGGTGCGGACATAGGTAGCAGCACGGGTAAAAAGCTACGAAAGCACCTAGACACGGACCCGTAAAAGAGAGAGAGGTGAAAAGGATGGCAGGTAAAAGTTAAAAGACACACCGAACACAGAAGGAGTAGGAAAGAAGAAACGAGGACACGGAGAGGGTGAGGAGGAGTAAAAGGAAGATTAGAGAGACAAGGGAGGGGACAGCTTTAGGAAAAGGGAGGTAAGAACGCGCGGGAGACGTGTAAGAAGAAGTGAAGTTGGAAGTTGAAAATCAGGAATGGAGGAAGGAAAAGAAGAGACCCGAGGCCCGAGGCAGCCAACGGTGCCAACGCTAAACGTCATGGTGACCGCAACGGCGTAACGACAGGCTTTACGTGGTTTAATGTTGTGTAGATGAGCATCAAACAAAACTGCACGAGACTATTTATTTGGAGGTTTTTAAGGGGAGGAATATCTATCAAGTGATACCTGAGTATCCAAGCACGACTAGGGAGATTGTGTTTTGTGATCTTCAAAAAACAGATAGCAGGAAAGTAACAATATGTTGTCTTTGAGGACATGAAAAACTTTCAACCAATAACATAAACTTAAGCGGATGTAAATCAATCATTGTCCATCCTATACCGACAAACCATAGACCAACCAAACCCCCCCCGCCCACACAACACACCCCCCAGACCCCACCCACCCCCACACACTAACCAGCCCCACCCAACCCACGCCCCCCGGGCAAAGCCCAATACGGAATCTCGAGCAGATCAGCCAAAGAAAAGTAGAGATAGATTAAAATTAAGGGAAACGAGTAACACGAGAATTAAAGAAGGGAAGACAGGAGAAGGGAAGAAAAAAAAAATAAACGCGTCAAAAGACGAGAGAAGGAAAAGGGCAAAAGTAGCACGAAGGAAAGTGAATGTAAGAGTCAATGGACAACAACAAAGAGTATCAAAAAGAAAAAAAAAATAAACAGAGGAGGGGGAAAGAAGAAACAAAGAACGAAAGAAGAGAAGAAAAACAAAAAAAGCAAGAGAACTAGGGAGAAAATTAAGGAAAAATAAGATGCGTAAAAGAAAACCGAACGAGAAAGGAATAGAGTAAAGTGAGTACGAAAACGAAAGAAGAAAAAAGAGCCAAAAAGAAAAAAAAAATAGAGAAATCGCAGCAAGGAACAGCAACAAGAAACGGAAACAAGGAAAGCAAAGACCCCCAAGCAAAAAAGAAAAGGAGGAGAAAGTGGAGTAAACAGTAGGGAAGAAACAAAAGAGAGGCTGGGAAAAAGAAGATGGAAAAGAAGAAGGGTGAGAAGGAGGGAAAAGAAAGAAAATGAAGAGGGAGGAGTTAAAGATAGGGAGATAATCGATAAAGGGTCGTAAGAGGAAGTAAATTGCCAGAGAAGTGAGTAGGGAAAACGCATGGGAAGGGAGAGAACAAAAAAAAAGAGAAGGATAAAAGAGGAAGAAAAGCAGAGAATAAAAGTAGGGTGTGGGAAAAAGGAAACGATTATGGAGAGGATGCGGTAACACAAGAGCGAAGGATAAGGATAGAAGGAAGCGGCAAAAGGAAGAAGGGAGATAAGATAAGTGAATGGTTCACACCGAGAAACAGAAAGAAAAAATAGAGCAAGGAGAAAATCGAACCAAAGAAGAAAAAAGAAACAAAAGGGAGTAACTAAAAGAGAAGACGAGAAAGAAACCAAAAGTACAACGCAATGTGGAAAAGCGCACGAAAAAGGGATAATAAAGGAAAGAAATGAAGAGAAAGAAGAGGGAAGAACACAGGAGACGAATGGGTAGAAGAGAAGAAAGATAAGTAATAAGGAAAGAACACAAGCAAGAGTGAAAAAAAAAAAATGAAGAGAGAAGGAGAGAAAAAAAATGAAAGAGCGGAGAGGTAGGGAAGTAAAGAAAGAGACATCGGAAGGGAGAGAACGAATTAGAGAAGAGACATAAGGGGAAAAATCGAGAACAAAGGGAAAATGACAAAGATCGAAACAGTAAGAAAATCAATACGAAGGATGAGTAACATAACAGGAGCCAGCAAGAAAGGGAGAAGAGAGAAAAGACGAAAAAGGAAGAGAGGAAAAAATAGGTAAGAAATGGGAGAGAATACGAGCCCATCGAAAGGAGTAAACAGCGGGGGAAAATAACACATGAAGAAATGGAATAAGAATGGGCAGAAGACCGCAAGAACAACAAAAAAATAATAGGGAAAAAGGAAAGTAGAGGGGAACAAAGAAAGGGAGAGAAAGAAAAAACGGAGGGAAGGAGAAAGAGTAGAACGAACATGAATTAGAAAAAAGAGGACGAAAAGAAGACTAGGGAATAAAAATAAGATGATAGATAGACAAAAAGGGAAGAAAGTAATGAGAACAAAAAAGAACACACGACGAAGAAGCGAAGAAAATAAGAGAAAGTAAAGGGGAAATTGAGGAGAGGAAGAATCGAGGAAAATACCAGGCGGAAAAGCATCGACAGGTAAAAAGAGAGTACGACGAAAGAGGAACATAGAGGGAGAACGAGAAAAAGATAAACAAGTACATGACATGGGGCGAAGAAAATGATGGGAAAAAACGCGCTGATTAAAGGCTTAGAAGGAGAATCAGAGCGACTGGGGCAGAGAAACGACATAGAAATACTAAAAGGAGAGCGATGAAGTTGAAGGACGAAGAATGACGGAAAGCGAAGAAAGACATCGCAATGAAGAGAAAAGAGGAGAGCACAGAGAGAAAAACAGTGAAAGGACGAGGGAGCCAAGAGACAACAAACAGGAGCGGAAAAAGAGGAAAAAGAAGAGAAGAGAAGGGACAACAGGATTGAGTTAGTTGGTAGATGGGGGCGGGGTGGTAGTGGAAGGGTAGGGTTGGGTGGGGGTTGTGTGGTGAGTGAGGGGGACGGAGTGGAGTGAGAGTATATGTAAGAATTTGGAAAGTGTTAGAAGTGTGATAATTTGGGATTATGGGGATAGGAAGATCGTGGGGTGGGTGAGATGTGCGCGGCGCTCGACGGATGAGTTGGGAACTCGTAGAGTATTCAGCGCGTGTGATCGCATATGGACAAGTTCTATGCGGCGAGTTGCTCGATGGGAGGCCAGCGCCCCACTCAAGTTCCATTTAACCCCCCGCATACATATGAGAAAGTTCATAACTCGCACCCGACTCTACTTATACCACTCTTACAGCAACACATACAAAACCCGCACCCCGCCACCCAACCAGATAGCAAGACCCATCCAGACCCCGCATACACCCCCCCCCACCAAAACACGAGCACCTCTCGCCAGGCCGCTCGACCCGCCCAAACCACCATCTCCCCCGAGCCCCGAGAGAACTGAACCGATGAGGACACGAGAAATAGAGATGACGAAGGACGAGAGTAACGGAGAAAAAGAAGGGAAGAAAAAGGGAAAAAAGTGAAAGAGGCGGGAGAAGAAAGAATAGAGGAAGAGTGTGAGAGAAGGTTCAGTAAAAGAACACGGAGAAGAGAGCAAAAAGACACGAAGAGAGCAGAACAAGGGAACAAAGAAGAGGAAGGAGCTAGGAAAAGAGGAACGAAAGAGAGATGTGTGGAAAGAGCAGAATGGAAGGTGAGCGGTTATCGAGAAAGGGAGTGGGGATCAGAGGAGAAGGGTGGGGAACTGGATAAAGAATGAAGAAACAAGGGTGAGAAAGGTAAAAGGGAGTAAAGCTAGATAGGAATAGGCGGGTAGTGCAGATGGAGGAGGCACAAAAAGAGAAAGAGGCGGAGGCAAGAGAGCGAAGGATGGAAAGAAGGTAGAAAGATCTAGCAAAGAGAGATGACGAAGAAGGAAGAGAAAACAGTAGAAGAGAAAACGGTTTAATGAAAGGACTTGGACGAATACGGGTGGGAAGCGAGAATAAGAAGAAAGAGCAAATGGGGAAACACAAAATAAGAAAAGGTACATGAAAAATAGTGGGGAGAGGGAGGGAGCGCGGCAGAAAGTAAAGCAACGTAAAAAAAGAAGAAAAAGAAGCCACGCTGGGCGAGGAGAGAGAATTGACAGAGGGGGTGAGTTAAGTAAGGACGCAAAAAGAAGAGGAAGTCAGGTGACGAGAAAAATAGGAAAAAGGAGGAAAGAACAATTTGTAGGTAAGCAAAGAAAACGGAAGGTAAACTAAGGAGGAAGAAGAAGGGGCGCGGAGTAAACGCAGAAGTAGAAGAAAAGAGGTAGACGAGGGTGAGGGAGGCATGAGCAGATCAGAAAGGGACGAAGAAAACGCAGGGAGTCGGAAGAGAGAAAAGAAAAAGGAAGGTAAGGAAAAAAGAGAACGAGGGGGCGGAAGCCAAGGTAGGAGAAGGTCGAAAGAAAAAGCAGGGCAGGTAGGGGTAAAACGGGATGAAAAACAAATAAGAGATCAAGGAAAAGGAGTGGGACCGAGGGAGTACGGTGGATAGGGGGAGGGTGGACGGAAAAAGAAGAAGTTGATGAAAAAGAAGACAAGAAGTCTGGAAAGGAAGGGCGGAAGAAGAGAACAAGGTAGGTAGAGGAGAAAGTGAGAAGTGATAAGAAAGAGATAAAGAAGAAGCAGAGTGGAAGAAGAAGAAGAAGGATAGTAAGCAAAAACGAGGAGAAGTGACGGCAGGGAGAGAGAGAAGAGAGGAGGTGAGTACAACGGAGAGGAGGAAGAAGGTGGGGAGAAGACGGGAAAGAAGCAAACGTTAGAAAAATAAAAGAAGACAAAAGGACAGGCTAAAGGGAAAGGGAAGAAACTATAGGAGGGCAGAAAAAGGGAAGAAAATTTGACATAATCTGGTGTTGAGAAAGGAGGAGAAAGAGACTGGTGTCTGAGACAGACTGGAAACAGAGAGAGAAGGGAAAGGCGAGCAACTCAGAGAAGTAGCAAGGAGGATAGGAAGAAGAAGCACGAAGACGGAGGGAGAGTGTGGAAGAAGGAAAAGGGAGAGAAGAGAAATAAAAGCAAAGAGAAAATAAGGAAGGAAAGAAGGAGATAGTATAGGAAGGGAAAGAGAAGGGAAAGAGAGGCGTGAGGCGGAAGACGGCCAGAAACAACAAGAGAAGAAGTTAAGGAGAAGACGACAGAAGAAGAGAGAAGACTGAAGAGAGGAAGAAGAGACAGAAGAAGAGAAAGAGAAGAAAGAGGAGAGAAGAAACGAGGGACAAGAGAGAGGAGAGTCCATGAATAGTAAAGAAGAGAGAAGAGGGTGGAAATGAGAGGGCGAGAGAGGAGGAAGCATGGAAGAGAAGAGGAGGAGCAAGAGTAAACGCAGAGGGTAGGAGAAGAAAAAGAGTCCGGGTTAGACGGAGCAGTAGAGAGAAGAAAGTCAGAAGAAGAGAGAGAAGAAAGAAGTTGACAAAGAAGAGAAGAGATAGAGAGTAGAGAAGAAGAAGAGAAAAAAGGCAAATGGGAGAAGAGAGAGAACGGAAAAGAGTAAGAGGAGGAGTGCAGCGGAGAAGTGTGAAGACGGGAAGACTGAAGAGAAAGGCATGAGCCAGAGTGAGGAAAGAGTGGAAGCGAGAGAAGAAGCGGAGAGAGAAGACAGGATGCGGGAGAAGATGGAGAAGATGGACAGAGAGAGGAAGAGAGGAGAGTCGGGAAGAGAAGGGAGAAGGAGAAAGGAAGATGAAGTGGATAGATGAGATGGGAGAGAAGAGAAGGAAGATAGAGAGCCAGAGAAGCAGGGCGGTAAGGAGAGAGGGACCAGAAACGAAGAAGTGAGAAGACAGAAGAGAGACGAGAAAGGCGGAGAGGGAGAAGAAGAGAGATACGACGAGAGGAAGAAGCGTAAAGAAGTGAAGTAGGGAGAGACGAAAAGAGGAAGAAGCGAAGAAAATGAGATGACGAGAGAGCGGAGATAGAAGAAAGGTAGAGAGAGAGGCTGAGAAAGGCGAGTAGACACAGAAAGTTGGTGGGAGGTAGAGGGCAGATGGAGAGGTAAGAGAGGAGAAGAAGGGGAGAGAACGAGAGAAGAGGAGGAGAGAGACGACAGAGAAGAGAGTAGGACAGGAGAGAGGAGAGAGAGAGAGACGGAGAGAGAAGAAGAGAAAGAAGGAAGAAGAAGAGGAAGAAGAAGAAGAGAAGAAAGAGAGAAAGATAGAAGAGAAGAAGAAGAAAGAAGATAGAGAAGAGAAGAGAAGAGAAGAAAGAAGGAAGGAGAAGAGACAGATGAAGATAGAAGAGAAGAAGGAAGAAGAGAAGAAGAGAGAGGAGAAGCGTAAGAAGAAAGAAGAAGAAGAAGAAGAAAGAAAGAGAAGAAGAGAGAAAGAAGAAGAAGAAGAGTGAGAGAAGAAGAAGAAGACGAACGACAGAAAGAGAGAAGATAGAAAGAAGAAGAAAGAAGAGAAGAGAAAGAAGAGAAGAAGAAGAAGAGAAAGAAAGAAGAAGAAAGAAGAAGAAGAAGAGAGAAAAGAAGAAGAGAGAAGTAGAAGAAGAAGAGAAGGAAGAAGAGAAGAAGAAGAGAAGGAGCAGAAGAAGCAGAAAGCAGAGAGAAGAGAAGAAAGAGAAGAGAGAAGAGAGGAAGAAGAAGAAGGAAGGAAGAAGAAGGAGAAAGAAGAAGAAGAGTGACGCGGAAGACAGAAGAGGAAGAAAAGCGAAGGTAAGAGGAGAAAGGAGCAGGGAGGGAAGAGTCGAGGAAGGAGAAACGGGAGGTATGATGAGAGATAGTGAAGACAGAGAAGTGAAAGTGTAAGTGGAAGAAGATAAGAAGTGTGAAGACGAAGAAAAGTAGAAGTGAGAAGAGAGAAGACAGAAGAAGAGAGTAGAGAAGTAGAGAAGAGTAGGAAGAGTGAAGAAGAGAAAACGCCGTAAGAAGAGAAATGAGAAGCAAGAGAGAAAACGAGGGGTAGCAAGAGTAGGATGAGAGAGAGAAGAGGAAGAGAGAGAGCAGGATAGTAGACAGAGAAGAGAGACAGTGTATAATGCAGAAGTAGAGTAGTGAACGATAGCAGAGGAGACATGAAGGGAGAAGAGAGAAGAGAGAAGACAGAGAAGACAGAGGAACAGAGAATAGAAGAGAGGAAAGAAAGAAGGAGATTGAGAGAGAGCGAGAGCAGTAGAAGGAGTAGTAGAAGAAGAAGAGGAGGACAGAGACGGGGAGATGGGGCAAACGAGATAGAACGACGAAGAGACAGAGAGGGAGAGAATGAGAGAAGAGAAGAGATGGATAGAAGAAGAGAAGATGCAGCAGATTGCTACAGTCAAGTAGAGAACTATGGATTGAAGTGTAGAGATGCGTAAGTGTAGAAGATGTGTACACGCTGAGTGAGAAGAGAGAGAGAATGTAGAAGGATGAAGATGAGTAGAATGACGTGAGTGACAGAATGAGACGGAGATGTAATGAGAAGAGATGAGCAGGAGAAGTAGTGAGTAGCAAGTGAGTAGGATGAGAGTGAGGATGATGCTGAGATAGAAAGAGAACGGGCAAGAGAAGTGGGGAATATAAGATGCAGTAGTGAAAGAGATACGAAGCAGAGAAGTGGTACGGAGAGGCATGGTACTGGATGATCACGTCGTGTATGCACGGAGATGAGAAAGTGACAGAGTCAGATGAGACAGAGCAGTGAGAGAAGAGATGAGAGAGAAGAAAGAAGAGAGAAAGAAAAGAAAGAGAGAGGCAGAAGAGAAGAGAGAAGAAGAAGAAGAGAAGGAAAAGAAGAGAGAAGAGATCAGGAAGAGAAGAGAAGAGAAAGAAGAAGAGAAAGAGGAAGAGAGAAGAAGAGAGAAAGAAGAGGAGAAAGAGAAGAGAGAAGAAGAGAGAAAGAAGAAGAGAAGAGGAGAAAGAGAGAAGAAGGAAGAAGAGAAGCGAAGTAGAGAGAAGCAAGAAGATAAAGAGAGAAGAAAGAGAAGGAGAAGAGAAGGAGAAAAGAAGAGAGAAGTAAGAAGAGAAGAAAGAAGAGAAGATAGAGAAGAAAGAAGAAGAAGAGTGAAAGAAGGAAGGGAGAGAAAAGAAGAAGAAGAAAGAAGAGAGAAGAAGAGAGAAGAGAAAGGAAGAAAGAAGAAGAGAAGAAGAAGGAGAGAAGAGAAGAGAGAGATGAGAGAAGAAAGAGAGAGAGAAGAAGAGAGAGAGAGAAGAGAGCGAGAAAAGAAGAGAGAAGAAGAAGATAAGAAGAGAAGAAGAAGAAAGAAGAGAAGAGAGAAGAGGAAGAAGAGTAGAGAAGAGAGAAGAGAAGAAGAAGAGAAGAAAGAGAAGAAGAGAGAAGAAGAGAGAAGAGAAGAGAAGAAGAGAAGAAGAAAGAAGAGAGAAGAGAGAGAGAAGAAGAGAGAGAAGAGAAGAAGAAGAAGAAGAAGAAGGAAGAAGAAAGAGAAGTGAGAGAAGAGAAGAAGAAGAAGGAAGAGAGAAGAAGAAGAGAAGAGAAGAGAAGGAGATGAAGAAAGGAGAAGAAGAAGAAAGAAGAGAGAAGAAAAATAGAGAAAGAAGACAGAAAGAAGAGAGAAAGAAGAGAAGGAGAAGAAGAGAAGAAGAAGAGAAGAGAAGAAGAGAAGAAGAGAAGAAGAAGAGAAGAAGAGAAGAAGAAGAGAAGAGAAGAGAGAAGAAGAAGAGAGAAGAAGAGAAGAGAGAGAAGAGAAGAGAGAAGAAGAGAAGAGAGAAGAAGAAGAAGAGAGAAGAGAAGAAGAGAAGAGAGAAGAGAGAAGAAGAGAAGAAGAAAGAAGAGAAGAAGAGAGAAGAAGAGAGAAGAAGAAAGAGAAGAGAAGAAGAAGAGAAGAAGAGAAGAAGAAGAAGAGAAGAGAAGAAGAGAAGAAGAGAGAAGAGAGAAGAAGAGAGAGAAGAGAAGAAGAGAAGAAGAAGAAGAAGAAGAAGAGAGAGAAGAGAGAAGAAGAGAAGAGAGAAGAGAGAGAAGAGAGAGAAGAAGAGAGAAGAAGAAGAGAAGAAGAAGAGAGAGAAGAGAAGAGAAGAGAGAAGAAGAAGAGAAAGAAGAAGAGAAGAAGAGAAGAAGAAGAGAAGAAGAGAAAGAGAGAAGAAGAGAGAAGAGAAGAGAAGAAGAGAAGAAGAAGAGAAGAAGAGAGAAGAAGAAGAGAAGAAGAAGAGAAGAGAGAAGAAGAGAAGAGAGAAGAGAAGAGAGAAGAGAGAAGAAGAGAAGAAGAGAAGAGAAGAAGAGAGAAGAGAAGAAGAAGAAGAGAAGAGAGAGAAGAGAAGAAGAGAAGAAGAGAGAAGAAGAAGAAGAAGAGAAGAAGAGAAGAGAAGAGAAGAAGAGAAGAGAAGAGAAGAAGAGAGAAGAGAAGAAGAAGAGAGAAGAGAAGAAGAAGAAGAGAAGAAGAGAAGAAGAAGAGAAGAAGAAGAGAAGAAGAAGAGAGAAGAAGAGAAGAAGAGAAGAGAAGAAGAGAGAAGAAGAGAAGAAGAGAAGAAGAGAAGAAGAAGAGAAGAGAGAAGAGAAGAAGAGAAGAAAGAGAGAAGAGAAGAAGAAGAGAAGAAGAAGAAGAGAAGAGAAGAAGAGAAGAAGAAGAGAGAAGAAGAGAGAAGAGAAGAAGAAGAGAAGAGAGAAGAGAAGAAGAAGAGAGAAGAGAGAAGAGAAGAAGAGAGAAGAAGAGAAGAAGAGAGAAGAGAAGAAGAAGAGAAGAGAAGAGAAGAGAAGAAGAGAAGAGAAGAGAAGAAGAGAAGAGAGAAGAGAAGAGAAGAAGAGAAGAGAAGAAGAAGAGAGAAGAAGAAGAAGAGAAGAAGAAGAGAGAAGAGAAGAAGAAGAAGAGAAGAGAAGAAGAGAAGAGAGAAGAGAAGAGAAGAGAAGAAGAGAGAAGAAGAAGAAGAGAAGAAGAGAGAAGAAGAAGAAGAGAAGAAGAGAAGAAGAGAAGAGAAGAAGAAGAAGAAGAGAAGAGAGAAGAAGAGAAGAGAGAAGAAGAAGAGAAGAGAAGAGAGAGAAGAAGAAGAGAGAGAAGAGAGAAGAGAAGAAGAAGAGAAGAGAAGAGAAGAAGAAGAGAAGAGAAGAGAAGAGAAGAGAAGAAGAAGAAGAAGAGAGAAGAAGAGAGAAGAGAGAAGAGAAGAGAAGAAGAGAAGAGAGAAGAAGAGAAGAAGAAGAGAAGAGAGAAGAGAAGAAGAGAAGAAGAGAAGAAGAGAGAAGAAGAAGAGAAGAAAGAGAAGAGAAGAGAGAAGAAGAGAAGAGAAGAAGAGAAGAGAGAAGAAGAGAGAGAAGAGAAGAAGAGAGAGAAGAAGAAGAAGAGAGAAGAGAAGAAGAAAGAGAAGAAGAAGAGAAGAGAGAAGAAGAAGAAGAGAAGAAGAGAAGAGAAGAGAAGAAGAGAAGAAGAGAAGAAGAAGAGAGAAGAGAAGAGAGAAGAAGAGAAGAGAAGAAGAGAAGAGAAGAGAAGAAGAGAAGAGAGAAGAAGAAGAAGAGAGAAGAGAAGAGAAGAAGAGAAGAAGAGAAGAGAAGAAGAGAGAGAGAAGAAGAAGAGAAGAAGAAGAGAAGAGAGAAGAAGAGAGAAGAAGAGAAGAAGAAGAGAGAAGAGAAGAGAAGAAGAAGAGAGAAGAAGAGAGAAGAAGAAGAAGAGAAGAGAGAAGAGAAGAAGAAGAGAAGAAGAGAGAGAAGAGAAGAAGAGAAGAAGAGAAGAGAAGAAGAAGAAGAGAAGAAGAAGAGAAGAGAAGAGAAGAGAAGAAGAGAAGAGAAGAAGAAGAGAGAAGAAGAAGAAGAGAGAAGAAGAGAAGAGAAGAAGAAGAGAAGAGAAGAAGAGAAGAAGAAGAAGAGAAGAGAAGAAGAGAAGAGAGAAGAAGAGAAGAAGAAGAGAGAAGAGAAGAAGAGAGAAGAAGAAGAAGAGAGAAGAGAAGAGAGAAGAAGAGAAGAGAAGAAGAAGAGAAGAGAGAAGAGAAGAAGAGAAGAGAAGAAGAGAAGAGAAGAGAGAAGAGAGAAGAAGAGAAGAAGAGAAGAGAAGAGAGAAGAGAAGAGAAGAAGAGAAGAAGAAGAAGAGAAGAGAAGAAGAAGAGAGAAGAAGAAGAGAAGAGAAGAAGAGAAGAAGAAGAGAGAAGAAGAGAAGAGAAGAAGAAGAGAAGAGAAGAGAGAAAGAGAGAAGAGAAGAAGAGAGAGAAGAGAAGAAGAGAAGAGAAGAAGAGAAGAAGAGAAGAGAAGAAGAGAAGAGAAGAGAGAAGAGAAGAAGAGAGAGAAGAGAGAAGAAGAAGAGAAGAGAAGAGAGAAGAAGAGAAGAAGAAGAGAGAAGAGAAGAGAGAAGAAGAGAAGAGAGAAGAAGAAGAAGAAGAGAAGAAGAAGAAGAGAAGAGAAGAAGAAGAGAAGAGAGAAGAGAAGAGAAGAAGAGAAGAGAGAAAGAAGAAGAAGAAGAAGAGAAGAAGAGAAGAGAAGAAGAAGAGAAGAGAAGAGAGAAGAGAAGAAGAGAAGAGAAGAAGAAGAAGAAGAGAAGAAGAGAAGAAGAGAGAAGAGAAGAGAGAAGAGAAGAAGAAGAGAGAAGAGAGAGAAGAAGAGAAGAAGAAGAGAAGAAGAGAGAAGAAGAGAAGAGAAGAAGAGAAGAAGAAGAGAAGAGAAGAAGAAGAGAGAGAAGAGAAGAAGAAGAGAAGAAGAGAAGAAGAGAGAAGAAGAAGAGAAGAGAAGAAGAGAAGAAGAAGAGAAGAGAGAAGAGAAGAAGAGAAGAAGAGAGAAGAAGAAGAGAAGAAGAGAAGAAGAGAAGAGAAGAAGAGAAGAAGAGAGAAGAAGAAGAGAAGAAGAGAAGAAGAAGAGAAGAGAAGAGAAGAAGAGAGAAGAGAGAAGAAGAGAGAAGAGAGAGAAGAAGAGAAGAGAGAAGAGAGAAGAGAAGAAGAAGAGAAGAAGAAGAGAAGAGAAGAAGAAGAAGAGAGAAGAAGAAGAGAAGAGAGAAGAAGAGAAGAGAAGAGAAGAAGAGAAGAAGAGAAGAGAAGAAGAAGAGAAGAGAAGAGAGAAGAAGAGAGAAGAAGAAGAAGAGAAGAAGAGAAGAGAAGAGAAGAGAGAAGAAGAAAGAAGAGAGAAGAAGAGAAGAAGAGAAGAGAGAAGAAGAGAAGAAGAAGAGAAGAAGAAGAGAAGAAGAGAAGAGAAGAGAGAAGAGAAGAAGAGAGAAGAGAAGAAGAGAGAAGAGAAGAGAAGAAGAAGAGAGAGAAGAGAAGAAGAAAGAAGAAGAGAGAGAAGAGAGAAGAAGAGAAGAAGAAGAGAAGAGAAGAGAGAAGAGAGAGAAGAAGAGAAGAAGAAGAGAAAGAGAGAAGAAGAAGAAAGAGAGAAGAAGAAGAAGAGAGAAGAGAAGAGAGAAGAAGAAGAGAAGAAGAGAGAAGAGAAGAGAAAGAGAAGAGAGAGAAGAGAAGAAGAAGAAGAGAAGAAGAAGAGAGAGAAGAAGAGAAGAAGAAGAGAAGAAGAAGAAGAGAGAAGAAGAGAGAGAAGAAGAGAAGAAGAAGAGAAGAGAAGAAGAGAAGAAGAGAAGAGAAGAAGAAGAAGAAGAGAAGAAGAGAAGAGAGAAGAAGAAGAGAAGAGAGAAGAAGAGAAGAAGAGAAGAGAAGAAGAAGAGAAGAGAGAAGAGAAGAAGAGAAGAAGAAGAGAAGAAGAAGAAGAGAGAAGAAGAAGAGAAGAGAGAAGAGAGAAGAGAGAAGAAGAGAAGAAGAAGAGAAGAGAGAAGAAGAGAGAAGAGAAGAGAGAAGAAAGAAGAGAGAAGAGAAGAAGAAGAAGAGAAGAAGAGAAGAAGAAGAGAAGAAGAAGAAGAGAGAAGAAAGAGAGAAGAAGAAGAGAGAAGAAGAAGAGAGAAGAGAAGAGAAGAGAAGAAGAGAAGAAGAGAAGAAGAAGAAGAGAAGAAAGAAGAAGAGAAGAAGAAGAGAAGAGAGAAGAGAGAAGAAGAGAGAAGAAGAGAGAAGAGAAGAAGAGAAGAGAAAGAAGAAGAAGAAGAAGAGAAAGAAGAAAGAAGAGAAGAAGAAGAGAAGAAGAGAAGAAAGAGAGAAGAAGAAGAGAGAAGAGAAGAGAGAAGAAGAAGAGAAGAGAAGAAGAAGAAGAAGAGAAGAAGAAGAGAAGAAGAAGAAGAGAAGAAGAGAAGAAGAGAAGAAGAGAAGAAGAGAAGAGAAGAAGAAGAAGAGAAGAAGAAGAAGAGAAGAAGAGAGAGAAAGAAGAAGAGAAGAAGAAGAGAGAAGAGAAGAAGAGAAGAGAGAAGAAGAGAAGAGAAGAGAAGAAGAGAGAAGAGAGAAGAAGAAGAGAAGAAGAGAAGAAGAGAAGAAGAGAAGAGAAGAAGAAGAGAAGAGAGAAGAAGAGAGAGAAGAAGAGAAGAAGAAGAAGAAGAAGAGAAGAGAGAAGAAGAAGAAGAGAAGAAGAAGAAGAAGAAGAAGAAGAGAAGAAGAAGAGAAGAGAGAAGAAGAAGAGAGAAGAGAGAGAAAGAAGAAGAGAAGAGAAGAAGAAGAAGAGAAGAAGAGAAGAGAGAAGAAGAAGAAGAGAAGAAGAGAAGAAGAAGAAGAGAAGAGAGAAGAAGAAGAGAAGAAGAGAAGAAGAAGAGAAGAGAAGAAGAGAGAGAAGAAGAAGAAGAAGAGAGAAGAAGAGAGAAGAGAAGAAGAAGAAGAAGAGAAGAAGAGAAGAAGAGAAGAGAAGAAGAGAAGAAGAAGAGAAGAGAAGAAGAGAAGAAGAGAAGAAGAGAAGAAGAAGAGAGAAGAGAAGAGAGAGAAGAGAAGAAGAAGAGAAGAAGAAGAGAAGAAGAGAAGAAGAAGAAGAGAAGAGAAGAGAAGAGAAGAAGAGAAGAAGAAGAAGAAGAGAAGAAGAGAGAAGAGAAGAAGAAGAGAAGAAGAGAAGAAGAGAAGAGAGAGAAGAGAAGAGAGAAGAAGAGAAGAAGAGAGAAGAGAAGAGAAGAAGAGAAGAGAAGAAGAAGAGAGAAGAGAAGAAGAGAGAAGAAGAGAAGAGAGAAGAGAAGAAGAGAAGAAGAAGAGAAGAGAGAAGAGAAGAAGAAAGAAGAGAAGAGAGAAGAGAAGAAGAGAAGAAGAAGAGAAGAAGAGAAGAAGAAGAAGAGAAGAAGAAGAGAAGAGAGAAGAAGAGAGAAGAAGAGAAGAAGAAGAAGAGAAGAGAGAAGAGAGAAGAAGAGAAGAAGAAGAGAGAAGAGAGAAGAAGAAGAAGAGAAGAGAAGAAGAAGAGAAGAAGAAGAGAGAAGAAGAGAAGAAGAAGAGAAGAAGAGAGAAGAGAAGAAGAGAGAAGAGAAGAGAAGAAGAAGAAGAGAAGAGAGAAGAAGAGAGAAGAAGAGAGAAGAGAAGAAGAAGAGAGAAGAAGAGAGAAGAAAGAAGAGAGAAGAGAAGAAGAAGAGAGAAGAAGAGAAGAGAGAAGAAGAGAAGAGAAGAAGAAGAAGAGAAGAGAGAAGAGAAGAGAAGAGAAGAAGAAGAGAAGAGAGAAGAGAGAAGAGAAAGAAGAGAAAGAAAAGAGAGAAGAGAAAGAGAAGGGAAGAGAAAGAAGAGAAAGAGAAGAGAGAAAGAAAGAGAGTGAAGAAAGAAGAGAAAGAAGAAGAAAGAGAGAGAGAAGAGAGAGAGAGAAGACAGAAGACAAGAGAGAAAAGGAGGAGAAGAGAGAAAGAAGAAGAGAGAAGAAAGAGAGAGAAGAAAAGAGAGAATAGAAAGAGAGAAAGAGAAAGAGAAGAAGATAGAGAAAGAGAGAAGAAAGAGAAAAGAAGAAGAAGAAGAGAAGAAGAAAGAGAGAAAAAGAAAAGAGAAAGAGAAAGAAGGAAGAAGAAAAGAAAGAGACAGGAAGAAAAAGAAGAGAAAAGTAGAAAGAGAAGGGAGACAGAAAGAGAAAAGAAAGAGAAGAGGAAAGAGAAGAAGAAGAGAAAGAGAAGAGAGAGGAAAACAAAGGCAGAGAGAAGGAATGAAAACAGGGAAGTCTCCCTCCTCCTCTTTTCCCCTTCTCCTCCTTCCCTTCCTTCTTCTCTTCCTACCTCTTCTCCTATCCTCCCCTCTACCTCTCCTACTCCCTCTCCTATCCTCTTTTTTTCCCTTACCCTCCTATTCCTCTCCTTTCTCTTCCCTTTACCTTATTTTATCCCCTTCTTCCTTCCTTCCTTTTTTTCCTCTCCTTCTTTTTATTTTAGATGTGATAGCAACAAACTGTGATAACTTAGTGTTAAACTTTGGTCAACAACCAGCACCAGGCTTCTCCAATCACGACCTAGTATATTGTGTTCTTGATCTACAAAAACCAAAGCAGAAAGAACAATATGTTGTCTTTAGAGACATGAAAAACTTTCAACAAGATAAATTTAAGGAAGAGGTGGGGTTAATCAACTGGAATGAATTGTACGGCATTCATGACATTGATGAAAAGCTATTCATATTCAACAATAAAATTATGCATTTAGTCAACAAGCATGCACCTTTTAAGAGAGTGAAATCAAAGAAGAATGAAGCTCCCTGGATGGATGGTGAAATCCATGGACGTATCAAAGAGAGAGACAAGGCGAGAAAAAGATGGCTTAAAACTAAGAGTATCGAGGACATGCAAATTTTTAAAACCCTGCGAAACAAAACAAAACAAATGATAAGGAATGCTCAACTGAAGTACTATCACAATATATTTGATACCAACAAAACAAGTAAAGACATCTGGAAAGCAATAAAATCACTTGGAATCAAAACTTCTCAACCGAATGGCTCAAGCACAACCATAACAGCAAATGAATTGAATAAATATTATTTAGAAGTTGGGAAGCCCAGTAATGAACAAGAAGTTAATTCAACTATAGAAAGCTATATGTCTAAAGAAAAACCAAACTTTGAACGCTTCCACTTCAGATATGTCCTGCCAGAAGAAATTATCACTGTCATCAATAATATTACCTCAGCAGCAGTTGGCCCCGACCAAATACCTATAAAATTCATCAAGTTTGCAATTGTTCCTCTCATGCCAGTGTTAGAACATTTGTTTAACTACTGTTTACAATCTAGTGTGTACCCAATCATTTGGAAAATGGCAAACGTGAAACCACTAGCTAAGGTCACCTCCCCAAAAGAATATAAAGACTTCCGTCCTGTTAGTATATTGAGCTGTCTGGGCAAGGCCTTAGAAAAGTTGGTGCATATGCAACTGATAGAGTTTCTTAACAACAACAACATCCTACCAAAATACCAATCTGGATTCAGAGAAAGATGTAGTACTACAACAGCATTAATTAAAGTCATGGACGATATAAGAAAAGCAATTGACCAAAGGCAACTAACTATTTCAATACTGTTGGATCTAAGCAAAGCGTTTGACTGTGTTAACCACAATCTATTAATTTCTAAACTGGGATCACTAGGATTCTCCAATGCAGTGCTGATGTGGATGGAGAATTATTTAAGTAACAGATTCCAAAGAGTGTCTTTTAATGAAATGGAGTGCTCTGACTGGGAAAAAATTATGTTCGGAGTTCCTCAAGGCAGTGCTCTAGGGCCATTGCTATTTACACTGTACATTTGTGATATAACTAACTCCATTCAGTCCTGTAATGTACATCTCTATGCAGATGATATTCAATTATACACCTCCTTTCACTCCACAAATATAGATCAAGCAGTATGCCATATCAACTCTGACATCATGTCTGTAGTTAAATATTTAAATAATCATGCTCTCCTTGTAAATCCTACTAAAACTCAAGCAATAATATGTGGCTCTAGAAAATATGTACACCAAATAGACTATAAGGATGTTCCTAAAATTGTTATCAAAAATCATGAAATAATGTACTGTAATAGTGTAAAAAGTTTAGGCCTAATTATTGACAGTACTCTGTCCTGGAAGGAGCAGGCTCTAACATCTGTCAACAAAGTATTTGCAACGCTAGCACAAGCTAAAAGGAACATTGACTTTATGCCACAAAATATTAGGAAAAAGTTAGTCCAAGGTGTAATCATGCCCATTCTTGAGTATGGACTTTGTGTTATGACCGACATGGATAAAGAAAGTATGTATCTGCTACAGAAGGCCCAAAATGCTTGTGTGAGATTTATTTATAAAATAAGAAGAGACGAGCACATCACTCCATTCCTAATAGAACTAAAGTGGCTTAAAATTGTGGATAGACAGACTTTGGCAATTGCAACCCTAGTATGGAAAACTATAAAATACAAAAACCCTGAGTATCTTTTTGAAATGTTCATCTTTTCTGACTCTGAAAGATCTAGGACAGTGAGAGCTGACCATCAGTATTTAAGAATTCCCATACATAGAACTGTAACATACACTCAATCATTTTGTGCTGTGGCAACTAGAGTTTTTAATCAGTACAATCTCAAAGATGTCTTACATTGTAGAACACCCTCCTTTAAGAAAGCAATCACTAATGCAATGCTAAAAGAGTACTGTGCCTGAATGTCATCAATTACTGCTATTATTTATCACATTCTATAAATTCTATATGCTTGTTATTTCTTCTCATCTTTAATATTTTTTTTTCTGTAATTTACAATATAACATGTAAACTTTCGAGAGAGCGGACTGCCTACTGTAGTGGGGCTTTGTAGCCCTTTTGTATGTAGTCTCAAAATAAAATTCAATTTCAATTTCAATTTCTCTCTCTCTCTCTGTCTCTCTCTCTCCCTCTCTGTCCCCTCGACCCTCCCCTGTGCTCGATGCAACCGGCTACTGCAAATACGTCCCCCGCTGGCTTTGCACACATCATGCGCTTTGATCAAAGCCCCGGGGTCGCTGCGCGGGCCGCGCGCCGCGCCGGGCTGGGCCGGGCCGGGCAGAGAGGTGAGCGGAGGGAACGGAGGACCAGATAGAAATGTGGTTGGTTGCGTGAATGCTAATGCCGTTTGGAAGGCTGCTGCGGTTTTTAGGGGAGACGGGGTGAAAACGTGCGACGTCCAAGGGGTGTAAAGTTATTTTTAAAAAAATAATGTTTTATTAGTTTTATTCTGAGAATTGTACGGCAAAGACGGTAAAATATCGAGATCCGTGATTTTTCGGGCGCCGTTTAAATATTTTTGTACGATTCGTATTGATGTAGCGCTGCATCAGGAGCCGCACGAATAGAATTTTTCTCGTCGGTACACTCTTAAATACCTACAAAGATTCACAATCCTTTGTAGGCTACAAAGCATTTTCTTTGTACTTGCAAAGCCTTGCTTTGTAATTGCGAAGCACTCTTTGCAATTTGCAAAGATTCAAAATACTTTGCAATTTGCGAAGCATTTGCGAAGCATTTCTTTGTAAGGATTTGACAGTGTATGACCTGTTGTTGCTAGGCTCGCAGCGACGTAGGACGGACAGGTGGGACGTGCTGCAAGCAGGGCGAACAGGGCCATCACCGACCTCAATAAGAGACTCGAGTTGGCCGAATCACCCGGTAAACTGCCGCGCTCTCTCTCTTCTCCTCGCCACATTTTTTTTTCCTGTCTGCTCTCTTCTCGGCCTCCACGGGAAATAAAAGCGAAAGTAGAGGAAATAGACGTGGATGCACCCCGGGAATGGCCAGGCAGGCCCGGTCGCATGGGGGTGGACGGACGGACGGACCGACGGGCCGACGGAAATGTAGAGGAGATAACCAGCCAGGTCCTCCCCCTCCCCCCCCCCCCCCCGCGCTGCGCCGCCCATCCCCGCTCACGTTTACGAGCATTTCCCGTGCAATCAGGCGGGCCGCGCTGGGGGGAGAAGGTGAAGCAAGTCGCATCGGTGGAAAGCTCGGCCCACACTGCGACCCGCCCAGGCCAGCTTGACTTTCCCCGCGCAGCTTTACTTCATTTTTACGGCGCGTAGTCACGACAAGCCCCTCTCCCCCCCCCTCCCCCCGCTCTCTCTCTCTCTCTCTCTCTCTCTCTCTCTCTCTCTCTCTCTCTCTCTCTCTCTCTCTCTCTCTCTCTCTCTCTCTCTCTCTCTCTCTCAATTTTCCTAAATCGCTGGGCCGCAGCCTCAATAAGTTTGGGTGCCATGGTCTTCACCTTCACCCTTGGGACGACCTTGGCACCATGGTGCGCAGCTCAGCGCACATACATTTGTGTCTACGAGCCCTCCGCTCGGGGCCGGGCCGGGCCGGGGGACCTTGTTTCCCATTCTTACGGAGCCGTTTTCGTTTTAATTGCGTGTAAAACTGGATGGCGGACCCTTGTAATGGCACCGGCCTCTCGAGCACGTGTGGCGCGTAGCAGGCCGACTCCCCTCTCGCTCAGACTCTTTCGCTCTCTCACTCTCGTTCTCTCACTCTATCCCTCGTTAGGCGGACCTTCTGTCGAGAGAGAGAGAGAGAGAGAGTGTGTGTGTGTGTGTGTGTGTGTGTGTGTTTTGTTGAGTATTCGCAAGCCTAATTAGGGGCGTATCCGCAGAATCCGCAGGCGCAGTACACAAGGCCGAGGGGGCAGTACCTACCCGCGCAGTTAAGGGTTTTTCACAATTTGAAAAAGAAAGGAAAAATCGCTACGAAAACTCAAGTGTATACACAAGTCGCACACTTGCAGGCGAGTGACTTAAAAACCAAAACATTGTACGGTGACACAGATATTAACAAATTGACGCTTTAACGCGCTTGGGGTTTCCAGTGTGTGCAACATTGTGCGCGGCGCGAGGAGGTATAGGGCGTCCCCACGGAGTCCTCCACGTGTCTCGGCGGTACTCCTCCCTCCCCCCCTCCTCCCCCGGCCCCCTGACCGTGAGTGCACGCTGCGCTGAGGTGGGCGAGTGTTATACCCACCCCGCCCCGCCCCGCCCCGACGAGGGTTGGTTATTTTACGGCCAGCCGGCCGGAGGGTGGCGCGTCGCGGCGCGGAGTGGTGGGGTGGGGTGGGGTGGGGCGCACCGCGGACAGACCCTGCAGGCCCCTTGCGGCCGCACCCCACCCCGCCCCGCCCCGCCCCGCCCCGCCCCGCCGCACTGAGATTTTCCGAAGCAGTGAGCACCGCCGCTGCAATATTCACGTGTCGGGCCGGTGCCGGCCAGGGCCTTGGTGTGCGCGGGGCGGGGCGGTTACGAGAATGCGGTCGCGGCTGCTCTCCAAGAGGTCCGCCCCCGGCCCCGCCCCCCGCCTCCCATTGCGGCGGCCAGTGCTTTTCCTTTCTTCCTTTCTTGCTTTTTATTATTTGACTTACCGCTACGCGCCTATCTTTAATGTACAATCAGCACCATCAGCACCAAGAGCTTTTAGGCCGGAACGTGCGGTTTCGGTGGTGAAACTGATAAGAGTGCTGGCTTTTTCCTGAGGGTCCTCTGTGCAGGCAGAGTTTGCTCAACAATTGATCGCTGAAACTGTCCGTTATTCGCGCAACTCACGCAAACTGCGATGCCAACTCGTAATGTTCGTTTGGCGTTAAAATTTTCCGCGTGCGTTATTTCATACGAAAATCGTGCTTGACGAGCGCCATAGAGGGAAGAGGGAGGGCATTCCTGGCGTGAGTCTCGCAACCGAAACTTTGCAAACAGCGTGTCGTATGACGATATATCAGGGACATTAGGCGCACACGTGAACCAGACAGACGTATATTGGAAGGGCTCGGCCGTGCCGCTATGGGAGTGTGAGTGTATGTGTGAGACAGAGAGAGAGAGGGGGGGGGGGGGGTCGTGTAAGTGTGAGGGTGTCGGCCCATATCAGTGGCAGCCGTCGCGGCTGAATTTGCAATAGCAGGTGCCTTTGATTGCCGCGCGGGGCGCATCGGGCTGGCGCAGCGGGCGTCGCACCTCCTAACTGTCTCACCTACACTGCCATAAAAAGGACACATGCCTCTCCTCGTATAACGCAAAGCAAGCAGGCTATTCCCTGCGAAAATAGCTCACTGAAAAAAAAATACTGTTACGGTTTGCCTACGGTCCCCACCAACCGTACTTTTCATGAACGATCAGGCCATAACAGTTCACGAGGTATACTAAATCGTGTACAATTATTGTTGTTCGCATTCTGTTAGAAAAAAAGAAAAAAGAAAGAAAACCTCCGCGTAATTTTTGCTGTAGGCGTTTTCTGCCTTTTTTTTTCTAACCATGTACTAGCGGTGCGTAAGGTTCTACGCCATATTGTTCCACTTTTTTGCCTTATATTTCGTATCTCCCCTCTTCGAGTTGACATCATCTGATTTGGGATCAAAACCGGCTCCGCCACCGGAGCGGAGCTCATTGAATCATAATGGGGTGGTAAAATTGTAAGGCGGCTGCAGCCGCGACTGCTTCTCGGCTTCAATGAGTCAGACAAGTCTGCTGATTGAATACTTTTACGCGACCGGAAACATTGAATGGCAAGCGCCTCGGCTGTCGGGGCGTGGTGAGGTGAGGCGGGGCGGGGCGGGGCGGAGCGGGCTGGAGCAGGGCGCTATCGCGGGGTAGGGGGGCCTTTTCGGTCCCTGCTGATTGGGGCCATAGGCAGGGTGGGAGAGGAGAAGAGGGGGGCTTCCGCGTGAGAGAGACGCGTTTGTGAGTCAAAGGGGGAGGTTTGCCGGGGTAGACTGGATGTGGCGGGTCTGTCTGTCGCACTATCCGAATGTCTGTCTGTCAATTTATCGCTCTACCGGCCTGCGGCTGCACCTGGGGTGACCGGACACGACACGACTGCGGCGACCGCTCGAAGTGTATGAACTTCCGGCCCCGTCGGCTCTGCACTTCCGGTGGTCAGGGTTAGGTTGGCTGGCGCGGCGCGGCGTGGCGTGGGGTGGGGTGGGGTGGAGTGGAGAGACCAGGCTTCAGGGTGTTCGGGCTACTTAGAAGGCGTTTGAGTCGGGGGTGCGGTGGGGGCCGGGCGGGGCGGCGGAGCCAGTCAAACAGCCCTGCAGGGCGCGCCCCGCCCCGCCCCGCCCCTCCCCGCCCCGCCCCGCCCCGCCCGGCAGCCACTCCTGAGAGATAAGTGCTCGGCGGGGCGTCCCCCCGGCGCGGCGGGAAGGGCCCCACAGGGGGTGCAGGATGGCACTGGGGGCCCCGCACCGCGATAAGTATCGCACCGCGAGTCCTTCTGTGAGGAGGGGAGGTGAGAGAGAAAGAGAGAGCGAGAGAGATGGGGGACGGGGGGCGGGGGTAAGGTAGTAGAAGTGAAAGTGATAGAAATGTCCTCGTGGAGCGTGGCCGCCATGGTTGTTGTTGTTGCCTACCTTCCTCGTCGTTAGCTGAGTGCATGGAGACAGATCAGTTTCCCGAGTTGAGACCCGTCTATCTTCTCAAGTCGTCTCATGTCTTCTCTCCTCTCTGAGGGGAAACAGCAAGGGATCACTCTTTCCGCTATTTCTCTAACCAGAGCAGAGGGAGAGGAAACTGGGCGCGCGCGCGCGCTCACACACACATACACACACACACACATACATACATACATACACACACATACATACACACACACACACACACACACACACACACACACACAGAGTCTGGACCGCTGGCGCACGCACACTTCGTGCAGATGATGCCAAACCAAATCATGTTATGTATTTGCAGAAGCGAATGAGAAAATTGAAGAGATGACTGCAAGCAAACTCAAGCAAGACTCCGTGGGCCTGTGAGGAGAAAGGGTGGGGGAGGAACGACAAGGGCGCGCCTGTATGCATGCTGAGCCAAGACCGAGGGGGACTGGAGCTGGAACTAGCGACATTTTCCCTCTCGTGTCTCGATTTTTGATTCGAAAGCAGGAAAATCTCTCTCCCCCACTTTTCCCCTGTCCTTGTCAGCAGTCTGTTTACCTCCCCCCCTCTCCCCTCCTTCTCTCCCTGCATCCCCCTGTTCAGCCTCAGCCGTCGGTTCGCCATCGACCGCGTGTTTGCCGTTTCGAGCTGCCGCGGGCCCGACGGGCCAGCAAGCCGAACTACAGCACTTCAAAGGCGCCCTTCCTCACAGTTTGAGGCAAACGTTTTTTTTTCCCCCTTTACCTCTTTCCCTTATTATTTATTTTTCGCTCTCCCCTTTTCCTGCTTTCCCTGGAATCCCTTTTGCATCCCCGCAACTTGTTGGGCAGAGCTCTTTTGCTATGAAAGCGTATCGCCGTATCGCGCAAGGGATGCACAACTGTTTTTGAGGCTGCCCAAGTCTTCCACAAATTTTGTTTGCGATAAATTTGCGTGCGGCTGCCAATGGCATTGTGCGTCGCAACGCAACGATAAAGCAAAACAATGCTCTCACTACAACATCGCGGGTCGATAGTCGCGAACAAGCTCCGCAAGCAATGCGATTGCAGCCAAACCGACCCGGCGCGGCCCGGGACCAAGGCGCCTAATGAAATAACGGCTGGAGTAACTAACTATCTCAATATCTCACGAAAAACTTTTTCGCACCACCGTAATAATTTCCAGTGGCTATCTACGCGGGATGGTTTCCTATTGTAACACTCCGCAGCTCGCCCTGGCCGCGCCGCGCTCTTGTTTCCGGAATTCCCCGCATTTGTTTAATGAATTAGACCTTCCACTTCTTGTTTATGGATTTTGTTCGCGTTTGTGCCTTTCTATTATTTTTTTCTTTTTTTTTGTTTCCGGTTTCTGTCTGTGCTTTCTTTTCTCTTGCTTTTTGCGCCCGCTTGGTCGGGAAAGAAAAGGGAGACTGATGGCGGGTCAGAATGGAGAGAGGGTCGTGGGTGAGAGAGAGTAACAGCGAGAGAAAGAGAGAGAGAGAGAGAGAGAGAGAGAGAGAGAGAAGGGTTGCACGAGAGCGACAGTGGTGAGCGGCGCCGTTTTGTTTTGCGAGGGCACGCTGTCTCGTAGTGGACTGGGGGAGGGGGGGGGGCGGGGGGTTGGCGTCAGCAGCGGTCAGCAGCCCCACTTGACGGACGCAGCGGGCGGGAGAAAAACAAGTGGTCCAGAGAAAATGTGACGTAGTGTTCGCGTCTGGGGTACGGAATTTATGGGCTGACTGTAACGAGTGCATATAGGCAGGCCGCCTCTCACCGTGTAACACCGTGTGTTTTGAGTGCAGCAAAGTGTATTTGTGCGTATTTTTGTTCGGCGTTTTGTGTGCAAAATTTCATGATGTTGAACGCAATCGTACACAAAATTGTTCAAAATAAACACATATATATGTGCAAACTTTTGCACCTTAAGGTTTGATTGTTCAACTTTGTACAAAAAATAAATACAAACCAGGTCAGTGATTTGCTGGATTTACAAAGAACTTTCCCAGAGCCTTATGTCGAAAGTCAACTCGGTGAATGGCCCACTTCGCGGTGGTCTTCCTGGTAACACTCTTCTAGCTACTATATCTTTATTTTTGACTGTGTACAGCTCTTCTTCTTCCTTTTTTTTAGTGGTGGACCCGTCGGAATGGCTGGATTTAATTTCTCGTAATTCCGACAGCAGACGGCAGAAATAATTTTATTATCTCGCGTGCCGCTGGGAAGCCAACAACTTGTTTGGGGCAGGGGGAGAGAGCAGGCGTGTGTGCACTGGAAACGCATTTGTGTGAAAGCCGCCCACTTCAACATCTGAGGGTCTGACTTTTTACGATAAATTTCGCTTGCACTTTAAGGGACAAGTGCACGTATGAATATTGTCACTCTCGGTGATTCAGTGTGAGTGTGACAGACGGGCAGACCATGAGCGCTCCCGGCTGCTCTTCCACATTCTCCTCCTCCTCCTCGGCGCGCAGGAGTCCCCCAGAGGGGCTCAGCACGTGCCGTTGGGGCGGCGGCAGGTGAAGATCAGGATAATCGTATGCTAATGTTTATCTCGCTGGTGAAATGCGATTAATCTGCACGTTCCGTGCGCGGGTTGCATTAAGAGTAATTACGGCTGGGGAGGCGGGGCGGGGCGGGGCGGCCAGGCACAGAGAGGGGAAGGAGCGGAGAGGGCTAGCGCTGCAAAAACCTCCTCTCCCTTATAGGAGCCGTAAGGCGGGGCGGGGCGGGGCGGGGCGGGGCGGGGCGGGTCTGATGCTGCTGCCTGTGCGCCCAGAATTCGCACATTCTCGCCGCCGCCGCCTCTGTGCCGAATATCGGCTTGTGGGTAAAGGAGCGCGAGCGACGGGGGAGGGAGGGATAGGCTCGTGGGGCAAGAAAACTTGCGGAGAAGGCGTGGCTGGGCGGGCCGGGGCGCGGGGCCCGGCTGGGGTTGGGGTGCTGTAATACTTCCCTAATCTTTCCTTTCCACCCGAATTCAAGGAGGAAGACGAGGGGAGCGGCCTCCTCCTCGGGGGGTGCCCCGCCCAGCCTCGCCCCGCCTCGACCCGCCACACCAACGCCCCCATGCGTGTCACTGGGGGTGCAGCCTGGTATGCGATGTGCCCCCCGAGCCAGCTGCTCGCCCGACCCGCCGGCACCCGGCACCCCACTCGCTTTTTACGTTTCTCATCCTTTTCCGAAGGGTCTGCCCCCTTCCTACCTCTACTACACATAGCCAGAGAGAGAGAGAGTGTGAGAGAGAGAGAGAGAGAGAGAGAGAGAGAGAGAGAGAGAGAGAGAGAGAGAGAGAGAGAGAGACCCCAGGCGTCTTGGCAGCGCAATGAGGTTTTTCCGTGCCTCCCCCTCCCCCTAGCTGCGGCCGTTTGGAGCGGCAGTAGAGAATGGGACACAAGGAGGCGACGCGTGAGACCGGTCGCTCTCCCCGCCCCGGCCCGTCCCGGCTCTAAATGCTCACCCGGGTACTGGAGCGGATCACTACACTACGCGCCGACATGACGAGGCGCGGGATACCGCACCAGTGCGGCGGGGGAAGGAAGCTCCACTGTAGCAGCAATGCTGAATAATATCTTCCAAAGGCCGCAAATGCGTGAGCGTGCGTGCGTACGTGTGTGTATGTGTGTGTGTGCGCGGCCGCTCGCTCGCCCGAGCGTTGGTGGTGGTGAAGCAGAGGGGGGTTTGGAGGTGGTGGTGAGGGGGAAGGGGGGAGGAGAGAGGCAGCGGTGTTCCAAACTTGTTCATTATGCCGGCAAAGCGGCCCCAACTTAGACACGCGACATAATGCCGTATTTATCGCCAGCAGTCGCGGGCGTGGCGTGGCGGGGCGGGGCGGACGGCCTCCAAGTTTCTATTTGCATTGTGAGCCCGCGGGCGGGGCGGGGCGGGGCGGGGTGGGCCCGCGCCTACAGGCCCTGCGACACTAATGGACGGCCTTCTTATTTGCCGCTCGGCCTATTATTCCGCAATAATCACCGCCTGATAATGAGACGAATGAGACGGCTCTGCCGCCCCGCCCCGCCCCGCCCGACCCCACCGCACTTCGCCTCGTTACAGTAATTATAATTCCCGCGCCGTCGCGACTGGCCCGCTGGCCAGGCCAAGCCACTTGTAGTGTGGTCTACACAGCCGAAAATGTCCGGGTGCGCTCTTCGAGGGCCTCTATGCGCTCCATGTCGGCCGCAGCGCCCGGGGCAGCCTGGGCATGGCCTGGGGCTTTGGCAGACGAGGCGGCGGCGGCGGGCTCGGGCGCAACGAACCCGTTCTTCTCATTGGAAATTCCCTCTCTCAGTCCAGCGGAGCGGGGTGGTGGCGGGTGAGGGCTGGGCGGGGCGGGGCGGGGCGGGGCGGCGGCTGCCGCTCGAATCTGGCGGTGCGGCGGTGGCGACCAGGAATCCGTCTTATTGCCATGCGAGCTCCGGGGGTGTTGTTCCTATTCCTCGGACGGGACGCTAGGCGGGCGTGGCGAGGCGGGGCGGGGCGGGGCGGCTGTTATTGGGGTCACCCATCTTGTCTCGGTGTGGTCTCTACACCCCGCGGCGGGGCGGGGCGGGGCGGGGCGCGGCCTTTGCCTCTGCTGCTGCTGCTACCGCTGCCGATGCTGCTGCTCTGTTGCGAACTCAAACGGCCAGATGAAGGCAAACACCTCATAGTGGATCGGCAGACCCCGTCGGGTCGGGCCCGGGCCCCGCGGGAACCCCCTGAGCGCCCCCTCCCCCTTTTTGCAACTCCTTTTCTCTATCTCAGACGGGTCTCTATCTCTTCCGTCTCCTTCTTCCTGTTTCTCTTTCTCTCTCTCTCCCTCGTCATTCTTCCCTGCGGCGAAGCAGAGTCAGAGGAGGAAGATGGAGCTGCCGGCTGGAAGCGGGTTTGCGAGGTTTAGGGAAGAGATACCGCCATGGAAAACATGTCTTGCTGCGGGCCGGGAGGGGTGCGGGTGGGGGGCTGCATGCTCTCGTTTCATCATTAGTTCACGGTGAAAGGAAAACATTTCGGTTCGCCGCGCCGCTGCTCCGCGCGGCGTGCTATGGTCTTTCTGCTCTGCTCTCCCAGTCGGAGCCGTTGATGAGAGTGTTTAGGCGTGGCGTGGCGTCCGCGTGAATGAGAGGCGAAGTGCGCCCGTCTCTAAGCGGGCTGGCATGGCGCTGGGCTGGGAGAGAGAGAGGTCCGCCCCTGACGCCCGCCGGGTAGGCAGGCCCGCCGCGCGCCCGTGCCCGCCGGGTCTGCCTACCCCCGCTCTGCAGGCGCTCGCCCCGGCTAGGCTCCCGCGCTGCTGCTGCTGTGCTAATTGATGCCTCGCGGACTCGCGGATGCGGCGCAGCGGCGCAGCGGCGCAGCGGCACGCTGTCAATATGTCTGCTGCTGTCTGACGGCGACTGCCTGTCCATACGTCTGTCTATCTGTCTGTCTGTCTGCCTCTCTGTCACACAAAGGATATAATAAAAAAAAGATTTGCTTAAAGATCTTAAATATCAGCAAATATGCATCGGCATCAGCTGAAAAGAATTACGTCTCTCAGCTAAGTTTTGCCTGATAAAGCTGTTAGCGTTTGCTTTCCGAGATCGGGCGTTTCCCAGCAGCTAATATTGCACCCAGTGCCTAGTCCTTTTACTGTGTGGGTCTGCATTGGGCGCTCCAACTGCCGCATCAACATTTCCCTCCCTCTCTGTGCAGTACCCGGCAGTATTTGCACCATGCAACCCGTTTCTAACTCGACTTTTGTTTTGTTTGTTTGTAGACGGAGTTGTCGCAGAACCTGCAGCAGCTCTCGGAGAAGGCCAAGAGCACCACCGAGTTCATCCAGAGGCTCAAGGGCATGGCTGACAAAGTGAACGTGAGTGAGACGATCCTCCCAGGGGACGTTTAGATGAAAACTCTCGTTGAGTCTACCTGGGGAGTGTAATATGTATGATATCAAATTTGTTTTTTCATAACTAAATTCTAAAAGTCCTAACGATTCCATAGAGCCCATACGGAAGTTAAATTCTGACCACTTGTAGCCATTTCCGGGGCAATAATAGTGGAAAACAACAAAGTGTCCGGATTTTGGGCGCCAGTCCGAATTTAGGGCACATGACTGTATCTTTTTCTCTCAATTTTACTCGATTTAACTTCATTGTGATAAATAGTCGTGAGGGTTCAAAAAATAATAATTCCATGACAAATGTCGCAATGTTTTGACTTCGAGTTGTATCGTGACGAACATTTTTTGACATTATGCCTCGACTTGGTTTTCTTCAACGAGCAAGAATTTGCTCTCGTAAATTTAAGACTGTGGTTGTAGATTTCCGACTTCGTGTCGTAAGATTAATCGTCAAGAATGAAATAATTGTAAACTTACTAATATTTTTTTCAGAGGGGGAAACAACTCTGATAGTATTTTTGTACACCTCGTAATTCAGGAAAATTCAGAACAAAAGTAGAAAAATTCAAAAAATTACCAAAATTTACAAAAAGTCGGGAAAATTCGAAAAATACACTTAATGTGTACTCTAACATTCAGAGTTGTTTTCCCCTCGATTTTTTCAGTCTTGTGATTTTTGCTAAACCACGAAAGAGTTCCGTTTTGGTCAAATTTTTCACCGCTTGGTATCCTCCAACTGAACTGAGTTGTTGTCTCCAGGAGAACAGCCTGGAGCTGGAGGCGGTGGTGGAGGCGCAGGTGCGCGCGCTCGTGCTGGCGCTGGAGGAGCGGCGCGCCTCGCTGCTGGAGTTCGTGCGCGCCGACCGGGACGTGCGGCTGCGCGCGCTCCGCGAGCAGGTGACGCAGTGCACGGGCAAGCTGCAGCAGACCACCGGCCTCATCCAGTTCTGCATCGAGGCGCTCAAGGAGACGGACCCGCCCGCCTTCCTGCAGGTACAACGCAACGCTTGTGTGCAAGTGTGCAAGTGCCCATCACTTGGATGTGTACAACTTCCAGCCTAACTCGCGTGCAAGTGTTTGAAACCTAATCCGCCAGTCGTATATTTGTAAGTGTTAAACTCGACAGTTGTGCACTTGCAAGTATTCAGCTGCCTCGTGCAACACTTCCCTTGTTGATTTCTTGCCAGTGTACTGCTGACGGGTTGGACGCTTGCAAATGCACAATTGTTCGTTTCGAATGAATGGAAGTCGCACCTTTGCATATGTTGAACAGTATTACCGTTTGTTTACCAAGTGCATCCATGAAAAAAGAATATTCAACCAGAACTCTCATGGATTCCCTGCCCCCCCCCCTCTTGCGTCCGTGTCGCGCAGGTCGGCTCCATGCTCATCACGAGGGTGGCCAACGCGGACCTGACCTGGTACAAGGACGTGGCGACGCAGGCCAGGATATCGCCGCACGCCGACCTCACCCTGGACGACGCGTCCGCCCGCCGCGCCATCACGCACCTCAACTTCATCCAGATGAAACGTGAGTGTTCACCCCTCGTCGATCGAGAGAGAGAGAGAGAGAGAGAGAGAGAGAGAGAGAGAGAGGGGGGGGGGAGGGAGGGGGGAGGGCTGCGGGGGAAAGAGAGAGGAAGGAATGCCGTCGACTTGACAGCGTGCGAGGGTAGGGGCAGAAAAACAAGAGGATGAATAATGCCTCTCGAATGGTTGTGCTCGAAAAATGTTGGTGCATTTATTGCCGGCCGGCGGGCGCCCGTCCTCCTGCCGGGTCTGCCGACTGATTCAGAAGATCGCTCTCATTCCTCCGTCCTTGTTGCACTAACAGCGGAGCCCTACGCTGCCCATGGTAGTGCTCCATGAGTGCGACGAGGACAGAGGTATGAAAGCGATCCTCGGAATCGCTCGGCTGCCCGCGCGCGGGTAGCGCTGCTCGGAGGGGTACGGGGACGTCGGGGGAGGAGGGAGGGGAAGAGGACTGGCGGTAGAAGAACAGCAGGTCGACGGAAGTTGTTGCCAACTCCATTTACAAGCTACTTACTTTGTTTCGTTCTGCTTATTGTGTCTGTCGTTTGGAAGAGGCAGGCGGCGCGATTCGCAGGCAGGAGTCTAGTATAGAGAGACTCTCTTCCCTTATATCTCCCTATCTCGATCTCGCGGGGCGATGCGCGGTCCCTGCTCTCCCTCTCTCTCTCTCTCTCTCTCTCTCTCTCTCTCTCTCTCTCTCTCTCTCTCTCTCTCTCTCTCTCTCTCTCTCTCTCTCTCTCTCTCTCTCTCTCCTTCCTTCCCTCCCCCTCTTTCTATCTCCCTACCTCCCCCTCTGCCCCATGCACTTTTCCTCCCGTTAGCGTCTCGAATGAGGAGCAACGCACTGAGGAGGGCTGTACGGGTCTCGCGTGCAGGTCGCCATTACTCCCCGTTACCGGGGCCTTTGTTCTGCATTGGTAATACCACCACAGCGGCAGCGGTGGGCTGGGCAGGGGCGGGCTGGAAGCGGAGCGGAGCAGGGAGTACCAACTTAAAAAGACAATTGAAAAGCGTGTGCACGAGCGCGCTAAAAGGGGGGAGGAACTGCCGTAAAGTATACAGAGCTGCTGCAGTCGTTGTACCATACTCAAAGTTGTAATAAACACTAATCATTGTTGCTTACTGTAGCTAACGCGTGTTGTAAAATAAGATTATTTTTTTTATTTGCTTTTGTAGTTTGAACTCCCCGCGGTCCCTGTATAACTTCTACCCCGTACGATTTTCAATTCTTCTCTTCCTCCTCTCCTCTCTGCCGCTACTCTGCCGATAGTGAAGCTCATGAAGTTTAAATGAGAGCGCGGAGGTATTGTATTCCGCCGTCCTCTCCTCGCTCCGTGTTCGCCGATACCCGTCCTGTGCATTATTGACGCCCGGACGACAGAACGCAGTGTCCGCTCTGACCCGCCCCGCCCCACCACGCCCCTTTGCAAAGCCCCTGGTAGTAATCGATTGTTTGTCTCTCTGTGGTGCTAACCCTCCAGCCGCCAAAGACGGAGAGGAAAGGAGACCGGCAGGTAACTTCCGCCTTTTAGATCTCGCCTTTTGCCCTTTGATGCTTTTAGATGAGCTGTTAACACTTTACTTGCGCGAAGTAGTAGTGGAGTTCCCTGTTTCCAAGCAGGGCTTGCGAGTCAACATGCTGATCTTGTAACTGTACAAAAAGTTGTATCTTTTTATTTTTATTTACTCTTTTGTCCGCTTGCACTTTGGCTGCGAGACGCGCATGCGCAGTGTCGTGCTGGCTGACCGCCCCCCGTCTTGTTGCAGCCCCCGGCGCGCCCACCGTCATCCCGGAGGAGTGCTCGGCCGAGAACAACTCGGTGACCGTGGCGTGGCAGCCGCCCGCCACCTCGTGCGTGCAGGGCTACGTCCTGGAGCTGGACGACGGCAACGGCGGCGACTTCAGGGTGAGTTTGAGTTTGGCAGAGCGGGGCCGAGCCCAGAGGGTGGGATGGGGGTGGTGGGGAGGAAGGTCAAAGCGAGGAAGGGCCGCTGAGCCGAGCCGAAGGGCTCGTGGTTCTCACGCTCGACTGGGTACCCGCGCGGTCCTCCAGCCCCGCCCCGCCCCGGTTCCTCTGCGGCGGTCGGCCTTCAGGAGTCACAAGCTGGGCGTAATGAAGCAGCGCTTTGGCTCCCCTCAGGGCTTAGTCCGCACAGGGCTCGGGCTCGGGCGGGCTCTCCTCCTCCTCCATGTTCGCCCTGGTCCTCGACGTGCCGCCCCCCGCCGCCGCGCTCCCCGCGCGCTCCAGCTAGGGCATTACCGCCACCGCGCCTTGAAGGCGGCCAGGAGGTGGTCGCAACGCACTCCGGCAGCCTAAGTGAAGAAGAGCGGCGAGGCCGAGAGGATAAGCCGGAGTCAAGTCGGCTGGAGCAGTAGCTGACGGGGCGGGGCGGGGCGGGGCGGCGTGGGGTGGTCTTTTGTGCGCCGGTGTACGGTTTCCCGCCATTGGACACTCCGCGCCTGCCCTGCTCGTCTTGCTTTAAAGCAGATCCAAGATGGCGCCCTGCCCGCCCCGCCCCGCGCCACCCCGCCACTCACCCTCGCGCAGCTTGTGCTGGGGCGGGGCGGGGCGGGCCGGGCCGGGCCGGGCCGGGCCGGGCCGGGCGCGCGCAATCGTGTTATGTCGCACTAATCTAAAATGTATCGCTCATTTTCCGCCACCCCCTCTTCCCCGCCCGCCGCTGCTGCCAGTAATTCTCGAGCACGGGCCTTGCTGCTGGTTTGTTGTAGTCATTGGAGCTCTAATGCCCGCCATCCCCCACTTCGACTCCCCCCTCCCCCACCCCCATCTCTGGCAGACCCTTTTCTTCCCATTTGCATTAGGGGGTTGGTCCCCGCCCGTGTCGGCAGTGCATCTCTGCGGCAGTTAGGGGCACAAATCACTTGTTGCCAGCGAGTTGCACGAACTGAGCTGTGCGGGGAGGGTTTTAGGGTCGGGGTGTGGTGGGGTGAGCTGGGGTGGGGTAGCTGAGGGGTAACGTTATGACCAACCCCTCCCGACTCTCCTCCGAAAAAAAATATTAAAAAATAGACCCAAATGTATGCATGATAAAGCGGAGACTTTTTTTTCATTCCTTTTTTCTTTTTATAAAGCGAACCAGATTTGATTTTTGCAATGCGTGTTTGCAGGACGTGTACTGCGGCAAGGAGACCATCTGCACGGTGGACGGGCTTCACTTCAACTCCATGTACAACGCGCGCGTCAAGGCCTTCAACTCGTCGGGCGAGGGCGAGTACAGCGAGGTGATCGGCCTGCAGACTGCTGAAGGTGAGCTCAGGGCAGTCCGGCTCCGCGGGCCTGAGCTGAGATGAGATGAGTTGAGGTGCTTCAGCCCTTTTGAAGGACGCGAATTATTGGGTCGTAGATGGTGAAGGGGAGGGCTGGCTGAACAGTTGACGCAAAGTCGCGCGGTATTGGACTTCCTCCTGTTCTTGGAAAGGACAATACTTTTGCCTTCGATACGAGTCAGCGGAAAGTTATACTCACGAAAAATCGTGTTCTCTCCCCGTTTGCTCTTTCTCGTTTGTTTAGCACATACATGTAATACCGCCCTTCCTCCCGCCCCCCGCCGACCCGCCGCGCACCGCTGCAAAAGTTTCCGAGTTGTTAGCCATCCAGCCAGCAGAAAAGCCAGAGAAGCTTTCATGTTTTTCATGATTGGCAAACTTTCCGCTGTGAGAGCGCGGGCAGAAGTGGGATTGATTTGTGAGCGTGTATCTGCGAGGGGCCGGCGCTGGATTATTTCGACGAGGGGCGTGTCGTGTCGTGGACCCCCTGCAGGGAGGAGAGAGAGAGGGAGAGAAAGAAACGGAGAGAGAAAGAGAGAGAGAGAGAGAGCAGCCAGTCCGGATGTCGAGAGCAAAGAGTTTTGACGGTTGTCATGTTGGTCCGCTGAAATGTGGCCCACTCCTCGGACGCCTGCACCCCCCCTCCTCTCTCTCTCCGACCACAGTGGTCCGCTGCCGCCGCCCTCTCTCCCTTTCTCTCTGCTTCCGGACCTCCTCTCCTCCCGGACCCGACTCGACTCGGCGGGTGCGGCGTGTGTTTGTTCGGTCGGCGGCAACTTGAAGGAACGGCAGGACCAGGACCGGGGCCTCAGCGGCAGCGGCCGAGAGGCGACGCGACGGGACGGGACGGCGCGGGACGCGACGGTGGAACGAAGAAAAAGCACCTCTCGATGGCCGATTTATTTACTTGATTGCCTCGTGTTTGCTCGACAGATTTTACTCGCCGGATAAGCTGCAGCCCTGCCGCTCGCCTCCGGAGGCTGAGGGCTGGGGTAGTGCGGGACTAGTCCAAGAGTGAGCAGGGAAAGAGTTTGGGTACCAGCGAGAACACGGCGGACACGCCTCAGATTTGAAATAGAAATCTCAAACGTTCCGGCTGCTGTTTTGAAGGTTTTTATTCGAAGTTGTGCTGTTCTTATTCACGCTCTAGAGCTTGTGTGTGACGGTTTGCCTACCCATGCAGGCCGTTCGGCGCCAAGGTAGATGATAGCTAGGCAAACTCTTCGGCATCAGCTTGGTAAAAAGCTTGTCGTTTATACGCATCCTTCTCTTTCCCTGCTCCTCAATTCCTCAATTAGCTCTTTTTCCTCTTCTTCTTCTCCCCCCCCCCTCTCTCTAACACGCACAAACACACACACACACACCTAGAGCGGGTCGCGTGGCTTATCTAATAATTAAGATCAGCTGGCACCGGCGCACAGCGGGCTTTACATGACGAAATGATCTAATTCCGCGGGGCTCGCTGCCGTAATGAAGAGGGGATCCGCAGAGCAAAGGGACCCCCGCCCCGCCCCGCGCCTCTCCCACCCCAATGTTTTTTCCCTCTCATTTCTTGTCTATGGTTTTCTTTCCTTGAAAAAGCGAGCGAATAAGACACGACAGAGGGACCGTACTCGCGGCCTGGGGACGGCCTGGGCGCGGCGGGGCGCGGCGGGGCGCGGCGGGGCAGGGCGGGGAGGAACGGCACGGGAGAGGAGACGGCACGGCGGCGCGGCGCCCAGCCGAACATCGGAAAGGGAATTCCTAACGGGGAAATAATTAACGGCCGGATGGAGGAGGCTGAGGCTGGGGCGCGGCGCGGCTCGGGCCGGAGGTGCAGCAGCACCACGGCGGGTGGGGTGGGGTGGGGTGGGGTGGGGTGGGTGGGGTGGGGTGGGGCAGGGCGCCCCCCATTGCCGCGCCCCGCGACGACGGCGGCGACGACGTGCTCGAATGGAAATGCGACGCGCGCGGAAATGGCGGCGGCAGAGGCGGTGCAAAGTCTTTACGCTGTCCTGTCCGCAGAATAGCAAAATGCGGCGAAAGCGCTTGCTTGATTGTGTGTGCCGAGGGAAGGCGCCTGGCGCCCCTTATCACCTCTCCCGCTCCGCCCCCCCCCCTCTCTCTCTCTCTCTCTCTCTCTCTCTCTCTCTCTCTCTCTCTCTCTCTCTCCGCTCTCTCTTTCTCTTCCCCCTTCTCTTTCTCTCTCCCGCCCACAGGTCCCACCCATAACCGCTCCCCGCCTCGCCTTCCTCCCGCGCTCCTTTGAGATTCAAAACACCACCCGCCACGCTCCGCCCGGCTGTGGCTTTTAGCCTGGGATGGGCAGGGCACGGGGCACGGCTCCTCTACCCGGTTAGCGCCGCGGCCTTAAGCCTCATTCGCGCTCACCAGCGGCGGGGCGTGGCGGGGCGTGGCGGGGCGGGGTGGGGTGGGAGTGTGTGGTGTGGTATGCGTGCAGGTGTGTAGGGTCAGGGGATGTTCATCTAAAACGCCTTCTTCCGCCACCACTCTTTCGCTTTTACTCCCTTTTCATCAAAATGCAAATAATGATAATCTCAATAATGAAAATGTTGGGATGATGATGATTTTGATCATCAACATCGTCGGCGGCGGCGTCTACGCCGCCAGGCTGATGGACTCGCTTGTAGGGAGGAAGGGCGCAAAGTCAAAGAGAGCGAAATGGAAGAACAGAAATGGACACCAGAGCATGGCGCGGCAGGAGGGGGAGACCAGCTGGCGGGCGGTGGGTGAATAAATGTGAAATCCAAGGTGAAATCAGAGCCTCTCTGCGCGGACGCTCCATGTGTGTGCATAAGCTGAGGGATCGCCTCCGAGTTCTCCTATGTCTGTGTCGCAGTGCCCTCCTATGTCCAATGCTATGGACACCGCACACCGCCATGGGTGCGGCAAGGAGAACGGCGGGACGGGGCGGGGCGTGCAGTGTTGCCAAAAAGTTAGGCAAAAAATCCGCGGAATACACCTGTGCGACACAGGACTGTATCTCCGCCTGCCTACTAGGCAACGTCTGTGCACGAGTGCAGAGGAGTTGCCTAGGAGGCAGGCGGAGATACCGCCGATACTGCACACAGGTGTATTTCGCGGTTTTTTTGCCTAACTTTTCTGGCAACACTGGGGGCGTGTCCGCCGCGGGCGCGCCCACCCTGGCACACGCGCTCCGCGAAGTCAAGGGACGAGGAATAAGCAGTACGTAGTTGAGGCGGGGGTGGGTGAATCAGTGTCGGCGAGCAGGCCGCGGGGCGGGGTGGGGCGGGGTGGGGCGGGGCGGATTGGCGTGAGGCCGGAGTTGAGCCCTCCTGCGCATTCAGCGACGATAGGGCGGGGCGGGGCGGGGCTCAGCCGCGTCATTCAGCTCCTCTCCTCTCCTCGCTCCTGCAGGTCGGGCCGAGGTGCTCCGCGCCCGTCAGGCAGCCCCGGCCCGGCCCCGGCCCTGTGGCGTGATTCCGCACAGTGGTTTCGTCTCTCTGTCCTTGTCACACTCATGGTGCTCGGCCACAAGGAGTAAGAGAGAGGACACTACTAAACGCTGTTCAGAATCACCCTGCAGGCCTGCCTCGCCTCGGTGCCGCACCCCGCACGTTACGGTGCTCTCCACTCCACTCCACTCCACTCCACTCCACTCCACTCCACTCCACGCCACTCCACTCCACTCCACTCCACTCCACTCCACTCCACTCCACTCCACTCCACTCCACTCCACTCCACTCCTCTCCACTCCTCTCCACTCCACTCCACTCCACTCCACTCCACTCCACTCCACTCCACTCCACTTCACTCCACTCCACTCCACTCCACTCTCCTCGATGCCGCGAGGCGGCTGTGGGGCGGGGCCGGCGGGGCCGCGGCTCAGACCATCCACCCTGCTCATTAGTCGACACGCGACACCGCCGCACCCCTCCTCTCCTGCCACGCCCGGCCCGGGCCGGCCGGGGGTGGAGCGGTCTCTCTCGGAAACAAAACAGGAGAAAAAACAAACTTGACCAAAAAAAATGTATATATACAACAAGCGAGAGCGTGCTGCGGTGGGGAGAAGGATGGGGGGCTTACCTACCACTCGCTAGTGACTCAAGTCTCCGGTTCGAATCCACTCTACGACGAAGTTTTCTCTTCGTGGAGTTCGATCCGGCCCCCGCCCCGCAGTGGCAACGCTTTTTCGTAATGAACAGTAGCATTTCGTAGGCCCCTTTGCCATAGGGGCGGCTGTGTTCGGTTGACGGCAGGATTCATCGCACTGGGGTGGGGAAAGGGATGGGTCGGGCTCGAGACCTAGAAGAGGGGCGGCAACTGGCAAGACAAGGGCGACCCATACGCGCTGCGCAGCCTGGCCCGGCCCCTCTGCGTGTGCGTGTGTGAAGGCGGATGCGCGCGTGTTAGTGACATTCACCCCCACCGCCCCGCCCCGCCCCGCCCTTCCCCGGAGCGCAATCAGAATAAATGTTTCCGAGCCGAGAAGGCCGAGCTGGGCTTAGGCCTGCTGGAGCTGGCCGAGGCGGCGGGGGCCCTAGACGGGGCGGGGCGGGGCGGGGCGGGGCGGGGCGGGGCGGGGCGGGGCGGGGCGGGGCGGGGCGGGGCGGGGCGGGGCGGGGCGGGGCGGGGCGGGGCGGGGCGGGGCGGGGCGGGGCGGGGCGGGGCGGGGCGGGGCGCGCCGACGTTGTTGGTCAATAGAGCCTCTGACCCTCGCCTCGCCTCGCCCCGGGCTGTGTGGCTGTGAGCCGCGCTGTCCTGTTCCTGTCCTTCCGTTCCGCTTCCGGGACGGCCGTCCACTCTGCGACGCTCCTGCCCTCCTCGCTCTCATGCCTTGCTCTCGCCTGTCCTGTCTGCAGTGGCCTGGTTCACCTTCGACCCCAACCTGTCGCCGGGGCTGCAGTTCTCCGCGGACCACTGCGCGCTGTCCTGCCCCGGCTACGAGCACCGCGTGGCGCTCGGCTCGGTGGGCTTCAGCCGCGGCGTGCACTACTGGGAGTTCAGCGTGGACCGCTACGACTCCGACACGGACCCCAGCTTCGGCGTGGCCAGGATCGACGTCGCCAAGGACCAAATGCTCGGTGAGTCGTGATTTGTTTCTTTCTCGGATCCCGCCGCGGGATGTCCTCAGCGGGGATCTCGAACCTCTCCGTCCCACGTGCGTGCGTGAGGCCCTGTGCAGCAGTGTGTCTAACTTCTCCTCCTCTGCCCGCACCCGCGCCGCAGGCAAGGACGACAAGGGGTGGGCGATGTACATCGACAGGCAGCGGTCCTGGTTCCTGCACGGCGACGCGCACGCGCAGCGCTGCGAGGGCGGCATCCAGACGGGCGCCACTGTCGGCGTGCTGCTGGACCTGGACCGCCACCAGCTCAGTTTCTACGTCAACGAGGAGCCCCAGGTGAGCCCCCTGCTCCCCGCCCGAGGGGGAGACAACTCTGAAATTTTTGTACTCCACGTAATTCAGGAAAATTCAGAAAAATTCACAAAAAATAGGAAAAATTCAGAAACATTCAGGAAAATACACTAAAATTTAGATAAAACTCAAGTGAATATTAACAAAAGTTCTAGAAAAATTCATGAAAATCACAAAAATTCACAAAATGTGTACACCAAAATTCAGAGTTGTCTGCCCCTGGGCCCGGGCCCGCCATCGTTAAGCTGCTCTAACTGCCTCCTGTCCTGTCCACAGGGCCCCATCGCCTTCCACGACTTGTGCGGCGTGTTCTACCCCGCGGTGAGCGTCAACCGGGGCGTGTCCGTGACGCTGCACACGGCCCTGGACCCGCCCACGGACGTGGACGACACCTGAGGAGGGCTGTGGGGCGGGGGCGCCGTCCCGGCCGTCCCCCGCCCCCGCACCTCCTACTGGCCCGCCCCCGGCCCCGGCCCCGGCCCCGGCCCCGTCGCCGTCGGCCCCGCAGCCCCGGCCTCGGCCCCGGCCTCTGCCTCTGGCGCTGCCGAGCCTGCCACTGGCAGCGTCAGCCACGTCCCCGGAGACCACGCTCAGCAAACACATATCTCGCCCCCGAGGGGCGCCGGCGTCAGCGCTGATGCCGCCAACGCAGACGCCGATCGGGACAGCGCCCGCAAAGGCTGAGGGAACAGGACCAAGTACCTAGTCGAGGGCTGGCGTGGAGGTGTGGTGCTGGCAGTGGACTGATTCCGCAAAATTTTATCGCCGAGCTCCCGAAGGAAAATGATAGTCCTCTCTCTCGCACTCATGGGCGAGCCTATCCTTCCTTTCGTTTTGGTGGTTCCACCATAGCTTACCCCAAGTCCCGTCCACATGGGTGGCGAGTGTGACTTTTCGGAACGACGACGGCATCCGAATCCGAAAGCCACTCTTGCGAACGCTAGCGGAGGGGACTTGGGGTAAGCTATCATTTTGCGGAATCAGTCCACAGGGACGCAGGGGCCACGTACTGGTGGTGGCTTGTGTTCTCAACCCAACCTCCTCACACTAGGGAATGATGAGACGTAGCCCAGCCCGTTGGTTACTGCTGCCGCCTTTATTCACCGGTGTTTTGAGTTTTACAACAGCTGTCCTTTCACCTGGTCAAATGAGCCCGGTAGTGAGTCTCCTGCTCCTGTGCATCACTTTGGGTGGGCAATGGAATGGACTCAGTTGGTTTTTCGAGACTGAATCTGAAAATGTTTGATGTTTGATTCATTCATTCATCCACTCATAAGTGACCAACAGTAACCAATAAACACAAGTTGGTCCATCTCAGGTCTGAGTGGGGTAAATGTTTGTCTTTATAAAGACTGTACTTATCATCGCAAAGGAAGAATATTTGCTTTTTAAATGGACAGTTTTTTTTTTTTTAATTAAAAAAAAGAGAGAGACTATTGAATGGTTTTTGAAGAAGTTTTCTCCTGGTAAAATATATATGCGGCTGGAACACTTGTATTTAAACTTCTAAAATATGAGGAAACTTTTACAAAAACCACCATTAGGCATCCCTAAAATCATGGATATGTATGATTTATTTATTCTCCTGTTAAAATTACTCTTTTGTGAAAGCTAGTCAATCATTTCACTTTATTTCAAAGTGAACAAGATATTATTGTCTGTTTTGATGGTTTTGATAGTACACTTTCATTGGATGAAACTCTAAAATGCAGAGGCCATAATACGACTGACTGTAAATAGTTTAATTAATTAAGATTGTTTTTATTTAGTATTCTTTGTAAAGATTTGATGTTTTTGTATACATACTCATTTTACATCATGGCTAGTTCAGCTGGGTTGATAAAATTTCGCACTCCCTAATTTATCCCAGATTCTTCAAGAAGCAATCTCATTTCACAAGGAAAATTCCAGGATTGAAGGAATACAGTCAAAATTGATCTCATATTACATGTCTAATACAAAAATGTCTGTATATTACAAATGATAATGGTGTGGTCTACATTTGGGTTGGAGTAGTAAGAAGTACTTAAACTTAAAGGTGGGAAAGACTTCCTTTGATCACTGTCCATCCAAGAGAAATGGTCATTCCTGTGCTAACTACATTATTTGTCCTAAGCAAATAACACAGAAATGAAAGTAAAACTCATTTTTCTGCTCAAGTAACTTAAGGATGATAAAGCCTTTTGAACTGTGACATGCATTTGTTATTTGCTATTCTGTGTGAAACGTATTTTGGACATTTATTAAGTTGGACAAATAGTTTGTTCTCCATCAGACCATACTTTTGAGAAGTTTCCATTTAATTGACCACTCATTAAAACTGCTTAGAATAAATATGTTTGATAGCATTTCTCACTAAAACAGATTTTAAAAGTATTTCTAGCATGCCAGATACAACTACCATGATTAAGTCCTGTACAGTACATTGGATGTTAAGGTAGGTTGCTAAATAAAACCTGTCATCTCATAATTCACTAAATGTAAGGCAGTACCTTTTAATATATTTATTTGTACATAACTTGTACAATAGACATATGTGATTTGTTGATATTCGCTTACATTTCAGTACGTATTACCTTTACATTGCAATTAAAATCTTTAATAAACTGACCTAAGAATTTTACTTTTGTTTCTCACAAAGCTATGGGGGTTTATTATTTTCAGTGCAACATAGACTATACGAAAGAGTACTGTCACACTACAGAAGGTGAAAAACATTTTACATTGTACCCTACCAAAAATCATCATCATCTTCACCCTTTTTATCGACTGAACCACCAGAAATTTGAAGATTGTCATTTTCAATACTTGATAAAGACGTATTGAGTAGTTGACTAGCTTGTTCACGATTCTCAGTGTTTTCTTTGGTTCTCTGAATAGTTCCCATATCTCTGTTATGAATCACATTGCCTTCATTATCTACAATTGCACTAGCTGGAGAAGAGGAGTAAGTTGAAATTTCATTTAAAGTTGTGTCCATGATATTTGATTTTGCAGGTAATCTTTCGGTACTTTCCACTGCAATAGGCTGCTGAGAAGATTTTGAGTTTTGCTTATTTAGTAAGTGGAGAGTTTCCGGCTTGTTCCCAGGACTCTCCCCAGCATTAGATTTAGGTGATTGAACTGATCTGTCCTGGACAGGTGCATTTTCTAAATGTTTGCTTTCTAAAGTTGATTCCTTACTCTTCTCAGAAATAACGTTAAGTTCTACAAATTTAAACACCCCGCCAGAAATTTCTTTCTCTTCTGGCACTGATGGTCTTTCTAAATCATCTGCTGCACATTTAACATCTGAATTATTGCTTTCTGTCTTCTCAACATTTTTCTGAAGTTCACTCTCAATTACTTGAGTGTCATTCTTTGTCTCAATTGGTGCCTGTGGTAGAGAGCTATTTACTGATGACAGCTTTGCTAGAACTTGTGGGTTTATTACATTTAGAGTGTTGGCGTTTAGTTTCATTGTTGAAGCATTTTGTGACAATAACTCCTGGGCTGATGAAATATTTTGAGAGCTTAGAAAAGATTGTTTAGCCCTGTCTGGAAAACCAAACAGCATTTTCGCCCGTGCTGGAAAACGAGAAGAAAAGTTCGATGAAGATGATAGTTTTATAGATCCTGATTGCAATCCACGAATAGATGCAAGGGGAGAAGAAAAACTTCGAGTTTGAAGAAAAGAGCTTGCGGTATGGTGGGAAGAGCTTGAAGCCAGCTTATCCATTCTTGCATGGGTTGGATGCTATTTGATAAGAATTACTGACTTAGTACATGAAAAAAAATAATGTACAAGGTACTTTGTACAATGTACAATGTTGTCAGATTTCTATGCATCAACATAGTTACGCAAAACTCACCATAACATTATTCACTGTTCTTGGTTGACTGAAGGGTAATGGTAAAGGAGTAGTTGATGTAACATCTGCTTGACGGGCGCGGAAATCTCTATAACTGCGGTCTACTGCCTCACTTTCCTCCTCCAGCTTTTGTAAGCGCTTTCTGGCTTCCCTAAGGACTTCCTCTGTAGGTGACTCATCCGAACTAGAAAAAGTGCAAAGTCAAAGTAAACAATTGTTTAAATATCATTTATGGCAGAAACAAGTACGTTGAGACTCACCTCAAGCTAGTGGTTGTGACAGAACGATTTACATCATACCGCTTTGAATGTTTCCTTCTATAGTCTTTTCCTTGAGTTGGAGCAGCATAGGTAAAAGAATGCAAAGGATACCATGGAGTTGAGCTTGTATGGTGACCAGAGGTGTGAATGGGTGTTTCAATTGTGGGTTCCTGATGCTGGTTACTGGTATCTGTGCAGTATTGGGTTTGAACATTAGGTGAGAGATTTTGGGCTATATAAACATAGTGATGATAAAAACAAAGTATGATAAAAACTGAGGGCATTTCATTCTTTAACTTACTTAAAGGTTGTTCTAATGGCAATGAAGAAACAGTTTCAGTTTTCTGAGCAATATGGTTTGCTAGATCAGCTGCTTTGGTAGTCAACTCATCTATTCTTTTCCTTTGCTGGGTAGCTATTGCCTTAAGCTCTGAATTTTCTTGCTGTAAGCGGCTCAAAACCCTCTTCAAAAGAGCAACTTGGTTATTCCCTTCCTGCAATCACAAATATGGTGATACAATTATTAAAGTTGAGTGTTAAAAAGTCCAAAATTTTCACTAATTCTGTTTTATTATACTTTTTCATTCATGGAACACAGCAGACTTTCACTAGAGGAATGTTCTTTGTTTTTTGCATCATGCTGGTCTGTCAGACATTTTTCTTGATTAGACAGTTCCTCAAAGTTTATTGAAGTCTGTATGCCAATATCTGACTGCAATTTCAACGATTTGATAAAAAAATCATAAATATAAAACCAGATGAAACAGTAAATGCTGTTTTCATATCATAATGAAATGCATATGGTGAATTGACAAGAAAGCTGATTGCCTACCCTTCTGAAATCAGATGCATGCAAACGTTCTTTTGTCTCCTTAAGTTCACACTCTAGCTGGGAACATCTTTTCTGTAGGCAGTTAAGTTCAAAAATTGTTTTACTATCTGAATGCTCTTGGCGCAAGTACTGTGCAGCTTCTTGTAATTCAATTCGGAGCCCTGCCAAAGTGCGATGTTCTTCTTCTAGTCTAAAAATATGTGGGTGAGATAGAAATGAAAACTAATACACATACAGAAAACAGGTGAGATAGGTAACAGTATCCGCGCAATGTTTACTTCTCTTGTTTCTTCTCCAAAGATTTTTCCTTTTCCATAAGTGCATTTTCTTGTTGTTTGATTTCATCTGCATGCCTCTAACCAAAAGGGAAAAAAAAAAAAAAAAAAAAAAAAAAAAAAATGCCATGGTCAAACGTCAAACTTGGTAATAATAATTTACACACAATTACCACAGTATATATTTAATGACAAAAGTTTTATTTTTTTATTTTTTTGTTTTATATACCTGAACTCTTCCCAATCTTTCCAGCACTAGATCATGTTGCTGCCTTAGTTGAAGGGTAACTTGTTCCAAATGCTTCTGTTTAGTCCTCAGATCTTCCTCAGTAGCAAGATGTTGAGTGCGAATCTTTTCTTCTTGCACAAGAGCTTGTGCAAGCAGTTCCTGCTCTCGGATGTGCATTAACTTGTTATGCTTCTCACTTTCAGTTTTGCGGACCCTGTTGGCAGTTTCAGCCTGGAGCCTAGAAGAGGTAGTTTCCTACTCTTTAGAAACCGTACACTAATTTTGACAAATGGAATATCAAAAAATATTGAAAAGACATTCATACTTCCGTAGTAAATCCTCAACTTGTTGCAACTGATGAGATGTCAATTTAGCTCTGAGAAGGATAAGCCTTATCTCCTCTATCCAATAGGTTGGGTTACAAATGTCTTCCTTCTTTTGATATCCATTTTTCCTGGGTGATTTGTCTCCACCCTGTTTGCTGTTTTCCACCATAGCTGATAATGCAGTTAATGCACAAACCAATAATGGCTCTCTTGCATTATTGTTGGAGTACAGACGAAGAATATGATCCATACCTTCAGAGCCTACAGTAATACCAAATACTTCCATAATATCCTAAAAAAATAAAATATAATTTGCTCTTGAAGATTTATTTTACAGAAAATTGAACTTTGTCAGATATTATAGCTGAATAAAACAAACCTGTACATCCTTCTCTGAATACCTTGGAAACTCCGATCCACTTTTTCTTGCTTCATATTCAGGCAAGTAGGATACATATCCAGAAAATTTAGGAAAAGACGCTATCAAAGGTGCTTCAGCAACAAAAATTGACATGGTATAATGGTACTCTTGTTTGACCAGAAACTCCACAATAAGTAAAAGGATGGCCTGTGCAAAGATACATTACATTTATCTAAAACATATGGTACTTTACAGGATAAAGCAGTGCTACAAAAAGTGAGGAATACCTGCAGAGAAGGAGAAACTGATGATGATTTGTCCGAAGTAAAACGTAAGCCTGGACATGGAGTTTCACTGCTGTATAGTGCAGATATCATTCGATGTCGCATAAATGTTCTAAGCTCTGATAGAAGTCCACGCTTCTCAAACCTTTACATTAACGGCAAATAAAAATTACAACAAAGTGAAGAATTCTCATCAAAATGCAGCAGAGAAGCTGTGTTTAGAAAATTACCAATCAAACAGCTGCTGTTGGAACTCTCTGCTAGAAATATCACCATGGGTATTTTCCGCAGCAGACATACTTCTGTAATTATTTAAATAAGAGATTATGCTTCAAAATCCACGGTTGAGCTGGAGAATAGACTGGACTAAAGCATAACCAAGAACTTACAATAATTACAACCTCACAGAGCAGAACAAAATAGACAATGATAATTTAATCTGCAAACTATTCAAAGATCTAAAATCCGAATAACCTGTCTTAAACGAGTAAGCAATCATTCTCAAGGCAAATTAAACTATCACAGGAGAATAAACAAACCCGCGTCCCTTGACCATAACAAACTTCAAAACCCTGCGCCGACCCGCCAAACCGCCAACGACAACGATGATAAGTACAGGTATGAGAAATTCAATTCAATCCAGCCGTGTGCGTACCTCCCAACAGCCCTTAGCGCCCTTATTTTGTCCCCCTACTTCTATGTGTGTGGTCAAAACATGATGTCCTTGGACTTATTCGATAGAAAATATTGTTCGAAGAGTTTTAAACACATTTTCTGAACAGAAATGACTTTGATCGGGTTTATTTTTGCGAAGATGAGCGGGCGCGGCACGGCTCCTCGCGCCGAAGGAGAATCGCCTAGGTTCTTAAGACCATTTGACAAAAAAATCAAGTCTCAGATCGCGCTAAAATTAATGGAGAATATTCTTTACGCACTGAGAAACATATATCAGTCGCCAGATGCACGATACCGGTCTTGGTTTGGAAGAAATTCGCTTTTTACGCGATGAAAAATGAATTGTTCAATGGGCGCCGGATGGATAGGCAACCCATTCGACGCCAGCCCCCAGCAGCGAGTTTGAGCGAAAACCGTGAAAAAGCGGCTCGCCAAGCCTTACTCTACTCGGAGCTCAGCGGAGGCGAGGAGGTAACCTCCTCGAAATCGACTCCTGGTCCCAGAACCTCTTCGAAAGCTATGTGGTGCCCGCACTTATAGCGGCAGAACATGCCCGTGGTCCACTGGTCAGCGCTGCGGACATGGGCTCCTGTGGGCTCGGGTTCAAGTCCCAATCAAGAAAATATTTTTTATTATTATTATCATTTATTTTCGCGACGGTGTTGGCTGAGCAGAAGAATGCCTTGTTCTTGTCGAGGTGTATAATGCTTAAAATATCTTATAATCTTCATGCCCCTATACAAGTAGAAGTAAAGAAAAGAAAGAGAAAGTTTCACCGGGATTTGAACCCGCAAAACGTCTCGCCAGCCGAGATGATTGGGGACAGGGGGAAGGTGCGTTAACCATCTCGGCTGGCAAGACGCACATCCTTGCGCCATGCGAATCGCTATCACCATCTACGCGCTATTATTTTACGGGCAAGCGGCAAGAACGAAGTCGGAGCGAAAGTCGTCTCCGCCGCGCCGCCGGGCCAGTCCAGGCCGGTAGATAGGGATTCCAATTCGCATCGCCGACAGGTGTGCGAACCGACAGTCTAGTGGTTACCGTCCCTGTCCCCCGTCCCAAACCATCTAGACTGTCGGGACGCTTTTGTCGTGTTCGAATCTCGGTCGAGCTAATTATTTTTTTTTTCGCCGGTTTTCGGATGATTTCACCGTCGGGGGTTGGTCTCTAGGTGCACTAGAGCTCCCCTGCACAAGCCCTGTCAATTTGGAGGAATGGACCAAAATCCCTAAAAATGCAAAGGCTATAATAGCCTTTGGAAATTTGACCAAAATTCGAAAGTCTCAGATCACGCCAAAATTAATGGAGAATATTCTTTACGCGCTGGGAAACATACATCAGTCGCCAGATGCACGATACCGGTCTTTGTTTGGGCTGTAAAGGAAGTTGTCTCCGCCGCGCCGGGCCTGTCCAGGCCGGTAGATAGGGATTCCAATTCGCATCGCCAACAGGTGTGCGAACCGACAGCCTAGTGGTTACCGTCCCTGCCCCCCGTCCCAAACCATCTAGGCTGTCGGGACGCTTTTGTCGTGTTCGAATCTCGGTCGACCTAATTTTTTTTTCGACGGTTTTCGGAGGATTTCACCCTCGGGGGTTGGTCTAGGTTTGTACTCCTGCACAACCCTCTTTAGTTTGAAGCAAATTTTTCTTGCATCGAAATCACCAAAAATGCAATGGCTATAGCCTTTGCAAATTTGACAAAAAGTCGATAGTCTCTGATCACGCTGAAATTCAAAGGGAACCTTCTATACGCACTGCGAAACATGTATCAGTTGCCTATCACATCGACAGTAACCCACAGTCTCAAACGATCTTTTAATTGAAAAACACAAAAAGACTGAATACATTTCATACTTTCACCTACAGCACAGCACAAGACGCAACGACAACAACACCAACCACGCCGGAGCCGAGGCTGGCCGAGCCGAGCCGAGCCGAGCGGTCCAAGCGGGCCGAGTGCTAAGCTGTCTTTGCGGTGCGGTACTGCGACAGCGCCGTGACGGCAGGCAACCCACCCACCTTCTGAGTCGTTTTGGAAGTTCTCCACTTCAGAAGCGCGCTTGCATACATCCGTTCTGAGGAGGGTTCTGTCTCTCTTTCCCGGTCTTGGGGCGAATCATTAGAACGAGTAAAGAAGAACAGCACGAATAACAACTGCGCTCTGCGCCGACATGAGAAGCTATTTAAAGCAATATATCATCCGAAAATCGTCGAAAAAAAATTATATTCAGACGAGATTTGAACCCAAAGGCGTCCCGACAGGATGTCCTGCGCTTTCCCCCTGCTATGTAACTTGCGGGCATGCTAAGGGCGTTAGGGGCTGTTGGGAGGGACACGGCTGGATTGAACCGCTATAACTATCTACCGACCATTTTTTCGGGCAAGCGGCAAGAACAAAGTTGTATTGAAAATCGTCTCCGCCGGGGCAGTCCAGATCGGTAGATAGGGATTCCTGTTCGCGTCGGCACAAGGTGTACAATCGACAGCCTAGTGGAGTGGTTAGCGTAACCGTCCCCCGTCCCAAACCAACTAATAAGCTGTCGGGACGCTTTGGGGTTCGAATCTCGTCCAATTCATTTTTTTTCGACGATTTTCGGATGATATAATGCTTTAAATAGCTTATCTTATCGCTGTCACCATTCAAGAATGCGGCATAGAAGAAGTTCTAAAGGAAAAAAAGGAAACAAATGCAGTTTGTTGGGGAAAAATATTGTTGCATTAGGTTTTATTTTTCCTGTGCAAGAATTTAGTTGATGCCTCACCGGGAACTCAGCTTGATGCAAATAAAAAGTCTAAAACAGCGAATCACGTAAGTCTTACAAAATACCCCCCCCAAAAAATATAAACAATCAACTTGACTTGTCCAACTTTGGTTTCTATGATGAAAAACAACCTTTCCTCAAACCCAACCTACAAACACATCTACCATATTTACTGTGTGATATGACAGTTTCAGTACTCCGACAATCTACAAGGATAAAAGAGGGGTTCAAACACCATTTTTATTGCTGCTTCTTAAAACAGTTCAAAATGTTAAAATTTAAAAACGTAAGTTGGTTGTTTTATAGGAAAAATTTTAGGCAGGATTGCTTTTTTCACATTTAAAATAAATAATGCAAAATGATTTCAATCTTAGTCCAGTCCAGTCAAAGCCAAGACTATTTTTTGCCCTCTTGTTTTAACAAATGCAGAAACAGTCGTAGAATTACAAGGGGAGAACATCACAGTTTACTTCAGTTTAAGTAACTCTTTTCGGGTTACTGTAGTTAAAAAACAATAGGAGCATAAAGAGCTGAAATAAATGCAAGGCATTTACAATGAATCACATATTTGAATACGTCTTTGTTAAGTAAGTAAGGGCCTACAGTAAGAAACACAAAATAGTTACATGTTTCTTCAGTTCTTAAGAAAAAAGAAACTGCACCTGTAAAATACTTAAGAGAACACACAGGACCAAATTTATAAGACAAAAATTACATTGACCATATTCTCATGAAGAACTTTTCTTATTCTGTTTTTAAATAACTACGGGAAATACTGTTTTGAAGACTTGCAGTCTTTATCAGTCTCAAGTTATCTTAAACTTAAGGAAGTAGTCAGGTACATTATACTATTGGTATGTTAAAATTCCATAGATTTAGGAAAAACAATGTTAAAAATGTACAATACATACACACTCAAAATGCATTATTCAATAGTTAAATTAAGGCTACAGCCCAGAACAATTGACTTTTAGCATTGGAACAACAATCAATAATTGAAATGAAGCATACATACAACTCTTTCGATACACATTCAGTAATAAGACCAGGAGTAGCAATAAAAGATAACTTTTCAGAAGAGAAGAAGTTTGATGAGTCAATTTACAACAGCAAATATGTACAGAATGATATATATATATATAGATGATGTTAAAAAAATGCAAGATGAGATAAAAAGATAGAAATAGAAAAATTATATATCTACCATGTGAACTGTCACTGGAGCTAAAACTTGATGTGAAAGCATTAAGGAGGTTTGTGGGGGGCTGTCAGAAGAAGCATCAGGAGATACAGACTGCGACATAAGGCGTGATACTGAGCGCTTGGGTGGTGAGCAGGCTCCCAAAATAAGAGGTTCAGCAGAAGCTAGAGTCTCAGAATCATCATGTGGAGTCATGGTAGAATAACCATGATCACTGTCACCTCCAGCAGGTCTCTTATAGCCAGTGTTAACACGATATGGTGAGATAGGTGTTATACCATCAAGGTGTAAAATTTGGTTACTGTGACCTGAAAATAATAACCAAAGCCTTAGTTTTGAACAGGAAATGAGGTAACCAATACAAGAATAACAAATTATTTACCTTGAATAGCACTATCTAAATTATCTCCATCATCTGGTTCATTATCTAGTTGCGACATTCGAACTCCTGTATCAGGCCCTGAGCTGAGGTAAGCATGAGCAAGTCCATGGGTTTGGGCCCCATTGCTATGTTGCCGATAACAATAAAGCATGAGGACAAAAGCTAATCCTAGGAAAAACCCAAGGGTGCCTCCTGCTACAGGCCCCATAGTAGGAGTGCTTGGTAACATTCCAGAACCAGATGGACGCAAACCTAAGCAATACAGGATTAATAAAATATTAAAATCATGATGTTAGATTAGACACTGTTGCAATTTAAGAACTGTCAACTTACTCATGGAGCTTTCCCCATATGGTGTTCCCGCATTTCTTACACCATTAAAACACTTAAGAAATTGTGTACAGAATGGAACTTCTAGGGGTGTTTCACCATCACTGCTGAGTTGACACCACTCACAACCAAGCACACCTCGACATTCACTGCAAAAAGTGCAATCATATGAGCTAATTAAAATTGTTTTAAGGGCATAAATCGAGTTCTCAGTCTTCAGAACAAAAAAGAAAAAAAGCATACGCCCTCTTAGGGTTCAAACTAACCTGTGAGACTGAAAAGATTCACAGTTGACATTGACTGAGGAGCAGATTGGCATATTGCTGACAGAATTAGAAATATACACAGAGGGACGCTGAGTTTCTGGGAAATTGGAACAGCTTGGATTGCTTGCCTCTGCTGCCTGTAAGTCACCAGTGCAATAATTGATGCCTAAGGGACACTCACAGGGACATTCACATTCTGTCTGTTCCACACGGGCACAATTAAGACAGTTTCTGTCCTCCTGCAGTGTTACCAAAAAATCAAGTATTATGTTAAGCTGAGCAAATTAAAAAAGGGTACAAACAAACTTATTATGAAAGGTTTTGCCTACCGTGCTGCAGGGACAGAAAGCTGTTGTGACATCACAAGTCTGATTGACTACTCCAAGAAACACATTAGTACCTGATAGGGCAATAACCTGGTACTGGACACAGTGCTCACCATGAACCAGGTTAGTCAAGATTCCTGAAACACTGGTATTAAACTGATAGAAACGTTGCATAGTGCGGTCAGAGAAATTATTGCATACTCTTTTTGTCACAAAGCCCTTGTGACTGAGAATGTCATGGGCTAACAATGATTCTTTGTGTGTGATATGTTGCTGTTCCAAAGGTTGCCTTCCACTGGTCTCAGTCAGACTTGGATGTGCAATCAAATAACCTTTGTCATCCATCAAAAAGCACTTGATATTTTTTTCTTCACAAAAGGGCATAGTGTCAAGCAAAAGTTTGTACAGATAGCCCATTGTGAAATCAACTCCAATAACTGCCACAACAGCATCAGTTGAGCTGTGTAACGAAGCTTGCCGCCCCTCATATATAGTATGGCTTAGAGTAACAATGTAGCCAGCACCACCAACATCCAAATAAGGTGCAGTCAAGACAACACGTCCAGGAAATTCCATGGCTCTGGTGTACCAATGACGACGTGTTGGATCAAAGCTGTCTTCAATTGGAGAGCTTGGGTAGGAAACAAGAACACCACTGGGAGTTGCAACATATCTAATAAGAAAAAAAATTAATTAAATGTAGGTGAATTTTTATTACAGTAACAAGCAGCTGGAATATTAGTACATTGATGCTAACACATACCGACGAACAGTGTATTTTCTCAGCTTTCCTCTGAGCTGCTGCTGTTTCCAGTGCTGAATGACGCCTGAAACAGCACCTACATCATCTCTAACTCCAGGTTTCAATCCCGGATTAGTTAACACCCGAGATTGATCATGGAGATAGGCCATATAATTTTCAATTATTTGGGAAGACTGAGTGTTTGCCCCCTCCAAATAATTATAAGGGGACTGAAAACATGAGGCTGAGAGATAAACAGAACCAACATCTGCAAAGAAAACAAGTAAAAAAAAAATGTTAAAACTTCTAGAATTTTTAAAACATTATTTACAGTAGTATGACTAACCAAAAGAAGCAGGGAGCCTCAGATGACGGCATGTGGTATATTTATCAAGATGTTGAAATTTGTGGTAAACAATGTTCATATCGTGGTGCAGGGGAACGGATTGAAGGTAGGATGGTGGTTGACCAGCTTCTTGAACAGTAGAGACCACAACAGCAATGTAAGGACTAGATTTCAGATGTCTCCAGGTGTAAGAATACTACAAAAGGAGAGAGATCAATAATGATAAGCAGAGGAAGAAAAACTTATAATACAGGTCTGTGTAAGGATTACTGTACTTACTGAGATGCTGCCAAGCTGCCCCTGAGAAGATGTTTCTGTGTTTATTACTTTATTTCCACTAGTTTCATTAAGAATTTTTTCCCGAACAGAGTCAAAACCGGGTTTGTTTTCAAGATATTTGATATCTGTTGCCATCGGCTGTTCATAAGCAAATGTAGGCCTGGATAATGATGGATGCATTAAAGTATAACCTGAAAGAATACATTTAGATAAATATTTATCCAAAAAAGCACTTGATGGAAACAAGACTGACAAAATCATGTTTTTACCCTCTTTGTTTATGAAAAAAGCATATGATTTTGCATACGTGTTAAAATAAGTAATATTTTCCACAATCTCACTTAGAGATAAATCAATTCCAACAACACCAACAATACGGCCAGAAACTTCACAAGGCTGGGCAATACTAAGTACCATTGCTGCAAGTTAAAAAATTAGTTTCAGTATTATTGTATCGTGAATAGGACCCAACTTCATTGAATTATAACAAAAATTCACCTTTGCTAACTGAATCAAAATCTGGAAGGAAAAATATTGGAGCAGTCTTGTGCCCTGAAACTGGCAAACCAGAAAGAAGTTGTCCGACCATCGGTCCAAGATTTGAAGTAGTATTAGCAGATACTAGGACACCAGGTGAAACTTTTGTATGTCTTAAAATTGAAATATTGTACTTGCTGAAGTTTTGGCTTGCAACATCCTGCAGAAAATGCTTCTCAAGCATTAAGGGCTTTCCATCTGAAATTTAACTAGGGTGAGTATAGTTATAACTAGTTGGAAGAAGGAACAAATGTGTTAGTTAACTCACCATCAATAAGTGCACAGGTGTTAATAATAACATCATGGGGAGTAGCTTCCCTTCCCTCAGCTATAGTATGAAGAACAGTCTTTAATTCAGTCAAAGAGGACAAAAGTCCTCGACTAAGATACACAACCAAGATTGGAGCAGTAGCATTCTGGGGTACAGAATTGGCTATGATATCGAAAACATTCTTAAATCCTAGAGAGTGATTTGTAGCTCCCTTGGACCTTGTCAAACCATCAATATATCGCAGTAAGTGATATTTAGTTTCGTGTGTAGCCAAAGGAAGTGAGTGCTGAGAACATCCATCATTCATGGGAAGTAAAGCGTCTTCAGCCAATCCAATTAATCCAACATGATCGTGATGTGAAAGGGTCTCTACAACACTGCGAGCAAGAACCTTAGCCAGCTCCAATTGTGTTACACTCACTGACCGTCCATAATCAATCATGATTATAACTCTCTTGGTATCTGGAGAAGTAGTAGCTAAGAAAATACTCCTGTGGACAAAGGTAAAAATTACTTAAACAAGGTTTACAAGGCACAAAAAACTTCAAGAGAGCTTAACTTGTTGCCTTTATACCTTAAGCGAGTTTCATCAAATGTATTGCATGGCATATCTTGAAGAAGATGATCACTGCTGCTGGAGAATCCAGTACCGGCCATAAGATATTGTAATTTCAATGAAGGAGCTTGTCTTGAGTTTTGAACGAAAACTAGAAAACAGGTTGAATTACAGAACCTGAGACTAATGACCACTGATAGAGGATAAAAATGACCAAACACTTACCACTGGTTAAATTGAATCCATGTCGGGGGCCGGGATGGCCAAGCCTTCTAAGAGGTCTAGCAAATCTGATATCATAATATTCATCTCTTAATGAATTTATGAAGCATGGATGGGCTGCAGAAGGTAGCTGAGAAGGGCCCATGACTCGCTCATGTATTGCATTTTCAACAGCACTGCGCGTTTTAGTTAGAAGATTCAAGTTTTCTTGCAATTTCCTGTCAATAGTTAGCGCAATTTTCTCGACTCTCTTATCATCGTTACTTTTGCTAGGTTCGAAATGAAGATTGTCATATATTTCTTGTAAGACTGTAACTCCCAATTCTTTATTGCAAACATCTCTTAAACGAGAAGCAATGTTAGGGGCTACATCTTGAAGCAGCAGTCCATCAATTGAGCTAGGAGATACTTCTTCCACATTGTCGAGGTTTAAATCTACATGCACTTCTGGAGCTACTTGAGGATTCACTTCAAATTTGGTGCTCGGATAGGAGAAAAGGTTTGTGCCATTGCTAAGAACAAGACTGTAAGAACCTAAAGACGCTTCGACAAGGCAAAACAAAACAGCACAGGATATAACGTGCTGCCAACGCCACCGTCGGTCCATCTTGCAATCAGCAAGAGATATGGGCCCCAAAAGACAACATTACATGATGAAATCTGGAGATTATCCAAAGACACTATAGGTTAGAGAGGTGCTTGATAAACTTTTGGCATACACCATTTCAGACATTTCTAGCATTTCCATCGGAGCAAAACTGGCGTAGCCGCGATGGACGCATTGTCAATAGAAAATTGGAGTTAAAGAAACAATGACTACTCAGATTTCTGAGAAAATTCAAATTGTAAACAAATAGCAAGACCCAGGCCTTCCGAGTCGAGGTTCAAGTCCACATTCAAACGCAGCGCCGACGGAAGCATTCTCATTGGATGGAGCACTCCGCAGAAACTCAGACCGAGAGGCTAGAGGTTCAGAGTATGAGAAGTTCACAATGAGGTTTCGTGATGCCCAGCGCTCACGACCCCTGCATATTGCCCTCTCCCTCTCTCTCACGGACACATGTGGCTGGTGCTTGATGGGACGGGCATGTGTGTTGCCGGCGAAGCAAATCATTCTCTTCTATTTCCTCTAAGAGTTATCGTCAAGTTGGCGTTGTTGGGTGCGACCAGCCGTCTGATTCAGGAGATCGTTATAGGGGCTCCCTATACCTCTGCCCCATGAGTGCAACAAGGACGGAGCTGTACGGTAGTTCTAGGGTAGGTATAGGACAGCCCCTCTTGAACGCTCATCTGAATCAGACGACAGGAGAAAAGGTGCTACGGTGGACTAGTGTAATGGTAGGACTGGGTTACCAGGAGTTCCCTCGTTAAGCAGGACTTGTTTCATATTCGCCCTCTCCTCTCTGTGCCTGGGCACTGGAGTCGTTGTTCAGCAGCATTTAGCTCGTTGGAGAATAACCCCCGAAAAATTTGCCGGAACTGGGAATGCGAACTGAGAAAAGACCGCTGGCGCGATCGTGTCGTGGTGGCCACATTCGAACGGCGAGCGAGGTGTGTGTAAGCCCAGCGCCACGGCCAGGTTGGGCCCCTTCCGTTTCGGCCAATGGAAGGAGAGAGGGGAGGGAGGGAGGGAGAGAGAGAGAGAGAGAGAGAGAGAGAGAGAGAGAGAGAGAGAGAGAGAGAGAGAGAGAGACGGGGGCAGGGCAGGGCAGGGGGAAAGAGGAGGCAGGCAGAGCTCGGCCCGGCCCGGGCCGAGACGGGAGCGGTCCAGTCCGGAGGCTGGAGGCAGGAGGAGCCTCGCTGGGGCCCCACCGGCCGGGCCGGGCCGGACCAGGCCAACCCGGGCTACTTATCAACTTTATAGCCTTGTTGCCGGCAGCATGGCCGCCGTGCCGCGACATGCCACGCCACCATCGCTCGTTTTTATGCCCAGGGACTTTCCATTTAGCCCTCTGCATACCCCCTTCGCAAGTACCCACTCCCCCGCATACCCGGAGAGAAGGAGGAGGGGGAAGGGAAGGGGGACAGAAGCAAGGCACTCCAACCCTCGCTCAACTCGGCCTCCTTCTCCACCTCTACTCTTAATTACAGACCCTCCCTCCCCCCCCTCCCCCCTGGGCCCCCAATCGTGGGGCGGTGGTGATTGGCTGGCCTTACGACACAAGGCACGGCCGGCACCGAGCAGGAGGGGCGGTGGGGCGGCGCGCCGTGCAGGCCTCCCGGCCCCCGGCCTGCCCTGAGATGTATTCTCCGATACCCGTCCGAGAGTTGCGTTGCAATACCTCGTGTGGCGCGGCGGCGCGGTTGGGTTAGGCGGTGCCGGGTGGGAGGTGTACACTTCCAATGATTTTTACCCGGTGCGTAACCCTCGAGTCATGTGAGAAGCGCACGAAAAAGAGCGGCGTGCTGGAGTGCGGTCGCGGGCGGGCCGCGAGGCCGCGGGCGGCGCGGCGGCGCCTCCGGGGCGGGGAACGCGCCATCGCCGGCGGCCGAGTCGACCGCGCGGAGGCTATTCTTAGCCGCGGGCCGTGGCGGGCAGCCGCACGTCACGTCCACGCAGCACACTGCGAGTACCGGCCGCCTACCCGCGCCGTGCGCGCCGTGCCCCACCGCGCAGGCAGACCAGCAAGATTGCTACGTGTTATCTGGAACACACGGTGCATGTAGCGAGTGGTTCTTCTCTCGCGTGCCGAGTACTCTTTTTTACGTGCCTCTCTCTCTCTCTCTCTCTCTCTCTCTCTCTCTCTCTCTCTCTCTCTCTCTCTCTCTCTCTCTCTCTCTCTCTCTCTCTCTCTCTCTCTCTCTCTCTCTCTCTTTTCTCTCTCTCTCTCTCTCTTCTCTCTCTTTCTCTCTCTCTCTCTCTCCCTCTCTCTCTCTCTCTCTGTCGCGCGGGCGCTCTGGACGGTGATTATCGACTCTCAGGCACGTGGGGGGCGGGATGGGGCCGCGCTCACAAGCGGCGGGGTGTCTGGGCGTCCTGGGGAGGACCGAATCAGAACGGGCGGGTACTTTCCTGGACACTGATTCTGGACCATCCTGTGAAAGAGCCCAGCAGCCGGGCTGCGCCGGCCGCGCCGGCGGGCGAGCAGGGCGTGGCAGCAGCGGCGGCGGCCGGCCGCCCGGTACCCGTACCCGCCAGGCTGGCGGAGAGGTACCAGGGGTACCAGGTAGGGTCCTGGTCCATCCAGCCTGGCAGCGCGGCCCGGGCCGGAGCGGGCCGGGCCGGCAGGCCAGCGCAGCTCCACCTCAGACCGGTTATGTTAATACCCGAGAGTGGCGCGGCGTGGCGGGGCGCGCTGAGCAGGCCGGCTTGGGTGAGTCTCTCCTGGACCATCCGCAGCTGCCGGTACCCGCCGACATGAGCCCGACGGGTCCGGGCGGGGCGAGGCGGAGCGGGGTGCGCGGGGACGGTACCCCTCCAGCTCGGCATCGGCAGGACGGGACGAGACGGCCCTGGTGTCGAAAATGAGCTCCGAGGTTGGCCGGGTTGGCCCACCGTGCATGCATGAAAAGGAACGGGATCGGGGCGGAGAGTGAGAGAGAGACACACAGAGAGGGAGTGAGAGGTCGAGAGAGAAAGGGGGGAGGGAGAGAGGAGGGGAGTCGAGAGGTCAAGAGGGGGAGGAGTGTAGAGGGGGTTGGACAATAGCGGGATCCCGAGGCGACGGAGAGGCAGGGGGCGCGGGCCGGGCCGGGCCGGGCGGGCGGCGCTGCGCCGCGCTGCGCAGAGGCGCGACTTTCTCCCCGAACGACGGTATCGTAATGTGTCGCGACACGGCGTGGCGTGGCGCGGCGTTCCAATTTAAGGCGGATCACATTATTGAGAAAGACGATGTGGTCTGGCCCGGCTCGGCCGCACCGCACAGCTGGAGGGGGTGTAGGGGCCCCGGGTAGGGGCGGCTCTGAGCTTTGCGGTGGGGCCGAGGGGAGCGAGGGAGCCGGGCGCGGCGGCGCGACGGGGCTCATCGGCCAACAATGCCACGTCTTGGCGCCCGCCCCGCCCCGCCCCGCCCCGCCCCGCCCCGCCCCGCCCCGCCCCGCCCCGCCCCGCCCCGCCCCGCCCCGCCCCGCCCCGCCCCGCCCCGCCCCGCCCCGCCCCGCCCCGCCCCGCCCCGCCCCGCCCCGCCCCGCCCCGCCCCGCCGCTGGAGCCCCTCTCCTCCAGCCGCCTCGCGTGCTCGCGTGGGCGTGCGGTGCGGTGCGGACGCGTCGCTCCTTCCTCCACACGCTGAGGCTGCGGTGCGCGCTCTCCGGGATCGTTCCATTCCATCTTGTTTCTCTTCGCCTCCTTATTCCCGTCTGCTCGACAAATCCTCCGAATGGTCCCGGTGAGGGATGGAATTCCTCGCGCGAGAAACTCCTTCCGGCGCGCCGCGCCGAGCCCTCGCCGGCCGCCCAGCCCTGCCCCTGACTCCACCGGTGTCCGCGCCCGCGCTCAGCACCTAACCTCGCCTAACACTCACGATAGCCGCGGTCACGTGCGGTCCGCAGGGGCAGGGCCTCGGCTCGGCGCGCCGCGGTCCTAGCGTTACGTAAGTCCCGGAACGGGCGACCACTGCTTCGCGGAGTGAGCGCGAATGGAAGGAACCTTGCCGAAGAAGGAAGTCGGGTCGGTCCGCGCGGCCGGGATGGGCGGGCAGGAAACGGGCCAGGGGGTCACCCCTAGGCGTAAGGTCATCGGTCTGCCCTGTAGCAGGCTCCGGCTCCGGGGCTGCAACCGGCTCCAAGAGCGGGAGTGGCCCGGGGGCGCGCACGCTCTCGTCCCGGAGCCTGGAGCCTGGAGCCGGAGCTGCCGGAGCAGTGCGCGAGGGTGCGTGAGCGGGCCTGGCCCGGAGGCGGCGGGCGGCGGCCCCATTCATGCCACCGACACATGTCACCCTCCCGATGGCACGTCACGCCTGCCTGTCCTGTCCGCCGGGTGCAGATTGCGTGACGCGCGAGCGCTCATTCATCACTCATGTCGGCGGGAGTCCTGGTCCGGGTGAATCACAAGTGGAATAAGAGAACATGCAACTTATCGATGAGAAACGCGTCGATCAACGCGACGCTGCTCTTCAGTCGCCGTGTGGGTAGACCGTGCCGCGCGCCGCACGCGCGGGAGTGCGGGGAGGTTGCCTATCCGATCGACTCGCAGGGCGCCGTGGCGAGAGGGGCGGCGGAGGGGAGGGCCGGTATAGGGTAAACCCATTCGCGGAGCTGAGCGGCCAGGAGCAGAACGAGAAGTGAAGGCAGGGCTCCGCACTACGCGCCGCTCCCGGGTCCGGGCCGGGGCCCTCCAGCCGCCCTACATTCCTTTGCATCACCGGAAGTCAGTCCTCGGCCGCCGCGGCCCTCGCCTCGCTCTGCACCATTCCAAAGCAGCGGCCAGCAGAGCATTCCCCCATGCAATGCCCATGGCAGGCAGGCAGCGAGCTCCACCACTGCAGCCGGTGGGCCGAGCCGAGCCGGGCCAGGAGAGCTCCATGTCAGTCCCAAAGCTGTCCTCGCCTCGCACTGATAGCCGACGAAGATCCCCGCCACCCGGCCCCGGCCCCATGGCGGCCGTGTCGTGTCCGGAGTGCACTCCTGACGCGGCTGCAGTGAGGCTCTTGTGTTTTATCGGACGTGCCGTTTAATGACGGGAGCACATTCCTCCCGAGTAGATAATCGAGCGACCCTACCCGGCGGTGCGGAGCGCAGCGGGGCCGAGGCTGCTCATGACGTTGCCCATGGCGGGCAGAGCAGAGCCTAGCGGGGCCGAGGCTGCTCATGACGCTGCCCATGGCGGGCAGAGCACAGCACAGCGGGGCGGGGCCGAGGCTGCTCATGACGCTGCCCATGGCGGGCAGAGCAGAGCCTAGCGGGGCCGAGGCTGCTCATGACGCTGCCCATGGCCGGCAGAGCAGAGCTCAGCGGGACGGCCACGTCAGGAGACTCCTCATGGACGCCCATGAGCGACAGGCGTGGCGCAGCGGCGTGTAGCGGCCCGGTCGGGACGGCTCCGTCCTTGGCACGTCGATGCACGCGCGCCTCCGCGCTGTAGCGCAGCAGCAGCACGTCGTGTCGCGCACTCCTCGCCGCTCTAGTGTTAGTCGAGGCACTCCAAGTACTGCGCCGTTTACTGTATGTGAGTGGCGCAGCGCACGGTGAGCGGAGCGCGCCGAGTGGAAGGGAGAGAGGCCGGCCCGAGGCTCCTGGGCTAGAACAGCGAATCGTTACATTACTGTTTGCACGTGAGCGCCATCTTGTGTGGCGCACAGAGTGGACGCGCCTGCGTGGAGCCACGTGTGCCACGTGTGAGGGGGAGGCGGTGCTGCGGGGGGAGGGGCGCATCTCAAGCCGGAATGCCTTGACCCCTCTCCGGGGGCCCAGGCCCCTCTCGTCCGGGCTGTCTGTCTAGGCGCGGTCCCGCTCGACCCCGCTATGCCCTCACGCTCGAAATAGAGCAGCCGTCCTCCCGACTCCAGGGAGGGCGGCGCGGCGCCGACCTCGCACGCTGGAGCTGGAGAAAGGCCTCCTGAGCGTCGGTGTTTGAACCCGAACAGGGCGCACACACGGCGGCCGCGCCGAGCACAGTCAGTCCCCTGCCCCTACCTCGGCCCGGGGATTCGAACCGTGCTGATTGGCTGGCGAACACCCAGCCGCCGCCGCCGCCGCCCCGCCGTTCCCGCCCGCCAGGCGGCGTCATGGCGCGGAACACGGCCCGGCCCGGCCGAAGTGCCCTTTGGGCGACCTTGGTGGCTGGAGCTTGGAGACGGGCCAACATGGACCAGCCCGGCCAGGCCAGGCCAGGTCCGGCAACGGCCAAAGCCCGCTCCGCTCTCCTCCGCCCCACCCGCCAGCCACATACGGCGCGTTGCCCCAGCTCGCGCAGCTCCTTGCTCCCTGCTCCCTGCTCCCTGCTCCTTGCTCCTTGCTCCCTTGTCCTGCAACCCTGCTCCCTTGTCCTGCCTGTTACCTGCTCCATCTTCCCTGTTCTCTTCTTCTTGCCCCCATCTCCTTATTCCCTTCTCCTTATTCCCTTCTCCTTATTCCTTTCTCCTTATTCCCTTCTCTTTATTCCCTTCTCCTTATTCCCTTATCCTTTATTCCCTTCTCCTTACTCCCTTCTCCTTTTTCCCTTTCTATTTATTCCCTTCTCCTTAATCCCTGCTCCCTCTTGGCCTCTGCTCCCAGCTCCCTGTCTCAAGATCCTAGCTCCCTGCTCCCAGCTGCCTGCTCACCGGCGTCCTCAGCTACGGCCTGCAGCGGCGTATCCAACACTTTCACCCAGCAGTGTGTTCACATGTCCCTGCCCCACACCCCGTGGCGGGCGGCTGCCCGTCGATCCATCTTCCATAGACAACTTTTCTAAAAATCGTACTGGACGACGAAAGAAAGAAAGCTACCCACTTATGTTGTTCCGTGCGGGCCGCGACCACATAGCGGTCCTCACGCACACAATGTGCCCCTGAAATTCTATATTCGAGCCCCCGTGCGTTCTGGAGCGTGCTGGCTGGGCAGCTGTTCTAATTAATCAGAGCTCCCGTCCCGCCCCGACCGCACTCCTCGCTCCGTCGTAATGATAAGGCGCGGAGAGCGGAGACTCACCGTCCAAAGTGTCGCGTCATGATCGAGCGGAGCGGAGCGCCCGGGGATGGGGAGCTCGCGGCTATCCTGCCCTCTCGCCTTGAAGCGGAGCCTCGGTGCACCATCCGGGAAAGACACGTGTGCGGGTGAAATGTTTTTCCCGACCGAAAGGAAAGAGTCGACGTTCAGGGGAAAACTGAGCCCCTTTCCTGTGACTCGGCTTGACTCGGCCCGGCCCGGCTCGCGCCAGGGACTTCCCCTCCCGTCCCGTGCCTTGGGCGTCACGAGCCACCCCGCCCCGCAACCACGCCTTCCACCAAAACGACCCTCCGTGTCCCGGCCGTTGTTCGCTCACATCAGTTCAATACCGAATCCTTAATTTTCCACGATGGATATCAAAACAGAGATTTCTGACCAGTGGAAATAAGACGAGGAGGGAACAACTCAGAAATTTTTTGTTCACCTCTTAATTCATAAAAATTCACAAAAATTTACAAAAAAAAAAATAGGAAAAATAAAGATGAAAGTCCAGTAAAAATTCACAAATTTTCACAAAAAATCAAAAAATTGTGTACGCCAAAATCCTGAGTTGTTTTCCTCTTATTGAAATAAAAACAGGCCTGCTCCCGAAGTTTGCGGAAGTTCGCTGACTGATAGACTGCTCAGGTTACGATTAAATTCATGTTAGTCTCGTCCCCGCTCGTCCCCCAGACGCTACACAAGGCAACGTCACGGAGCTGTGCTGTGCATGTTCGCGCCAGGCTCGGAGCCCCGGCCGCAGCTACAGTGACACGACTTGATATGCAGGCCGGGCGATAGGCGACAAGGCGACATGGGCAGCAGCTCTGCTCTCGTCAGCTCAGCACATTGCGCGGGGCGAATCTCAACTTCCCACCCCACCTTGCCCCGCCCAGCCTAGACGGGCCGTCCCGGCTGACGCACGTACCGTACGTTGGACGCTCTACCCCCGCCCTCCCTCTTTTTCTCAGCAATCCTCGTTGGCGCCACCTGTCTTGCTCCGGCTATCAACCGTCTTGATAAAATTTACAAGTTTATCATTCAGATTTGCCAAACTGCCCGGGAGAAAAAAATAAAAATAAACGAGAAACTGCAACACCATCAAGACTTTGATAGGCTTGGCTTGGCCGGGCTTGGCGCTGGCCGTGACAGGAGAAGCCTGCCCCGCCCCGCCCCGCCCTCTCTACTACGCCTTCTCTACTGGAGGCCCGACGGGGCGGCGCTGTTCATGCATGTATTTTTAGCGGTGCTCCAATGCAGTGCGCTGTTGGCCGACGGCAGTGCGCGGTGCGCGGCTCCGCGCTGCTGCGCTATAGCGCTGAAGTGCAAGCTGTGCAACATGACAGGCTGGAACGGGGCGGCAGCGGCAGCGGCCCTGTCGTCTCGAGCTGCACGTCGCCAGTCACGGCCGCAACGCGAAGCACTGGTCTGCGGCGCTCACCATATGGAGCCCGCGAGCCGCGCGCGCAATGTCGGGGCTCAGAATCCCGGTGCCCGCCCGGGTGCGTGGCAAATTTTATCCTCTCGTGCAAACTTCGCGGCCATTATTTGGCGCGCTCTGGCCGAGTGCTCTCCCGCGGGCCCCGGGCCCCGGGCCCCGGGCCCCGGGCCGGGTAGGGCGGCTGGCTGCTGCGCGGGCCAATCCCGGCGTGGCGTCCGCCCCCGGGCCGCCGCCATTGGCCCCCGCCACCGGCGTTACGCTCGGCCGCCCCGCCGCCCCGGCCAACAGGCGCGCCTGTGCCTGCCCCGTGCCTGACCATACGCTCTGCCGCGAGCGTGGCGGGTCACGGGCCTCACGTCACGCTCTGCCGCGCGCCGCCGCGGGCCCCGCCAGCCCCGGCGTGCCGGTCACGATAGGCACACCTACACTGTGGGGAGAACGTCTGCTCGGCCTGTGGTCTCGCCTCTCTGTCCTTGTCGCACGCACGGAGCACGCGGCCCAGAGGAGCGAGCGAGAGGACACCCGTAAACGCTGATCGGAATGGCCCGGACACTGCCCGGACGGTCACCTAAGGGGCGCGACGGGACGGGACGGACGGACCCGAGGGTAGGCCATAGGCCGACAGCAGGCTGATTCCGAAGATCCCTCTCGCGCCTCCGTCCTTGTCGCACTCAAGGGGCCGTGCCATCCCCCACATAGGGCACCGCCATAGGTGCGACAAGGACGGAGGCACGAGAGCGATCTTCGGAATCGGCCTGCAGGTCGGCGGGTCGCCGCCCGCGTCTAGGCGAGCACCCTAATCCGGCTGCATCCGAAGACAGGATGGGCCTGGTGGCGTCGTCGACCTCCTCGGCAGCGCGACCGCAAAGGGGCTGTCCCCGAAATGTGGGTCCGCGCGGAGCAATCGGGCGGGCGCGCGCTTGAGCCCAGGCCCGGGCCGGGCCGGGCCGACTGGGGTCGATGACCCCACCTTGACGTGGACGACCCCGCCTGGCGGCGGCCCCGCGTGCACCGACGAGAAAATTAGCTACATTTTCAAAGCAGAATTCTTTTTAGAATAATGATAGCTTTGCGGATCCTACGGCATGGCTGAAGTCGCTAAATATAAAAATTAATAAAAGAGTACGGATAACTACTTTGACAGCCCAAACAGTTAAGATTTTTTTTTTCGTGGGTAGGCATAGCGGCCAGGCCGGGTTGGGTCGGGCGGACGGGCGGTCTGACGGTTGGGCTGGGCCGGGCCGGGCCGGGCCGCGCGGCTAGGGACCTTTTAGAAGTGGGACAAGCGGGTGCAAATGCAATGCACAAGGCGCCAGATTCGGGAATAAGAGATGCTGAGGGGCAAAGGCTCTGGGCAGGACCCAGCGCCGCGACCAGCGCGCCCCAGGCCGGCGGTTTTGCGGGTGAGATGGGCGTGACACGCTGACTATTGTACAGTACAACAATTAATACGCTCCCAAAAATAGGCAAATTCACATCACTTTAAAATTTTTCGGCACTTAATTCATCTTTAATTGTGATTATGCCCCCCAAGGAGCCCACCATGTGGGAGTGGGCCTCGTCCAGTTTTCAGTGTGGAGGGGTAGGGTCCGGAGCTCTCACGGGATCGAGTTCGATCCGGTGAATTCCGGTTTAAAACCACGACGGCGACGTCTGAATACCAAATTTAGAAGTAGTCTGGATGTGATCTAAAATGTCCAATCTGGGTGTGAGTCCTACACATCTCACTCACAGCTGCATTTAGCAAACGGTTCTCCTGCACTGTCGCAGTCAAAAATTCGCTGGCTCCGACTCACCTAATTTTCTTAAGCTGTCACAGCGAATAATTCGTTCCAGTATCAACTATTTACTGAGGGAGCATGCGCGTGCGCTGTCGCATAAAACGATACAACATCTGGCACAGGGTACGCATTTTCTCCTACAACGACTAGTTTGCTGCCGGAACGTATATCATTCGCTCTGTATGCTAATAAAATTAGTTGAGTAGGAGCCCACAAAATTTTGACGACAGCGAATTCATTTTTTTTCCCCCGTGAGCGTCATGCAGCCAAGTGCAACTTTACCTCTTCAGCGAGTGTTCTTTTTATTTAGGAGAAATAGCCTTGGTTTATGCACTTGCCACCTGCACGACTCGGCAACGTGGCTCGACCTGGCCAAACCCAAACGGCCTGATCCAGATCCGGGTCCTCGCCCGCGGCAGCCGAGCCGAGCCGGCCAGGTCGACAAGGCGGTCTAAGAATACCGGCGCCGCGTACCTCACGGCTCATTTTGGCCGTCCGATCAACCTTATAATTTCCCATCAGGCAGCGGGCCGGGCCAGGCCGGGCCGGCGGGACTCTGGACCCACGACTTTCGCAAACAGAGAGCCCCCCTCCCCTGGACCCCCGGCCCCTCCCCGCCGGGCCGAACCGATCGCAGATCGATGGTTGTGGACTGTATCGATCGATCAGCTCGGCACTTCCGGAGTCGTGACGGGGAGGTGAGGTGGACGACGTGGTTCTTGCTGTGCAGGGCGCTCTCTGCGCAGCGCAAGCGCAGCATGGCACCTCCTCGGCGCAGCGGCCTGCCAGCAGCGCAGCTCCTCCCCCCGTACGTATGTTGGGGAGCAGCCCCCCCCCCCTCCCCCCGCCCCCCGGGACCAGTCCTCTCCTCTACGGCCAGCGCTTCGCCGGTCCGGCCAGGCCCGGAGGTACGGGGCGGGGCGGGGCAGGGCGGGGCAGGGCGGAGGGCCTAACCGATGCCCGGTGATGCCCCCCTGCCCGACCCCGCCCGGCCCCGCCCGGCTTAGGCTCTCGTGTGCCCCTGGACGCCCCTCACCGAGGGGGGCCGACCGTAAGCGAGACGACACCGTGCGCAGGCCAGGCCAGGCGGGGCCGGTCCCTGAGCGCCGTGAGCCCGAGCCTCCTCCCACACCCGCCCCTGCCCTGCCGTACCATGCCGCCCCGCCACTATGTACTGTGCGTCAGAGCGCTGCGTGCGTCGAGGTCCCCGTGGAGCAGGCGAAATGAGGAATTCTGACAGTGAACTTGAAATCAATGGAAGAAAATCAAAACAAATTGGTGAATTACAAACATAAAAAAAGGCGGTCGGGAAAGAAAATAAATCAAAGTAAATTACTGGGCAATAACTTTCCACATCGGCAGGGTGCTGCCGCAAATGATTGGGTGACCCACTCCACCCTACCCCTATTCCCGTACACGAGATCGGCTGCGTGCGCCAGCCGCAGCTCCCGTGCCCCGACAGACTTCTCATTTTTACCCGGCATTTTCAGCGAACGAAAATTTGGCGGGAGTTCTCCCCTGGAGCGCGCTTGCTCCTCGCTGGCGGGGCCCTGGCGGGGCCCTGGCGGGGCCCTGGCGGGGCCCTGGCGGGGCCGGGCCGGGCCCGGAGTAGCCGGCGGCGGCATGGCGGCGCGCCCCGCCGGCCTGGCCGGTCCAGGCCGGTCTCCAGGGCCCCGCACCGCGCCACGCCACGCCACGCCGCCCGGCCAGGATACAATAAATAAAATCTGTCTGTCGAAACAAGCCAGCCCAGCCCAGCCCTGCCCTACCCTGCCCCGACCAGCCAGCAAGCCTCCAGTTCGCTATGGGGGGAATTCCACGAGAGATTTACAAGTTTTCAGGTGACCCTCTCTTGTCGTTTTCCTTTTGGGTACAGGGTACCTTCAGAGCAATTTGCGATTTAGCTGAGCCCTGCAGCTCAAAAATTTCCAATTCACGTTTCATCTGCGCTGCAATCAGAAGTTTCAGCGGATTTTCCAAAAACAAAAGTGTTGCCTGAAAACTGACCCTGTTCTATAAATAGAACAGGGTCACCTGAAAACGTGTATTAATCTCTCGTCGAGTGCCACTCTGGCAACTTCGCCACGCCACGTCTCACCGCGCCACCGCGCCGGGTCCAGAGGAGCCCGAGTGGCGGCGCGGTCCTGTCCGGGCGGGGTGGGGCGGGGCGGGGTGGGGCGGGGCGGGGTGGGGCGGGGCGGGGCGGGGCGGCCGATGCGAGCAGACCTGTGCGGGGGCCGCGGGGCTCTGGGCCAGCCCGGGCTGTGGAGTGGACCTGCTCCTGGGGACCGTCCTGAAATGTCCGCACCCCAGCGGCAGTGCCGCCCCCCGACAGGGCCCCTACCCCGCCCGCTGGCCCCCGCTCCGCCTGTCACAGACCGGCCTGGCCCCGTGTCAGTCCGACCAGCACGTCATCCACTCAAAGTTATAGGGAAAGAAGGTGGAGCAGGCGTTCGAGAATCTGTCACTCCGGCAAGGCTCTCCCAAAAGGAGCGCCCCACCTCATCAAACAAGCTTTCACAAGTACACCGCCGAAAATCGAGCCGTCTGTACGTGTAGCTGGAAGACCTGACCTCTTCCTTGCCCAGAGCAGGGGGAGGGTGCCCTGATGTCCCTCTCCGCCCACTGCCATTCATTCTCTCCTCCACCCCCTCCGGTTTGATGCACCCCCACTCCCCCAGAGTGCGTTGCACCTGTGCATCTTTATCATAAATCTTGAGTTGTCTCCTCTGGGAGGGACAGAATCGATTTTCTGGGGTTCCCTCCGACTGCTGGGCAGGCTAGGGTCCTGACTTTTGGCATCAGAAAGAAGGAGGGGGATGGGGGGGATCGATGCGCAGGGAGCAGCGTGAGAGAGATACGGGTAATGCCGGACGGGGTACTGGCGACCCTCCCCGTGGGAGACACGGCGGCGGGGTACGCGCAGCAAGGCCAGGTGGAGGAGGTCGCGATGTAGTATCAAAGCCGAGGCGTTTTAGTGAGCACCAGAAAACACTAAGAGTACGCACGGAGTACACCTGGAGAGCGTGGAGTGCAGCTGGAGGAGTCTATATCGGTTGTCCGACCTTTTTTTTGTCCGTCCTCGGGATTTTTGCGGCCGCCACCGTCACACGTTTCTTTTTGTCCGACCTCATTTTGTCCGACCTGGCAGTCGGGGTGTCAAAGTTATTTTTCTGTCCGACCTCGTCTTCTCCGTCCCCAACGAACCGTTAGAGTCGCCTTCTATCCTCTGCGATGCAGCTCGATTGTCCGACCTGATACTTTCCCCCAAATCTGAAAAAGTGCCTGGATTTTTTCCGACCTTGTTTACTCTGGTAAAATGGAGAAGGAATATGTATCATGGTCGGAGCATGCACCGAAAAAATGGTACAACACCTCAAATTTATTTTAAAGATGAAAAATTGAAAAATTGGTAGGCCCCTACCTAACTCGCAACCTGCGAGCCCCGCCTGCTTAACTTCGGAGTTCTGATGGGATCCGGTGTGTTCCAGGCGACCGCCACCCCGCGGGCACGAGAAGTCCTCTCCACTTCGGGGAGAGTCCCCGCTAAGGCTGGCGGCCTGTCAGGCCCGCCGTACTACCCTATTTAAACAGCGCCTTGAAGCCGTAGGTAGCATTTCAGACCAACGACTGGGCACCACCGGACCGCATGACCGGTCAGTGGGAGGTAGAGGCAAGGCAGGACGATAGAGGGGGAGAAGAGCAGAAAGAGAAGTTTTTGCGGAAGAGTAAGCGTACGGTTGGTTAGACCTGTACTGACCCGCTCCCGCACAGGTCATGGAAAAGCTGTTTACTAAGGAGCCAGATTCATAGGCCTTACTTCCCCACGAGGGACCACCCCCCGTGGCATGGGACGGAACTTCCTGACAACTCGCTTTCGCTGCCAGTGAAGAACCTACCTGGGAATTGAACCCAGGCCCCAAGTGCCGAGTCTCATGACACCCCGCGGCTTTCGTGGTACTAAGACCACTAGACCGTCGGCGATTCCACGAGAGAGGTCCGTTGAAATGGGGGGTTTGAATTCCACTCCATGCTGCTGTCCTCGGAAAAATTTATATTTAGCAAGATTCGAACCTGGGTTCCGCGGCTCGCGGGACAACACTGAGCCGACACGGCTACGACGCCACGGTATACGATGCCTGCCCACTAGGGGTGACGATGCGAAGAGCCGTAGTCGCCGACGAACCTGTACCGGTGGCGTCATCAGCACACCTGCTGTCCATGCAGCAACAGTCCGGCCGCCTGGCGACATTAGTATGCACATCGGCACCGTTTATAGCATTGGGTAGGCAGAGGTTCGAATACCGATCTCATTTTTTCTTTTTTTCCCCCTTTTCTTTAAGAAGCCTACCCAGTGCTACCCAGTGGCACCGTTTATAGCACTGGGTAGGCAGAGGTTCGAATACCGAATCTCATTTTTTCTTTTTTTCCCCCTTTTCTTTAAGTAGCCTACCCAGTGCTACTAACGGTGCCGATGTGCATACTAATGTCGCCAGGCGGCCGGACTGTTGCTGCATGGACAGCAGGTGTACTGATGACGCCACCGGTACAGGTTCGTCGGCGACTACGGCTCTTCGCAGCGTCACCCCTAGTGGGCAGGCGTCGTATACCGTGGCGTCGTAGCCGTGCCGGCTCAGTGTTGTCCCGCGAGCCGCGGAACCCAGGTTCGAATCTTGCTAAATATAAATTTTTCCGAGGACAGCAGCATGGAGTGGAATTCAAACCCCCCATTTCAACGGACCTCTCTCGTGGAATCGCCGACGGTCTAGTGGTCTTAGTACCACGAAAGCCGCGGGGTGTCATGAGACTCGGCACTTGGGGCCTGGGTTCAATTCCCAGGTAGGTTCTTCACTGGCAGCGAAAGCGAGTTGTCAGGAAGTTCCGTCCCATGCCACGGGGGGTGGTCCCTCGTGGGGAAGTAAGGCCTATGAATCTGGCTCCTTAGTAAACAGCTTTTCCATGACCTGTGCGGGAGCGGGTCAGTACAGGTCTAACCAACCGTACGCTTACTCTTCCGCAAAAACTTCTCTTTCTGCTCTTCTCCCCCTCTATCGTCCTGCCTTGCCTCTACCTCCCACTGACCGGTCATGCGGTCCGGTGGTGCCCAGTCGTTGGTCTGAAATGCTACCTACGGCTTCAAGGCGCTGTTTAAATAGGGTAGTACGGCGGGCCTGACAGGCCGCCAGCCTTAGCGGGGACTCTCCCCGAAGTGGAGAGGACTTCTCGTGCCCGCGGGGTGGCGCACAGTGGTTTGAAACTGGTAAATGCTGGCATCAATTAATCGGAGTGGTATTTATTGAAGGATCGGTATTTATTGATGATAAATAATACTCCGTTATGTTTTTTTTAATGAAATTTGACTGTTTTATTGAATTTATGTGTGAATTTTCACAAATTTTACCCCTCAAAATGAATATTGCGGTCATGGAAGACAACATTATATTCATAGAAATACAAATATGTTGAAAGTAAAGCAAAAAATAGATTCTTGAGGTTCCTAGAAAATTGCGCACTGCAAAATAGGTCTGTAAAAGAAAAAAAAAACAGGTTTTGAGGGTGACATTATAGTTTGACTAAATAATTTTGGTTTCAAAAGCTTTTATGACGTACCTCGTACAGCTAGGCAAGCATATTAAAAATTTCCTCGGGCATATTAAGGTCGATCTTCTTTTTGGGGGAACGATGAGAGGAAAGAGCGACATCGCCAGACAACAGCAGCCTTGTGAATAAATCATACATGTTATCCTCCCTGCTCGTTTTGCGTGTTCTGTGTTGTCTGTAGTGTCTGATGTATTTGTTTGCTGCCTCTAGAGCCTCCTCGGAATATGCACCCATAGGGAGATCGACTGATTTCATTATATCTGCCCCGTGTACTAAAATAAGGTGAACAGATGGAGGCATAGGGTACCATGGGTACTTAGTGTCGTATAATTTGTGGGTTTCTACGCAATACTCTCTGAATTTCTCTGTATCTAGTGGAAGGCAGAGAGAAATTGCAGTCTGAATGTAGGAGTACCGCTCAATTAGACCTTCATCTACTCCCGTGGCAGCTGCAGCACGAGCAGGGTCAGCAAAAAATCGCCTAGCCGTATTTCCACTGTTCGTGGTGCCCACTCCCTGCTTCACCTGGTCAACAAGAAGTCCCATTTTGGTTCTAACACTCTCCTGTACTTCTTTCTTTCTAGCCTCATAGAGAGTTTTGTTGGCCCTGTGTTGCTGAAGGTGGAGCTTGTAACTAAGCTTTAAAATGTGTTCCAGACACCTAATTCTGGCGTGAAGCACAGACATGCCGTATTTAAAAGTATCTGTTCTAGCTTTCAGGTGCTGCGGGTGGCCATGGTGCATTTGAGAACTAGTTGCTCCACAAATGCAACAGTTTTGGCTATGTGTGAGAGTCAGAGCTGCCCTGGCCTTCCCGTCGATCATGGTCAAAGTGAATTTATGTCTAACTATAAGCTCAGAGCCAGACTTGGTTTGGGCGTATGATGGCTGTAATGAATTTATTTCATGTGCAACGTGACTCTCCTCCTCCCTTATTATGTCAGCTGTTTCTTTTTTAAATTGTAATCTGAGGGGTTGGCAGTGTGTTGTGGAGGAGGGCGTTGTATTTGTCCAAAGGACTTCCCCGGTCGAACTTGAGCGGAGCTGTAGAGGAACGAGGGCAGTGAGCAGCACACTCTTATCAGAGCATTCACTTTCAGTGAAAGCTTGCTGATATTCGGAGTGTGCGCTACTGCCATCCACTCCCCATTTGTGCTGCATCTCAAGTTCAACGGGGCCCTCTAAATTATCGAACGGAGACGGCACTGAGCGCTCCAGTAGCCCCACGAGACGACGAGTGTTGTGGTCTACGAGGGACTGGAGTGGTACCTCAGCGCTTGTCTCTGTAACGATAAGGGAGGGCGGGGTGCATGCCTTTTTGGCTGAGAGGACAGTGTTGTAGCAGGGGAAAATATCTGCTCCGTGCTGCGCGACCTTGTCTCTCAAAGTGATGTACTGACCTTTGCTTAGGTCAAGGTGAACAATCAGGGCCACAGCTTCCTCCCCAGACATTTTTTGTGGTGGTGTGTAGGCTTGGTACTGGTTATAAACCTGTAGGATGTGGTCAGCTACAGAAGGGTCTTCCCCTATTTTTTGCACCAGTTGGGCAGCAGCCGTTTTCCCCTCTACCCGCAGCTGCATAGCAGTGGCATGGCAAAGAGAAGACACTGTTTGTCCTTTGCGGACGGCCTCACTTTTAAGCCTCTTAGTGCGCGGTGCAGCCTCATTGAAATCGACAACTGGACGACCAGGACCAGGTTTGGATGCCGGGGAGGGTGGAGGGGTGGGGAGAGGGTTTTTGCTTTCAAAAACATGAATTGTGTCCAGCCAAGATTTGTGTTTTCTTAAAAAGTCGTCCTCCCTGCCATGAAAAGGATCCCACCTTTTAAAATACTCATTTGCAAAATAGGATATTTGATTAGATAAATCTCTCAAAACCTGATCAGTAATTTCTAAATTCCTATTCAACGAAGAAAAGTTGTTTATAACCATGTCACGAAGACTGTCCTTTTGAGCTTGTCTTCCTTCTGAAGCCTTCTCCTTCATGGCCTGAACTAGACTCCTCCTACTTATAGCATAGCTCTTCATCTTAATCACTGTAAGGTCAGTCAAAGTAAGTAAAAGTTAGTCTCAGTCATTTAAGCAACATAGAATCATAACAACAAATTAAAAAATAAATGAGTGAAAAATAATAAGGAAAGGAATGTCTAGTTATGTCTCTGAGCAACTAACAACAATGCGTATATGCTGGGTTCATTCGCTCAAAGCTAGCTCGGTCCAAAACAAGATCATTACATTTCCCGTTTCCTCACTCAAATTTTTCCAGTTAAAGGTGTTCTCTATCCCATACTAGTCTATCATTTTAAAAATTATGTTATTATCCATGTTACTAAAAAATAAAATCTCAACACACAAAAAATTAGAAAATAAGTTTTTAGTAGTGATAAATTTTATTAGAATTATTATGATCTGAGTTCCGTTATTATCAGAGAAAATGTTGGAACACTTTCCCTGGCCTAATATCCCTCCCAGGCCAGGATAAATGTTGTAACATTTTCTCTGATAATAACGGAACACAGATCATAATAATTATATTTAAATTTATCACCACCAAATGTTTATGTTTTACTTATAGCATAGCTCTTCATCTTAATCACTGTAAAGTCAGTCAAAGTAAGTATAAGTTAGTCTCAGTCATTTAAGCAACATAGAATCATAACAACAAATTAAGAAATAAATAAATGAGTGAAAAATAATAAGGAAAGGAATGTCTAGTTATGTCTCTGAGCAACTAGCAACAATGCGTATATGCTGGGTTCATTCACTCAAAGCTAGCTCGGTCCAAAACAAGATCATTACATTTCCCGTTTCCTCACTCAAATTTTTCCAGTTAAAGGTGTTCTCTATCCCATACTAGTCTATCATTTTAAAAATTATGTTATTATCCATGTTACTAAAAAATAAAATCTCAACACACAAAAAATTAGAAAATAAGTTTTTAGTAGTGATAAATTTTATTAGAATTATTATGATCTGAGTTCCGTTATTATCAGAGAAAATGTTGGAACACTTTCCCTGGCCTAATATCCCTCCCAGGCCAGGATAAATGTTGTAACATTTTCTCTGATAATAACGGAACACAGATCATAATAATTATATTTAAATTTATCACCACCAAATGTTTATGTTTTACTTATAGCATAGCTCTTCATCTTAATCACTGTAAAGTCAGTCAAAGTAAGTATAAGTTAGTCTCAGTCATTTAAGCAACATAGAATCATAACAACAAATTAAGAAATAAATAAATGAGTGAAAAATAATAAGGAAAGGAATGTCTAGTTATGTCTCTGAGCAACTAGCAACAATGCGTATATGCTGGGTTCATTCACTCAAAGCTAGCTCGGTCCAAAACAAGATCATTACATTTCCCGTTTCCTCACTCAAATTTTTCCAGTTAAAGGTGTTCTCTATCCCATACTAGTCTATCATTTTAAAAATTATGTTATTATCCATGTTACTAAAAAATAAAATCTCAACACACAAAAAAATTAGAAAATAAATTTTTAGTAGTAATTAATTTTATTAGAATTATTATGATCTGAGTTCCGTTATTATCAGAGAAAATGTTGGAACACTTTCCCTGGCCTAATATCCCTTCCAGGCCAGGATAAATGTTGTAACATTTTCTCTGATAATAACGGAATACAGATCATAATAATTATATTTAAATTTATCACCACCAAATGTTTATTTTTTTATTGTTTAGTGTGTTAAGATATTATATCTTGAGAACCTGGATGATAAAATGATTTTTAAAATGCTAGACCAGCATGAAATAGGGAACACCTTTAACTGGAAAACTTTGAGTGAGGAAACGGGGAATGGAATGATCTTGTTTTGGACCGAGCTAGCTTATTAATTTTAGTCGCTCAGAAACATAGCAAGACATTCATTTCCTTTTCAACTTTGACTCATATATTTTTAATCTACCTCTCCTGCCCCCTCCTCACCCCACCCCCTGGCCTTCCCCACAAACTTTCTTTTCCCTCTGAAATTTATCTCAGTTTTGATGCGTAAAGGCTTTGTGTTCATTATCTTCTTTAGTTTTATTTTTATCCACACCCAGCTCTAGATAAAGTATATTTAAGTGCACACTGCTGTAAAAGCAACCCCTTTTATCAGAAGTCATTCATGTCCCTCTCTGGATGCTCAGATGCATCCCTTTATGCACAGTACTAAAATTGAGACACAGACCACAAAGCCCTTTCCTAGCTACTCATCTGATGTTTTGAAATATAGCACACGTTCTGAAGCAGTCATAAAAACTTACCAAATCGTGTTGCAGCGCTTAAATGATAGTGCTCTGCTGTCACGGTACACGGTGTCCGTCAGCTCAGTTCGACCGGTTCGACGCGTCTCGACAGGTGCATCAGTGAGGTTAGGTGGCCGGCCGACCGCCGCGCTGCGGTCGGGCCGGGCCGCGGGGGCACTTCGTCGAGTTTTTGCTTATTGTGCTGTTTCGGGGGAAAACGGGAGCGTACAACTTTGACGAGACAAAGAGGAATGTTGCCCAAGCTAGATTCTGTTTTAAGTTCGCTGCCTAAAGCCACCTATCGATACGAAAGCATTACCTAAAAGTGGAGTACGGGGCTTCAACACCGAGTTACTTTCAAAAAATTATTAAAAATGAATGATTCGCACTGTATTTTTAGCAAGGGTCGAAAACGATAAAAAAACAATTGATGTTTGCATTACAAAGCGCCCGCGGCCCTAGGAGGCCAAGAAAATAGTATTCATCAGTGTATAACTAAGGCCTACTGAAGGCAGTGTCTCGACTGCTCCAGCAAAGACATATTTCACTTCCCGATTTACCCGGTTTATCGTGCGATTTGAAGGCATCATAAGCAGTTTTAGATTGTTTGAACCCTTAAGAATGAATTGCTATCAAGGAACAGCAGTTTGAAAGAAATTTAAAAATCACTATTTTTGCCAGCATTCTCCGATTTCGTACCACTGTGTGGCGGTCGCCTGGAACACACCGGATCCCATCAGAACTCCGAAGTTAAGCAGGCGGGGCTCGCAGGTTGCGAGTTAGGTAGGGGCCTACCAATTTTTCAATTTTTCAAAAAAAAAAAAAAATCTTTAAAATAAATTTGAGGTGTTGTACCATTTTTTCGGTGCATGCTCCGACCATGATACATATTCCTTCTCCATTTTACCAGAGTAAACAAGGTCGGAAAAAATCCAGGCACTTTTTCAGATTTGGGGGAAAGTATCAGGTCGGACAATCGAGCTGCATCGCAGAGGATAGAAGGCGACTCTAACGGTTCGTTGGGGACGGAGAAGACGAGGTCGGACAGAAAAATAACTTTGACACCCCGACTGCCAGGTCGGACAAAATGAGGTCGGACAAAAAGAAACGTGTGACGGTGGCGGCCGCAAAAATCCCGAGGACGGACAAAAAAAGGTCGGACAACCGATGTGCTTCGCAGCTGGAGTTCATCGGAGTACTGCCGTAGAACGTCATTGAACAACCGGAGTAGAGCCAGGGGGAACGGCCGCGGAATACAGGCAAATTTCCCCTGGAAAACGCTCGGAGTACAGTCGGAGTACACCGTGTAAACCGGAGCACGTGGGAGTACGTTTGGAGTACGTACACTGGATTCGCGACCCCTCGGTCAACTCTTGCCTATCCTATCCTAGGCAGCAGCAAAGAGCAAAGTCCATCCGGCATGGAGATTTTGCCGCGTGGGCAGCGAGGGGAAAACAACTCTGAATTTTGGTGTACACATTTTGTGAATTTTTTTTTGAATTTATGTGAATTTTAACTTCAATTTCACACCTAAATTTCGTTTTTTTTTGTTTAAAAAAAAATTGACTTATTCCCGCTCTTTCCTATTTTTTCCTATTTTTTTTCTGAATCTTTCTGAAAACTTTTGATCTTTTTTTTTTTTTGATTTGTGTGGTTTACAAAATATTCAGAATTTTTCCCCCTCGGTGGGCAGTCGTTGATACCGCCCGCTTCACTCAGGTGTCCACCGGGGTCAGCGACATCTGCCTCCTTATCCTGCAGCACTGCAGGACTGCAGGTGCGGCGCGCGGGACGGACCACGCCGGTGCAAGAGCGAGGTGATTCCGCACAATGGTTTCGTCTCTCCATCCCTGTCGCACTCATGGGGCTCGGCGATAAGGTGCAAGAGAGAGGACACGCTACTGAACGCGGTTCGGAATCAGCCTGCAGGCCGAGGAGAGGAGCGTAGCAGTGTCGGGCGTCGGTCGGCCGGCAAGATGCTTGGTGCAAGTGCAGCGCCGAAAGCAATCGCAAGAGCGGTGCGGCGTGGGCGGCCCCGGCCCCGGCCCCGGCCCCGGCTCTGCCCGACGCGCCGGTCCGCAGCGCGCGGATGGATTTGTGGCCGTACAGAGCACCCCCTCCGCCTCCCCCTCCCTCCCCGCCCACCTGCCGGTGCCCATATCCTATACCTATCGCTGGGCCGCTTTTATTTTTTCCTTTCTAGGAACCGTAAAACGGTAATTGTCCGAGTTGTTTGGCGCGGACCCCCAAATCCTCTCAAAGCCTCCTTTGGGTGCCGTCCTCTGCTCCCCAGCCTCACCTGCGGAGACGGGGTGTGGGGTGTAGGGGGGGGGGGAGATGCTGGAACTTTCCGCATGCGCTTGGCCAGCCCTAGGCAGGCAGGCAGGCCGGGGCCGGGACAGGGGGACAGGGGTCGGCGTCGGCACCACGGTCCACCGATTGGGGTCTCCCCCGAGTTCCCTCCTTCGCTTTGCCGGTTTCCCCGCAAATCATTTACCTAGAAAAATAGGTGCTAGATAAAAATGCTTAAGTAACTGAAACAAAACAGATTTTCATTGCTGAGAGACATGTGATACGGGTTCACTACTTGGCACCAGAGAGCTGAGTTTTCATTCGAATACCCGACGGGACCCGAACTGCGTCCGGAAATGGCATGTGTGAGCGAGATACTGCGCATTCGAGTTTGAGCGTCCCGCGTTACCTCTATCATTCGAACGCAGTTTGGGTCCGGGCCGGGACCCAACCCGAATGAAAACTCTGCCGCAAAGGGTGAACTATAAGCGGAGTTAACTTGTTTCTGTACTTTTGAGCTTTCTGGAGTTAGCCTGTTTGACTGTCAGAGAAAGAAAAACAAAGATAACAGACTGCAAGAGGAATACCGTGGGATAATAACGAGGTGTTCGAGACAACAAGCACGCTATAGGTGTGGACAACTTACGTATTAGTTGTAGACGGAAGATATTACTGTATATTCCAATGGACATATATTGGGTTATATTCCGAATACTCAAAATGTAGAATAAATTTTGAGGTATGAAATCCAACTGTACGCCGAATTACGTGACTACGTACGCCGCTCCTGCAAGGGACCAATTGTAAGCTAAGATGTAGATGGATATTGGGAGATTTTTTTTTAGACGGAATATTTTTGGAAAAGATGAAATATTGGAGCTTTATTACAACTGCCTTGGGAGTTAACCATGGAACACCCTCCGAGATTTTTTGAAACCTTTTGCACAGGTGCATACGCAAAAAAAAAAAATTATAACTCGCCTCTGAGCAAGGAAAATAGCAGGTGCACTATTTACTAATTTTTTAGCAGTGTATAGGTGCAGCTAATTTTTTAGCTACCGTTCTCATTTCTTAGATATCCTGCCCTTTATTTTACCGCTGTTTAAAGTTTTTGGCCGCAGTGCTAATTTCTCACATCTAATTTCAGCTGAGCTTTTTTTCCCCCTTTTTTTCCCTCGTGCAATCCAGACGCATCTTTTGTTTCTCAGTGACTTTACGTTACCGAACACCAAAGTTCCGAGGTGTATTCTTCTCCACGAGAAACAAAAAAATTACTTCGTTGTGGTGATAAACTCTGTTTGATGGGCATAATTCGATGACTTGTACCAAAAATCTGACACCCGCAAAAAAAAAAAAAAAAAATCGAAAAAAAAAAATCGCTCAGCTAAAATTAGATGTAAAAAATTTAAAAACAGCGGAAATATAAATAGCAGCTTCGCCAGAAAATAAGCACGTTAGGTTAAAAATTTGCTCCGCCTATACAGCTAAAAAGTTAGTACACCTGCTAATTTTTTGCTCAGACTCGATTTTTTTTTATTTGCCTGCGTAGCCAGGATTTGCGATAGCAACGACCGCGGGCAATTGTGAATTGTGCGATGACTACAAACCACAGCATGGTTCTCATCGTTAGAGTTTTCGGTCGTGACAATTAGCTTGTGGTTTTCGGTATCGTATTTTTGATACCAGCTTATCGAACTCTGCCCAAAGAATAAGAGAGTCAATCACCACGACCATGTCATATTTTTTTCCCGTGTCGGATAGCACTTGCCGCGGGGGCTGGTCATCATGTAAAACCCTCGCCCGCCCCGACGCGCTATGGCTTTGTTAGTTCCTGCAGGCGGGCGCGACTTGTCGGCGCAGGGCTGGCTGCCCGCAGTTTCAGAAAATCGTTTTGTAACTGCCCTCTCACTCACTCGTAGTGGCCGATACCCGTGCGTGTGACAAGGACGGAAATACGAAAGCGCTCTTCTGAATCGGACGGCAACAGGGCTAACCACCCCCAAAGTACAGTATTGTCTCCGGCTGTCACCCGGTACGGGCGGTAATTGTAATCCCGGCTCGCCTGGACAGAGGAGAGGTCACAGAACTCCGACCACGGCTCCGAGGGGAGGAGGGGTGAGGCGGGGCGCCGCGGGGTGAGGTGGGGCTCCTAGGGCGTGGCCCCTTTGCGCATTCTGTGCAGCTCTTGAGGAATCACTTTGGGGTTCAAACGCAAGGCGTGTGAGGGAAAACATCCGTCTTTGTTTCGCTCTTGTAGGATAACTGGAAACCACGCCAGCTTTTATATTTAAACCGAGCCGCATCACATAAGTAGTTAGTTGTCCACTGGCCTCGAGCTTTCCCCTCGTTGGCTATGCTTTCTTCCTAAAAACCGGAACTTTTACCCGCATAATGCGTTAGGTGGAATGTGGACGGGGCGGAGGGGCACCTCCACAATAAGCGCGTCGGGTCAAGTGGAGTAAAACTGTCACCGGCAAGTCGCGAGGCCAGCCGGGGCCGGGCAAGACAAACGAAACAAGAGCGAGTGCAGAACAGGAGCGCCGCCGTGGGCCCTGCGGGGTCAGTGTCAGAATCACTGAGCAAACTGCACTGCCAGCCCTGGCTGAGGACTGCCTTTGTTAGCGCGGTCGCGGGGGTCACCTCGAACGAATCCAAGTTAGCAAGAAGACAATCGTGACGACGCTCGCCTTTTGCATTCTTGTTTGTGTGCTATTTCAGACAATCGAGTTGTCATGGTTTCAGAGTGCGAACTGTCAGACTTAGTGCTCTTGGAAACGCCACTACACAGTACACAACATTTTCGTGAACAAGTTCTCATTTTTTTTTATTAATTTATTAATGTATTTTTATCATTTTTAATTATTTCCGAGAGCGTTGAAAAATAATTTCTGCCCAGCTATTTACGACAATCGCACACACGAACCGACTTGACATGCTGTCTTGACTTGAGAATACCAGTGTGGTTTCAAAATGGCGTGCTTGTTTAACTTTGGGCGCGAAACACACGTCATTGGTCCTCCTTGACTGGTGGCGGGAAGACCGAGACCCCCTCACCCATCAGCCGGGGTCTTAAAGGACCAGGGCGGACCAGGGCAGGGCAGGGCAGGGCAGAGCAGGCCTACCCGCCCAGCATCCCGCCCAAAGAAACAACCCGAACCTGGTCTGCAAAACGTATGGCCCAAACGGGCGTTTGTGTTTGTCAAGTCCAATCCTGAGAGAGCCCCGGCCCGGCCCGCCCCATCTCTGCCTCTCGCTCGATCTGCCTCTCTCTCTCTCTCTCTCTCTCTCTCTCTCTCTCTCTTCTCCCTCTCTTCTCACTCACTCGCACACTCTCTCGCCAGACGGAGCCGGTCCCGGATCGCCCCTCGACGCCACGGGAAACCAAAACGAAAACCGGTATTCGCGCTCGGCTCAGCCCGGGCTACGTCGCAAGAGTGGCGCTCGGGCCTCTCTGTCGCGCCCGCCGCGCGACCCGCCCGCCCGGGAGAGTGCGACAGAGAGAGGGAGAGGGAGAGGGCAGGGCGGAGAGCGAGAGAAGTCCGGCGCGGAGGCGGCCCCCGAAAGCCAACACGACGGGCCGGGCCGGGCCCCGCTCCTCTGCTCTCCTGTCCGCCCCGCCCCGCCCCGCCCCGGGCCGAAACCTTCCCCTGGTCGGGGCCGGCCACATATCACCCGGGAGCGGGGTGGGAATCGTGTGACGGGTACATTATGTGCCCCCGGCCCGGCCCGCCCCAGCCCGACTCGGGATGCAGAGAGCAGAAAACTCGACAATTACTTTCGTATTTTCGTTCCCGCACCGGTGGTGCCCTGACCGGGGAGCGGCGGGTCGGCGGGTCGGCGGCGGCCCGGAGCTCCGCGCCCCGCGCCCGCGCCCGCCCTGAGCAGCGGCTCCGCGAGAGAGCCTTGCTCGGTAGGCAACCGGCTGACATGCGCGGCTAGCGGCGGCCTACCCCGCGCGGCGCCGTGCTGCGGTGCGGCTGCGCAGGCTGCGCGGCGGCGGGCTGCTAAAGGGTGGCGACGAGCGCGAGAAGAGAAGGCGGGAAACTTGGCTGGCGAAAGGAGAGGACACGCCGGGCCGGGCCGGGCGCGCTCAGTTCCTTGCCATTTCGTCGAGGACGGGGCGCTACGCTACGCCACGCTCTGCTCGGCCGGTGTCTGCCAGGTAGGCATGCCAAAGACAGGAGGAGGAGGAGCAGGAGGGGGAGGAGGAGGACAAGGAGGTAGAGGACGTGGTTGTGGTGGTGGTGAAGGAAAGAGGAGAGGAGACGAAGGCGTCAGGGAGGAGAGGAAAAGAGAAGAATACAAAGGACGAGAACAGGTGAGGTGGGGGAGGGCGGCAGTGGCCGGACAGGTAGCGCGCAGGAGAGGTGGGGGCGAGGAGGAGGACGAGGAAGGAGAGGGGGTCGGAGTCGTGCGTGGTCTCCCTCCCCTCACCCCCTCCGCCGGGCCGCCCCCTCCCCCGTCCCTCCCCTCCCCCGCCGTGCTCCAGCGGGCGTGAGGCTGGCCGTGCGGAGCTCCGCGCGGTGAGGCGGAGAGGTGGTCAGTCTGCCTTGGAGTGCGCCGCCGAGAGGACCTCTCGGAGGAGGTTCGGCCCCACCCGGGGCCCCGGGGAGGAGCGGAGAGAGGAGAGGAGAGGGGTGGCCTCCTCCTCCTCCAGGAGCCCAGGACTCGGGTCCAGGACTCTGCCGAGTGGTGCGGTCTCGGTGTTGTGCTGTTGTGTTGCCTTCCCCGAGGCCAAGCTGTGCCTGCTCGTCCACCAAGCGGACCTGGGCCCCAGTTCGCCCAGGAGCCGGCCCAGCTGACACTCCAAACCAGCGGGGAGCAGCGGCGCGCCACACAGCGACCGGAGGCCTTGGCGAGTCGACCACGAGGGCACGACACGACGCAGCCGGTGCAGGTAACAGAGCGGGTTCAGAAAGGTGGTGAGTAGGTGAGTGTGAGAGTGAGTGAGAATGAGCGAGTGTGTGTCTGCGCGCGTGCGTTTTTCAAGTTTAGGGTTGTATAAGTGTGAGCGTGGTCCGTGTGGCGCCCGCGCACGTGGCACACTATCCAGATGGGCACAGAACAGCTGCTGCGGGTCCCGCTCGAAATTTTCTTGTCGTAAAGCATTTCCTAATGCGGCCTCGGCTGGGCCGGTTGGAGCAGCTTGAGGCGCGGGGCGCGGCGCGGCGTGGCGTGGCGAGGCCGACGGGTCGTGTCTGGGCGGGCCTTGCCTTAAGCGTAAGCCTACGTGGCGAGGTGAGGTGCGGTGAGGTGAACCGAGCCCGGCCGAGGCCAGGTGAGGTGAGGCAACCGCCAGGGGTGTTGGCGCCAAGCGCCCGGGCCAGCCCAGCCCTGCCCGAGCGAGCGACCTCTGCCAAAGCCGTTTGGAGGTCCCCGCCCCGCCCCGCCGCGCCGCGCCGCGCCGCGCGGGGCCATCTCCCTCACCTTGCGCCTTTACCTTGGCGGCGGTCCGGTCCGGCCCGGGCCCGCCTCGCCCGGCGCCAGCCGCCTCCCGTCTCTCGCGCTCGCCCCCGCCGAGCGCCACGCTACGGCCTGCCTGATCTCTCTCACGGCCGCGGATCCGTTCGAAAAGCCTTCCGGTGAGGAGCGCGCGTGAGAGACTGCGCATGAGTGAGTGTCGTGTATACAGGAGGTTGCGAAAGTTCCGTGTAGCGCGATTATTCGTCCTTCCGGGAGGATGGGGAGGGGTATGGCGTGGACTGTGCTTTTGTACTCCGATGGTCGTCAGTGTTCCCCGGGTCTCCTGCCCCCTTCCCCCTCCCTCCCGCCGCTGTTCAAACATCGCCAGGATAGTCGTGCACACAGTGCAGAGCCGGGCGGCCAGGTGTCCCCTCGGCCTCGTCCAGTCCCGTCCCGTCCGCGTTATCTACCCGCCGAAAGACTGCGCCCTCTGTCTCGGCTGGTCCTGGTATCGCCGGTCTGCCCTACCGCTCCCTCCTCCCTCCCCCGCCAGCGCACCACCTGGCCACCAACCGCGCCGCGCCCCGCCTGGATTGTGAAACGATTCCCCCTTCTCGGATTATTACTTTCCTTTTTTTTTCGTTTTGTCGGACCGGTTTTTTTTTTCGGTAGACTCGTGGCGACAGGCTCGCTATTGCGGCGCGGTCTTCGCGCACGTGGTCGCGGCCTGCCGGCCCGAAGCCCGGGACGGGGCGGGGAGGTCCAGCTAGGAGCAGCTGTCGCAAGGGGATAAGTGCCATTCTCTTCGTCGGACTTAAGTCCTGCTGGATGTGTGCACGTCCAAAACTGCAGGCTGATTTCACAGCTCATGAGTGATTTCCTCCCCCCCCCCTCTCTCCACCGTGGTCCCTGGGTGTGACAAGGACAGGAGAAGGGAAACACGTCCCGCGCGAGGGAGAAAACCTCGCTCGCGCTGCGGAATCAGGCTGCTGGGGCGAGGCGATGGCGGCGTGGATCACCACTTCCCGCCAACCGCCCCTCCCACTCGGGGCACTGTGCTGCTCCGCGCCACGCCACGCCACCGGCCTCGTGGGGATGGGATGGGGCAGGTTTGGTCTTTCCCAAGGGGCCCGGCCCCCGGCCCGGTCCATTGTGATTCGTGTACCTGCCGAGCCTCCGGGCCGAAGCCCGACCGAGGAGAGGCGGGCCCGGGCCGGAGCCGGAGCCGCTGGAGCTGGAGCCGTGGACCGCCCCAGGTAGCCTTCGTGTCCGAAATACCTCGGGCGGCGGACCGTTGCCGGGCCGGGGGCCGGGCGCAGCAGCCCGGCAGGGCCTCGTTCGGACGGAGGTAGGCTGGAATGTCGAATGGAATCTGGAGGGTCGTCTTACCTCTCCCCAGCGGGCGGGGCGGGCGCTTCGAGGAAGGTGTGTAGGTGTTTTCGGGACGGCCGCCTCGACCCCCCCCCCTCCCACCGGTCCGCCCCTCCCTCTCCCGACAGGTAAGGCGGCCACAAAAAGATACATCTGTCAAGCCGCACCGGCATTTGGGATGGGGGAGATTGGTGGGTCGGTGGAGAGGCATTCTCTTGGTTATTAGGGTGCTATTTGGGGGAGGGAGTCGAGTGTGCGGGGAGGTTCCACGCGGGGCCCGCCATAAGCCACGTGTTGCCAACACAGTACGTCCGTCCGTTCAATCACAGTCGTTTTCACTGCTTAATATTGTTCTACTCCTTGGGTCTGCCCCGCCCTCGCGGCGGTCCTTTCGGGTCGCCAGCGTCTGCCTCCGGATAACGACTTTAGGCACCGCGATGGTCGCCGCAACAGAGTCGAAGGGAAGGCGCGGGCACTGCGATAAACATTTGCACCAGTAGGTTTTCTCCACCTTGGTTTTCTCTCAGCTTGTCCTTCGCGCAAATATTCTCACTGATTTAATCCGTACTGCGAAAGGAATAAGAGGAGGGAGATGGCTGGGTTGGGGGGGGGGGGGGGGTTACCGCGGCCCACGCTCTCCATGGACTTGTCCGCTGGAGAGCGTCGCTCCAGCCACACCGCAGGGGGGGGGGGGGCAGGGCGTTGGCGTGGCTGGGTCTGGAGAGGGTCATTGAGAGCTGACACGTCATTGCGCTCAGCTATTTTCGATATATTTTTATTTTTTCTCCCCGTGCCGGGCCGCGCAGCAGGTCCGCTCGTGAGGTGTATGTGGAAGTGTGTGAGTGTACATGTGTATGTGTGTGACCGCGCGCGCTCGTGCGTGTAGAATACTGAAGCGGCCCGGCCCGGACGGCACCCACCTCTGCCTCCGCCCCTGCTCCGCCGCCCCGCCCCGTGCCCTTGGCTCGTCCTGCGTTGAGGTTCCCGTCGCGACGCGGCCCCGGCCCGGCCCAGCACGCCGGCCCACGCTCGTCGGCCAGCCGACTTATTCCGAGGAGCGCTCTCCTCGCTCTGTCTTTCTCGCACACGTACGGCGAAGACCATGAGTGCGAGAGAGACGGGGCGAGGAGAGCGCTCCTCGGAACAAGTCGGCCTGGCGTTGCGCGGCGAGGAGAGAAGGAGCGCCAGCGCAGCCCGTCCCGCCCCGTCTCGTCTCCAGTGAATGGCTCTCCCCTCCCCTGCCCCGCCCCGCCCCGGGTCGGGCCGGTCCTGGGAACGCTCGCAGTAACCCGGCCCGGGCCCTCGGTTACCCGCTCCGCTCCGCCCCGCCCCGCCTCGACCAGCACGTCAGCAGTGGAAGTCCTAGCCTAGCTCTAGCGTCACGTCACGGTCGCGTCGCCTGAGCGCGGCGGGTGCAGCGGGCGGCCAGGGCGGCGCAGGGCGCAGCCCAGGACCGGACCGGACCCTCCCGTGCGTGCTGGAGTAGTCCTTCATGTGAGACGGGACGGGAAGGCGAGGTGAGGCGAGGCGAGCTCCTCCGGCCCGGCCTCGCCCCGCCAGCACCTCCACCTCCTCCAGCGCGGCGCCGAGCCCAGGGGCGTTCCGCGTGCCTGGCGGTGCCTGTCCGAATCACACGGACACGCTCTGGTGAAAAGCGCTGGGCGGGGGAAAGGGGGGGGGGGGGCTCACTTTCTTAGCGGCCCTTTCCCGTGACCGTCCGGAGGAGTGGGGCCTTGTAATGCTACTTGACTTCACGACTTTTGTGCAGGTGTCGCTGTCTGCCAGGTGGCAGGTCCTGCACTCCCCCGTGGAGGTCATGGCCGAGGCGCGGTACTGCGCGGCGCGGGGGCGGGGGGCCCCAGGAGCGGGAGTGGAGCCGAGCGGCCTCCGTCACCGTAACTCACCGTGACCTCACCAGCTCCCTGACGTCAGCATCCTCGTCATGATTTCCGGATATCTCGCCTTCACCTTTTTCGATTTCGCTCCCGGTTGACGTCACCGTCCTCGTCCTGCGACCCAGCCCTGCTGACGCCGTCTCTCTCCATCGCATCATTTTGAGGCGCTGATTTTTTCTTTGGTTATCTAGCTGTATGAGTGCATTCGACTTTCATAAAGCTAGGTTACCGAAGCTAAGAGCGGCGCCTCGTTCGACGGATTTACGCCGACTTTGCAACGTAACTTTTTTAAAAGTTGCTTTTTCAACATTGGACTGAGCAGTGGGTTGTAGAGGGTCAGAAAATCTGATTTGTTAAAAGAGTAACCTGATGTAATTAAGAGACAATAAATATTACGCCTCAAGTGAATTTGTCGATCTGTTTTCCGTTGCTCTCCACCTCACAATCCCACACCCGTACACACACACACACAGACCGGGTAGTGTGCACTCAGGAGACACAAGGATATCAAGCATGTCTGGCCAATGCTTCTGAAAATAAATGAGTCACTCCATTTGTTCTTGGGCTGCTTAAAATGCTTAGAAGAAAAAATCCCTTTTTTTTCTCAGAAATGGCATTGGTTTGGACAAGGTTTGGTTTAATTTAGAGGCATGTTTCCAATAACAATAACAAAGGAAAGTGACTTATGTAACTTATGATTTATTCCAAGTATTGATGTAGCACAATTGCCCAGATCATGGACTGATCTGATATATTGAGTTGTCTTCATACAAAAATGAACTATGCCAGACCAATAGTAACAACCTAATTGCTAAGTGAGCATAAAACCAAAGTATCCACAGTCGTAATCTCCAAAAATATATTTTTTCAATTAATTCTGAAACACCTGCAAATGTAGCAGATCCATGCAGATGCTCTAAGGCACTCAAAGCTTGTGGGGCCTTACATTGTTTAACAATCAAGTCACTGATAGGTCCACATTTAGCAGGGTATACATGAGTATAAATATTAAAATACAGTAAAATGTCTAAAATCTCAGATCTATTTTCTATACCCTTCAGCAAATATTGAAGGCACATTGATTTAAATCTTTTAAACAATATGAGCTTTCTGTGATAGAATAGAACAAATATATCCCACTTGTAACATTAAAAAAGGGGGGTTGGGTTCTATTATGCACATTATACAATATTAATATACATAAAGTAGAAAATATGTGATTAACATCTCTATACAAGTAGCATATCTCGATAATCATTGATACAGTACTTATGTGTGTTCACAATAAGCAAAGCTTTGTGAGCACTAGGCACATGCAATCTTTGGCTAATGCCACAAGTGTACATTTTTCTTTGCTATCTTGCAAATTAAATAGTAACACTGGGCTTGTCTTCATGATTTCAAAGAGAAGGGAAGGAAAATATCTGAAAAAGTCAGGGGGTTACAAACATGACACAAAGTTGCTAGAAAAAAGTATTTACAAGCAGTAAACAACAGTGAACAATTAAAAATCTTCGGATAAAATTATTGAGAGGTTGACTTAAATAGCTTTCATAACAGCTTATAAAACATAAAATATTTGCAAAATTAAATATTCAAAGTAAGGTCAAAACTAACCAAACTGTTGAACAAGGGTTTCCCTTTTGAAAAAAAAAAGGGAAATGAAAAAGAATAACAATGTGAGAGATGTACACTGAACATGTCATCAAACAAGCAACACAGAACAAGAAACTTTCATGCCCAACAATATACAATAACATTAAATAGATAAAAGTAAAAAAAAAATGATAAGTTTTATTGAAAAAATGCTGGTCCAAGTAAATAGCTGATAAAATAGATGTATGAATGTTTTAAACGAAGAATTGTCTTTTCTTTTCAGTGTTACAAACAGGGGTTCAAACTCTAGCTAACCAATTTATAATTGAATTTTACATGACATCCTGATCAGAAACCAAACAGAACATTTTTATTCCACCCAAAAGGCACAATTCAGTCTTTATCTAAAGTACTTGGACAACATTTAGTAAAAATCACCAGTGGTATGAAACAATTACTGCTGTTTTTCGCCTATATTCTTAAAAAAAGAAAACCAAAAATACAAGGGCAGTCTTAAGGTTGCTGGACGGAAATTAATGTTAAATCCACATTTCAGTTTCTTAAACAATCATCCTTGCTAGAGCGTCACATTGAAGGGCCAAAATGACAGAATGAGAATACATGGACACTATTAAAAAGATCATTGTTTACGAAAAGCAGGAAGACTGATCGTTTGCAATGAACTGAAAATACCTAATGTAGACAATATTCCACGACTGAAATAAACTCTTTTATCAAAAAATCCAAACACAGATGAAAAATATCACGCTGGGTAATAATAGACATACAAAAAAATTATATAACAGCTACAACATATAAACTCTACCAGTCTGTAGACACGAACTATAAGTGCAGTGGACATTCAATATAAGTTTCTGGACGGAGCATAAATGTTCAGCCAGTTTTTCTTTTTTACATTCTGTTATCATATGCACATGAGACAGTGTGATCTACATCTTGTCTTCCAAAAGTTCACAATTTGAACACATCAATTAAGTAGTAAATAAATCACAGGAGTTGAAATTTCATGTCGGTTAACAAGTCTAAATGACACATAACACGTGCACCAACAAAGTTACACAAACCAATTACATCTCCTATCTTGTGAGCTCAGTAGGGTGGCATCTTTGGATCAACGAAGCACTACACCTGACATTTATCAAATAGTAATTGAGCTGATATTCTTATATACAAGACATACTAAAGCAACTGACTGAATGCAACTAAAACATGATACGTAAAATACGTAAAATAATCAACAAAGCAGAGCTAGATAACAAACTATGAAAAGTGCAATCAACGCTAAAAACCCTCTAATCCATACATTGACAGTTGGAATGTATATAGAAGGGTGAAACGATGGAACCTGAGAGTCGATCAATTAAAGTTGTCAGCTCTGCTGGTACGCATCCCAATAGCCAGTCTCTCCCACATGGGCTTGGGATGAGCTGGGCCTCATGCACGGGTCTGCACACAAATAACATGCTTAAATACTCCCCTACTTTGAATCAGAAGTCGACTATTATTAAACAGGCAAAATGATTGTGTTAAAAAATTGAGATTCCTGGCACATGAAGAAAAAATTATTGAGAAATTAATCTCATGAAAAGTATCAAAAGGTATGAACTTTGCTGATTTCAAGAATTGAGAAAAAAGGGCTTTAAAAAACTTGACCGCAGAGATTTTTCTCAATACAATTTAACACAACCATTACTCTCATTAAATAAAATTCAACTACAACACACATAGTAATTAAAGTTAATTTCATGAAATCATGCAAGACAAATATGTACAAGATGTATAAGATGAACAAGGAAGAGTGCCAAAACAAAGAGGCTAAATCCATTTGTTAGTGAGGTTAGTAAGAAACCAAAACAAAACCTTAAAAGAAAAAAAAAAGGGAAAAAAAAAACTTTATGCATGCATGAACAGGAGCAAAAAGATCATTTAATTAAATATGGGTCTAATATTAAGTACTCTGAATAGTCAATACTTTTCAAATATCACACAGACAAGACAAAAGTAGAAGTTAAAAGTAAAACACATACAAGGTAATCTGTTAATGAAAAGTGCTTATAAAAATTTTCAAGAAACAGCTTAGCAGACCTGTGATGGCATTATATCAAGCATGGGATCATGCACTTGACCATTAGCTTCATTTAGGATCGGGACAGCCAAGGGAGCTGTTAATGGGTCACTTAAAGGATCAGTTAATGATTCAGGCATCTGGTCACTACATTGGCTGTTTCGTGATTGTAAGGTGTGGTCATCAATAGAATTGGTAATGGAAATAGAATTGGCAATGGACATAGAATTAGCAATGGAAATGGAATTGGCGATGGAGTCATTTACAGAATTACTATGAGAAGTGGTTAATTGGTTACAAGTTGTTTCCATAAAGCTTCCAACAGTTTCCTCCGAGTAAGCTTCATGACACCCACCTAGAGTTGGGGGAGGAGGAACACGTCCACCTCTTTTAATTAATAAACGTACAGATGGTCCACCATTACGGATAATCTCAATTGCTTCTGCATGAGTCATGTTTTTGGTATTGATGCCATTGATTTCAATTATTTGATCTCCAACCTGTTATGTAAATTAAAATATTAAAATTTAAGACATAGATGACAATTAAGTAAACCAGTCATGTATGAGTAACTTTCTCTTGCCTTCAATCGATTGTCTAGTGAGGCAGGTCCATTTTCAGCAATTTGAAGGACAAACAATGGCATATTCTGGAACTCACGTCCACCACGGATACTGAAGCCAAAACCCCTTGTACCTCGGTTTAATTCAACAGCATGATACTGCTCATCTTCAGCTCCCTCCTCCTGTTAAAATATAAGGTAGATATTAAAATGTTTAATTTTAGAAAAGAGTTCAATAAAATTGCACAAGATATTTGGTAGAAATATACATATTAAGTTCTGTAAGCATAATAACAGGTTTGCAAATAACAAAGAAGTGCAAAGGATTGTTTAACTGAAGGAAATGGTCTGAATGAACACTTACACGGTGAGATACAGAGGCAGTGCTGGATACATCATCTGAAAGATAGGATTAAACAGTTAATAGCAGTTTCTCCCAAATAAGGGAAGCAAACTGTTGAACAAAAGTGACTTACCAAGAGGAGCTCCAATTGTGAGAGTAACCGAATAACCTGAGTCTTTGATAAGGTTGACAATGTCACCATGGTGTAAACTGGTAATGTTCATGTGGTTAACTGCCAATATACGGTCTCCTACATGAAGTTGATTACAACGTTCTGCAGGACTTCCTTCAATGATGCGTCCTAGACAGATCCAAGGAATGTTTTATAGCGCACTTATTTGAAAAGATAAAACTGAAATTAAAGTAATGTTTACCTATTGTTGAGCCAACTTTATTCACTGACGATATTATTACAAAGCCAAAGCCCTCATTTTCACGTCTAGTGACAGTGACATCATAGGGATAGCCTCCATCATGCCTGCTGCTATAGCTTTGGACATCTAAAAAAGGGGATTGAAAACTCCTTTAGTTCTGTCAACTTTTACTAATATTAATAGAATACAAGGATTGTATGATCATACCATGAGAGGGTATTCTTCGACGAATGCCAAGGGTAACCCGGCCAGCTGCAGCAGCTCTAGCCATTAACTGCACAACATGATGGTGTGATGTGTTTATAACAGACTGGCCATCAACACTCATCATCTCATCACCTGTACACAACCTTCCATCAAGATCTGCTGCACCTCCTGGCACAATGTGGCCAATGGATACCTGCAAGTACAATAATTTACTTTGATGAATAAAGTTATGATTATGGAAGGAAGTGAATAAAAATTGCCTAGTGATAAAATATGAGAACTACAAGTGCTTTCACCCAGTTAAAGTAAAGGCATAAAAGGCAGTATGCATGCGATGCATGAAATCAAAGAATTGGTGAACAAATATAGATAGACAATTCCCACCACAGAACCAGTGCTTAAAAATCTACCCAAAATCTATAGCTTACAGCTCTAAGTGAAATAAAATTTCAAGAATTACAATGTTAGCATTTGAAAAAGGTCAATTGCTTCCACCAAAAAACAAAACAAAACAAAAAATCACCAATGAGAAAAGAACATGCAATGGAAGCACTTGTGTTGGCTACACGCCGGGAGCACCAGTGCATTTGTTGATCTCACCGTTGATCCTACCTGGGAGCCCTCCTCAGTCCCACCAACAATACGAAAACCAAAGCCGGTCTCTTGTCTTTGAAGAGTCACCAACGTTTCTACCCAATCAAACCCAGGCTCAGCAGGATATACTCTGGCAGGACCTAGACCAATCCAACGGGGATCTCTTGGATACCTAATAAAAAACAGAGAGAAAATAGCAGTGTGATAAATTTAATCCAGATAATAAAATCACACAAAATGAACATATGAACAAGAATACCTAGAGACGAGGCTGGATAGAGGCTGTTCATGCTCAAAACTCGTGCTTTCCTTCCCTTTGGGATAATAATCCATATTAGGGTGGGGTGCATAGCCAGAAACTGTTTGAGTATCATATCCATAACCATAGCCAGGTTCATAGCTTCCATAACCATTATAATACAGCTGGTTTGATGGAGGATAATGGCCTTGATGAGGCCCAGACACATCTAACTCATTTCCAGGGCTGTGGCTTCGACTATATTCATCAGGACTTCTCAGAGATGTATTTGCCAGTCTTTGACTGAGGTCATACGACTGAGGATGGGGGTAAGGGAAGGCAGTCGCTGGATAACCATCATACTGGGAGGCAATAGATGGACTTTGAAGAATATCAGTATTTTTGTCAATGTCACTGTCAGCCTTCAATCCATGGTCATTATGGATCCATGAACCAACATTAGTAGGGGTTTTTGACCTAATTCTTGTATCAACAAGAGGGGTTTTAGGTCTTGTTGGAACCACCTCTTTTGGTTGCGTGCTATACAAGTCTGCTGTTGGTGTTTTGCTACGGTAAGCCTTCCTCCCTCCTGCTAGTAGCAGATCTTCCTTCTTTCTGGCCTTGTTCTTATTTGAACTTGATCCACGCTGCACAGTTATTGTTGCATCTACATTCCTAGGGCAGTCTTTTAACACTTGGACAACATCCCCATGGCACATTGTACGAACATTCACATTGTTAATTTCAACCAAAATATCTCCTTCCTGCAAAGTTTTACATCGCTGACGATCAAGTATCTTCTTAACCTTTTGGCCATAAGCACTATCAGCAATAGTAAAACCAAATCCCATTGCCCCTTTAACTATAGAGATAGTCAGGAATTCTGGTTTAGCTGGGACAGGGGGATCAAGAAGGGTGTCAGTTGAATTAGGTCTTGGTATAGTAGATCCCTGATCAATTCTATCACACAACTCTGGCATAGATTTAACTGAGCTTCCAGTAAGATCATCATTTTCCATATAGTGATAGCCTCTGTCAGATTTCATGTCACCATTATGGTACATGTACTGTCCACCTCCAGGAACTAATGCATCTGTGAAAAGATTATTCAGTCAGCCCGGTAAAAAATGAATTCTTGTCAGTAGAATTAAGCTGCAAAATTGACTTAACAAACCTGGAGCATTAACTGCCACAGTTGTCACAACTTCCGTGTTAGGGTCGTTGGGATCAAAAGGCAAGGGGTATCCCCTACATACTTCAAGAGAAACAGTCTCTCCTGGGGCTATGGATTGAAACATGCTCACCATATCATGGTGTGTGAATCCCAAGACACATGTATCATTCACATAAACTAAGACATCACCTGAAAAAGAATTGTTAAGCAGGGTTAAGTCCCAACTTTGAAGTAAAAACATTTTTTTTTTTTAAATATATATATATATAATAATAAAAAACAGCACAGTTACACACCAGTTTGAAGTTTTCCATCAAGCCAAGCTGAACCATTTGGAACAACAGACTTAATTTGTAGAAATTCCTCTTCGAGATCATCCCCACCTACTATGGTGAAACCAAGGCCTCTAGCAGATTTGATAAGTGTTGTTTGAATACGTTCACCTTCTAATTCCAGGGGGTTTCTTGTGAAAAACGCTCTAGATGAACAGTCTGCAATGATATGATATACATTAGCTTGCATTGAAAATTTACCACAATATCCACCTTCACGTAGTTACTAATGGTTTAAAAAACAGAAAGAAAAAAAGCACTATAAATGGTAAGTGCAATTTCTTACTATTTTGACGTTTGGATGGTGTAGAGGGAACACTACCAGCATTGGATCCATTGGGATTGGTTTGGACATGGATTGAACCATGAGATGCATGAGGAGGGCCAAGAGGATGGTTGGATTGGGCACTATGAGGAGGTGGTGGTACAGAATATTGGCCATCACGAGGAACAGGGTACTGACCATCACTTCCGAGTTCCTGAATAAGGCTCTCTGGAAACAAATCAAAGAATCGAAATTAAGTAGAGATTCAAGAGAAGTATTGTTTGAGATATTATTTTATCATCAGCTACCTGGAGTTCCAGCATCATTGGCAGCTCGCTTTGCTTGTATTACTGGATTTTCATATTGGGTACGTCTATTCACATGATCAATGTAATAAGTTCCATAATGGGGATCATGGATTTTTTCCCATCCATAAGGCAGTTCATCTTCAGTACATTCCTCTAGTGACTTTTTTTGGAACTTAGACAATCTTGGGTCTAGCCAATGAGATGTTCCCGTATTATGATCTATGAAATAGACTTCTCCACGCTCAGTGTAAGCCTTCTCCCAGTTTGGGGGAAGGGGGCCAATGTCATCCCCTGACGTATGATTTCCATGACTTGGTCCATCATTATAGCTAGGGGGAGCATCAGGGTATGATCCTGATCCATTCATTTTGTTCTCGCTGAATTCGCTGTGTTGGACAGTTTGGTTGTTATTATTGTTATTATGGTTGCTATGCTTGAGGTGTTGAGTATCAGGATGAGTGGGGTCAGACTCTGATTCTGGCTCCGTGCTCTTAGCAGCCATAGCTTCAACGTTCGATCTGTTTCTCCTCCTCTTTCCTTCAGAGGAGGGATGAGCCCCCGGAAATATACCAGCAGCGTTTTGGTTCACACTGTTACTAGGAGCAGACCCGTTCTGAGGTTCCTTTGATGGTTTAGGAGTTCCATAATGGTTGCCCTCATAGATACCACTTTCTAAGAGGCTTCCACTTCTTTCAAGCTTGGCAAATTCCTCTAGACTAAGAAAAGTATAGTCAACACCATTCACTTCGCCTTCCCGAGGTGGTCTGGTAGTGACTGGTACAGTTCTGAGGTATAGATTGTCCCGAATAGTGTTTTGCAAGTCGTGGTCAACTGAACCACGCTGAAACCTGGTATTAAGGAATACTCGTAAGTCCTTGGGCACAGCACCTGTAAATCAAATATATCTTAGAAATAAAATAATTGTGCTAGTGGCATGATACTTTGACAAAAATAAATCTGAACTTATTTCAAATAAGAAAGGAACAATTTGGTACGTCACTATTTAGAGTGGATTTTGGCCTAACACCCTCTGCCATGTTGTCATTTAGAGGGGGCTAAGATTTTGAGCACACTCCACCTGTATGTATTAATTGCTGACAGGTGTGTAAAAGCAAACCATTGATAAGTTACAAGGAAGTGTGTGTGGTAATTTAAAGCAATATTATTGCTTCAAAGTAACATATTTCAGTAACTTATAGAGCATAAGGAGTGAGAAATTGGGAAAAGAACTGACCATAACCTATGCTAACAATATAAACAAACGCAATAGCTTTAAAATTCATTTTAAGATCAGATCAAAATCACAAGAAGGGTGGAAAAATACACTAGTACAGCGAAATAGTGGCTTAAAAAATGAAAGCGTTCGCGAAAACTGAAGCAAATTACGAGACCTCTTTTTGTTTATGGGTGCAGCCCATACCAGCCTACATACTGCAATGGCGGGGCGCCACCCAATACTTTCCAATTTAGCACGCAACTGGGGAAATGTTTGTCGGTTATATCAGAAACCAAATAAAGAAAAATTATCACTTGAGTGAACAGGACTCACCTCCTCGAACTGTTTTTAGGGTGACGGGATTTCCGTTTCGGCAGCAGTGATTAAGCCAAGCTTCCACGTCCCTTTGCGTATAACCTGCGACCTTCTCTCCCTGGACTTCCAGGAGAATGTCCCCGTCAAAGAGGCCAGAGCCCTCTTCAGCCTCAACAACAAAGGCAAATTCACCGTGGTCTGACCCTCCTCGCACAGCGAAATTGACTGCGCCGTCAACTTTGGCACGAACAACAACTTCCCGCACCTCCTGTGCCCAGTGACTAGCGTCCGTTTGGCATTTCGAAACACTTGGGGTATTGGGCCTCTTCTGGCCAGACCTCTGCATTATGACATAGTTTTCAGGACATATTTAAGTCTTCCGTCACAACCGACAACTATTGCAGACACAAATTCACATCCTTTACGGTCAAAAGGAGCATCAATTTCGAATCTAGGCTACAGGCTAACCTACTGCAGGAGCCATGTTGACATCAAACAGAGAGAGTTTTATCAACATCACTGTCTGTTGCACCCCAAAGCCGCACTGTTTATAAGTAAAGACTCGCTCTCCTTGGTCAGGGGATGCATAATTTTTTTTCGGATCACAAAATGCGCGGTAAATCTTGTTCTTCGAATACAAATGTTTGAGCGGTTTTATTCTGTTGTATGCACGCCCACGTCTTAAACGGAATCGAGTGCACCTGTCAGATCAGAATGCTAACACCTTGCATTCTCCGCTTGCCCAGTGGCGTAGCTAACTATAGCCTAGCCCTAACTACTGATCTAGAGTTTGTAGCGTTCGACGTTCGACTTGTCAAGTAAAACATGTCAAAGTTTCGTACTCGTAAACATAAAGAAATAATTTTGAACCCAACAAATTGCGTGAATACAATCCTCCAAACTTTCACATTTTCTTTAAAATGGGAAGAGAAAAACGATCGTGTCTATAGTTCGTTCAGGAAAACTGCAGTAGATGCAATGCAGCAAGTCCTGGGAAAGCGACCAGTTTTGACCGTTGTTTTAATCGAGATCGACTTCCTTCTGTAGCCTAAGACAGAATGCGTCTGCTAAAGGAAGAAAACAACTAAATTGATCATAAAATATTTGATACATGTATTGATTTTTGGTAATGATTACTTCGCTAGATAATTTCAATCCTACGATTCTTGGCCTCACGGATTTTATTAGTTTTCTCTTTTAGGTGTATGTTGACAGTTTACCTTGGATTTGCACAATACTCACAGCTGTAAGACTTGAACACAATGAATCTTGGTTTTCTTTGAATTTCATTATTTTTATTACACTGGAAACAGTTTTTATCTTGATTCTGTCTATTTTTTCCCCCCCCCTATTTATTGTTTTGTCATTTTCAGTTTTGGCTTTATAGGTTATCTTCATACATCTGTTTCTTCAACTTCAACTACTTGACATTAAATTTCCAGATCATTAGAATCATATTTAAAAATCCCTTACATGAAGGAAGAACTGACACCCACTGCACTATCTAATATTGTCTTTGTGCTGGTAAGTAATTTTAACTCGTTACACTAATTTTTCAAATTTTCTTTCAGGATCACTGTTCAAAATGAGTTACCGAGATGATGATGATCCTTTCGAGGAAGACATAGTATTTGATCAGGCTGGGCTTCTGAGTTCTTCAAGAAAATCTTCTAAATCTGCAATTCGCAGAGTCTCAAGTGGAAAATGTGCCATGTTTTCAAAAACTCTTGGTCTTTGTGGAGCTTTCCTTGGTTTGGTGAGTCACTCTTCTTAATCAGGTTCCTGTAAAATTTACATCGTAAGTTAACATCAGCAAAATATATCCATCTTGTTGTGCAGGGACTTACTTTTGCCATCCCTGGTCCACTGGCGCCAGTTCCACCCACAGAACTACGACATGATGTATCCCTGATGACTTACGAATTGATGTATAAATGTCAAGGCTTCATGATAGGGGCAATGTTTGGTAAGCATACTGATACTCTACCCTTTCTGTTATTGGATGTCAAGCCTGTCTATGGTGATTGCCTTTTCTATCCTTCATTTTAATTATGATGTTATAGGTGCAAGAATGCTTGACCGTTTCAACAGATTATTTTTAGTATTCCTGGCCTTGTTGGTAACTGCGTTACTTGTAACAATTATTCCATGGTGTGGTATTGCCTGGTTATTACGAACTGACATGTTCCTACTGGGTGTGTCCTTAGGTTTTTTAACCACGGGTATGGACTTTAAAAAATAAAGAAACTTTGGCTCTTTAACATCTTGTCCAGGTGTACTTATAACAGTTTTATGTTGCAGGTGGAAATGTTCTGTGCCTTGATCTCTGGAGTAGAAACAGTGGGCCATTCATGCAAGCTCTGCATTTTAGTTTTAGCTTAGGCATATTTTTGGCTCCCTTTCTCTCTCAACCTTTGATGGCTCCAATTAATTATTCTGTTGGACCTACTTCCACAACACCTGCAATGTTTCCCCTTCACCACAGGTAATTTATTGTTTTTAATTTACTTACTAGTTTCTGACAATCAGCGGCTTTGAATTGTGAAATCAAATCTTATGTCCCATCTCCAGACTCCCCAGAGATATTGGGAATACTGCGCAAGTTAATTCTACTGTTGTGGATGCACATTTGACCTCACTGAATTCAACGTTCCATCTGATTATGTCAGCCAATGAGTCATCTGCAGCAGGTGCTAATTTTTCAACTCCTTCAACTCCAATATCTGCTGTGCCTAAAATATCTGAGAAGTCATCAGCCCTCCCTTTGTCTTCTACTAAACCAAGTCTAAGCAAATCTGGAAATTCATCTTCATTCAATGCTCCTTTAGCTTCTATGGCTTCATCACTGGCTCCTACTTTGGCCCATTCTCCATCTAACATGTCAGTTCCGGGTCCCCTTGTACTATCAGGCAATCTATCTGTAACATCTACTGTTCAACCTATGGTTCCCTCTAATCTTACTAGCGCTATAGACACCCAGAAAAGTGACGTGTCAACTACTACTCACAGAGCTCCTAGACCGAAGCCTGTTTTAACCAATTCTGAAAAGCTTCAAGATAAAAAATGGGAAAATGAAAAATTCCGCAAACCACCCCCAGAAGACTTAGTCCCTGTTTCTACCACTATGAAACCTATGGTTCGTGTGGAAAACAAGACAGCAGTAGGAAATATTACTGTTAAACCTACATCTGAAACAAATCTTCAGATAAGCAATTCAACTCTCGCATCAATGGTTTCTTCGAATTCATCAAGAGCATTGAATATGTCAACCTCAACCCTCAATCACATAGTTAGTACAATGTCTACCTCTACTTTGAATTCCTCTTTATCTACATCTCTTCTGGCATTGAAGAGTGGGCCAACAGTTGCAACATTGTTGCCCTCCAAAGTTTCTAATGTGTCAAACGGAACAGCAGAAAATCTTAACCTGCATCCTTTTAAGCTAAACTCCACTGCTGAGCATGTTCCAGTAAGTACATTGAATGTAACTGCAGCAAGTACTGGTGTCCAACCTGGTACAGAAATTTCTATAGCACCGAAGATGCAGACAGAAAGAAATGAGACAAAACCAAATTTGTCTAAATTTAATGGAGCCTCCATCAATTCTTTTAATCATTCTAAACAGGAGCCATCTCAAAACATTACAAGAGGTAATGTTATTCAAAACAACTCCTCTGAATCTACATCGTCAATTATCATGAAGACAGAACCAAATAGCCATGTCATCTCACCTGAACTTTCTCTTCCTTTATTAGAAGATATAAAGTCTGAAAATGATTCCCACGATATTGGAAAAAGTATTTCATTAGATGAACAAGAAATATCTGCCATTAACATGCCAGAGACAGAGCCTAGTGTCTCTTCAAATGCAAAGAATAATTCAAAAATCACCAGTTTACCCAGTCAGGGGCCTCAATTGCAGCTAACAAGCCCTCAACCTGATCTGCTTCAATACACAAGCAAGGTTGATGTCGGGTCTACTGTCTCTCAAAATTCATTTGCGGTAAAAGGCCATAAAAGTGCACTGGGAGCTTCAACAACACAAGAACCAAAGAAACAGCCTCAGCCTGAGAATATTGGCAAAAACATGAAAGCAAGTGCCCCAGCTGTTCTGAATTTTAGCAGGGAAGGACAGGCAGATAGAAATTCCTCTCAACCATCTGACAATCATAGTTATGTTCCTCCACCTGTCAGCCCAAAACATTTGCACCACAGCAAACCAGCCTCCACTGTTGTGAATGAAACCACTGAGGTCACTCACACAGTTATAGACGCTTTTGCCAATCGATTGGAGAAGTATGGCCTGAGCAGAATGGAGCTAATGTACCTCACAGTTGGAATGATTCTTCTGGCTACATCATTTTTGTTCCTTGGATTTTTGTGCTTTAACCCTAGGGATCCAAAATCAAAGACTGATGAAGAAGAAACCAATGGTCATGTTGCACGAGGAGGTAACCGTAACAGGGCAAATTCTTCTCAAACCCTTGTTATTCCTTCTCGTTGTATGAGGCACACATTAATTGGCTTAATGATGCTTCTGCTGATGATCACATCAGGCGTTCAGGCCATGTATGGGCAGCTGTTACTAGTGTATTCCATTCAACCTCCTCTGCTTATTTCTCAGGTATTTAGACCTTTTAAATGGAAATTAGTTTATTTGTTAAAAATCTTGTTTGTTATCTAATCTTAAACTTTTGCAGTCAACAGGAACTGCTCTCACTGCTACTTTCTGGGGAGCTCTGACCAGCACTAGATTTGCTTGTATTCTACTTGCAAGTGCCTTGTCACCTACTGCAATGCTTGTTTTAAGTGTTGCCATTTGTTCTTGTGCAACTTGGCTTCTCTCTGCATTTGCATCTTCATCTGAAGTTGCATTATGGATAGGTTCAGTAATGGTTAGTGTTGGAACAGCATCTGTGTTTCCTTCTGGTAAGTCAGTTTCTACCTTACGATGTGTTCTTGTTGAAAATGTATCTAATTCAAAGATGTTACATGCTCAATGCACACATTATATAACATGGTTTTTTTTCTTGCCAGGCATGCTGTGGATGCAAAGGCATGTTCTTATTACTCATCGCGTTGCTGCCATGCTTGTCATGGGTCCTGCTATGGGGGAGATGTTCTTCCCTACTCTGGCTTACAAAATGATGGTGTCAATGGGACCTGCCAGCTTGGTCCATTTACCTGCATTGCTCAGTCTTTTTGCAATTGCACTCTGGGCAGCTGTGTGGCGTCTAGCCCGGTATCCCCGACAACCTTTATGCTCACATGCTGATGATTCTGGGTACCAATTAGCCAATCAAAACGATGAAGATGATCTGCTTGACCTCACGATGTCACCAATAGTGAATGGCAACAGTACCATTTTAAGAAATCCTGCTCGCTCCAACGGAAATGGCATCGGTGCTCATCGAATGAGTGCATAGCATCAGGCTATCTACATGTAACGTGAGGTAAAAGTGGAGGCAGAAATTGTTCAATGGACACATTTTTATGAAGTGCAATTTGAATGAAATGTTCAACCTCCGTTACATGCAGATATCTAGAACTACTCAGCAAATATGCCTGACTTTATGTGGGCATCTTGAACAATGGTGAAATGGTTACCCCTCAGAATGGAGTTGTGTTGTGCTATACTAGGAGAGAATATGACTGCAATTTCACTTTTAATTTGTGATTTTGATGTTTGGACAGATTTTTAATTATTTAAATTACTAGGATGACTCTGTCCCTTCTAAGATGACACACCTTTTAGTCAACCAATCAATTGACAATGAGAACAAGTTGCTTAAAAACAATTGTTCTTGTCTTTTGAATTCTTTTTGTGTCATAACATGAGTCTTTAACAAAAAATTAAGCCATATGGTTCAACTTCTTTGATATGTGGACCTTAATGTCAGTTGAGTCTTTCAAATTTTGTTTAAAAAAAAAATAAAACCTTTTTGTGGGAAGTCTTAAGTCTAGGAACTGCCTGTGCTCTTGTTGTAAAATCACCGTCCATTGGTGCTTCTAGCACCAAAGCACTGTGCCTTCTGAACTGAGAAATGTAAGGTGTTTTATTGAAATAAGAGCTTGACAATTATTGGTCCTAAAATTTTAGCTGTTACTCAGTTGCTTTGAACTTAATTTCATAGTTACATCTGGAAAACATTTGACATTACCGCTCAGTATCTTGATGTTTTCTATTCTTTTCATTTCAATATTTTATCACCTAGTGTATTATTGTAATATGATCATGTTTGATGTAGTCTTTTAAACTATATTTAAACTAAATTTCATTTCTATGTCCTTATTCTACAGCCAACTTAATTGGTAGTTAGATTTTTGAATAAACATATTCCTCTAGGAACATTCATAATACATTTTATAGTTTAGTTGGGTAGGTGTTAATGCATTTCACTGTAGATAGGGGCAGGGAATCGACAATTGCTGTCATATTCTTGTGGCTATATAGATATCTATATATTTGGCATTTGATAACTCTTTTTTCCCCTTTACTCTTGTGAATAATTCCTCTTCAGTATGCATATCTTTTTCCTATAGCCAATGTATTATAATAATCAGAGGACTCTGGTAAGGTATTAGATAATGTAATTTAATGAAATTGAATATGACCCTTATTATCCAACAATCAAAATTTGTATGCCTTATACATCTGAACAAGGTTGAAGGAATCAAAACCTTTCTCTGTTTATTGTTCTGGAGGTTGGAACTATCAGTTTGAAATTTATTTTTGTACGGGATCTGACAAATAAAAATTGATTTTTTTTTTTTTTGTTTTTACTCCCAAGTCAACTGTTTAGTATGATGCAAACTATTTTCTTTTTACTACCTATTAGTATGAAATGTCTTACCTCTCTAAGGTAAATTGTGATCCTTTGTGTGATGTTTTGTTTTCAATTATAATTTAAGAAGATCTGTGTGTTTGAGTGTGGGAATCTTTTATGGTGGCATCTGGTGTGTTCAAAACTGTATATGCTGCAAGTGAAGGTACTAGTCAAACAGAAAAGGAACTGAGACTCATTTTGATTAATACGCATCTTTCATTATTTTTGCTCCATTGTTTCCTTTTATCATGAAATTGTTAATTTAAAGTTGTTTGTTCTTGTGAAGTTATTGTGGATTATTTATGTCTTAAGGATTTGTCTTATGAGGCTGACCAGTCCTTTGTAATTACAGTATACTGCCTAGAATAATTAGGAAGGAATGCTTTTCACCAATGGTATGACCTGGTAGACAGCAGCTGATACTTACATGGGCACTCAGGCATGAGTCCTGAAGCTTTGAACATAATACTTAACGTTGTATTGTGATATATTTTATTTGTAGTTGTTTCAAGTTCTACCTTATTTCTGTCTTAGTGACCCCTTTCCAAAACTTCTTCTAAAGAAGAGAAACACCTTTAACGCGTTTTTATTTAATTTCTTTTTTTTACAAAAGTGCATATATAAAGTAAATATTCCAATCGTGTGATTTTCATTAGGAACACCTAATTCCCTGGCTGATTACCTGATTGGGTTCCTGTATGAGCTCGTACACGGACGTCCGGGTCTCCGTGGGCCCTATGTCGTCGTACAAGTGCTCGCCCAGGGCGTGGTCCTCGTCAGGGTCGCGACCCACATTGCAGTACTCCGGTGCAAGGGGGTGCGCGGCGACATCGTCGTACAGGTCAGGTTTCGTCTGATCGTCGGGGTCCTCAGCCTCTGCGGAGTCGACGGTCTCCCCCGGCACGATGGACGCGGCGCCAGGGAGGAGCTGCAGGTTGGCGTAGCTCGGACACAAGCCGAGCGCCTGATGTGGCGAGCCGCGGCCCGCGCCAACGATCGCAGGTTCTGGGGAGCCTATGTCGTGGTAGATCTCCTCGCTGCCGGCCATCATGGACTCGTACTCCTGCTGGAGGTCCTGAAACAGGTAAGACCGCTGTGAGGAGAAGTACTCAGGAAACCCCTGTGTGAGACAGTCTTCACCTGTTTGGAGCAGGGCACATTGCCTTACAGGAATAGATGTGACTGTCTCTCACTAACGCTGCCAGTGTGCATGCGCTTGCCGACTTATTCCGAAGAACGCTTCCCTCGCACTGTCTCTCTCGCACTCATGGGCTTCGCCGTATAGGTGCGAGTGAGACTGGGCGAGGAGAGCGATCTTCGGAATAAGTCGGCCGAGGCGCGGCAGCGGGTCCGGGTCGGGCGCTCACCTCGGGGGCGGGCGGAGGCGGGGGCGTCAACGGCGGCGGCGGCGGTGCCTGGTCGACGTCCTGAGGCGCCCGCGCCGGCGCCGGCACCTCGGCGCAGGAGGCCCTGTGCGTTTCACTCACAAATGATACCGACCGCGACCCCGACCTGGCGGACGGGTCGATGCCGACCGGGGTGCCGTCCGAGGCGCCGTGACTGTCCCCGTCCGCTGACGGCGCCGGCGGCGGGCTCGGCGAGGAGGCCGTCGAGACCGAAGGCTGCTCCGGCTGCTGCTGAGGGGCGCGCCGGATGGCCTCCACCCAGGCCTGCGCCTCCTTCTCGTCCGACACCCACAGCTGGAGCAACAAGCCACGGACGTCTGATTGTGTCTTATCCACGGGAGGTCAACGGCTCTGATTTTTCTGTACGCCACAATTATGTAAATAAATTCCAGGAAATTTCTCTCGTCTCAAGTAATTTGTACGGAGAAAATTCAGAGCTGTTTTCGCCTCGCCTGTTCGGCTCACAGGCGGGATGCGCCCGGTCCCGAGGGGTGCTTTACTGTAAATTCAAGCTTAATTTTTCTGATTTTTTGGTTTATTAGTGATTTTTTTTTTTACTTTTACTGATCTTTCTTCATTTTTCCCCTGTTTTTTCTTGATTTTTTTTTCTTCTGATTTTTACTCGTTTTTTACCACCACCTGGTGAAAAGAGCGAGTATTGCTCTCAGTTGAGTGTAACCCTTAACTGATTCCACTTTCATCACAGATCTCACAATACCTGCAGGCATGATACTTATACTATTCTTAACTGGAAATGTTGATCTTTATTCCAATAATGAACTCTTTTTCAAGTTTGATAGTATTCTTTCTAGAACACTTAACAAATTTTGCATGTTTTTCTTTTAAGTCCCCGGATCGGCTCGCGCTCCTTTACGCGCCATAGTTTTTATTCCGGCGGAGAGTGGGAACCGGACAACTCCGAAAATTACAGAGATGTTAGCAAGATAGAGCTATGGCCCGGATGGGGCATCTCACTCCCTCTTGTCTTTTTCGGACGCATCCGGGTCTTTATACCCGTCCGAATGAAAACTCTGGCCCGAGTGTCCCGGGGAAAACTTTCCCCAACACAACACCCACTAACACAATCTGAGATGAAAATGGACTAACTCGACTCACATCACGCACGATTTACACTTCTACCTCTGAAGCTAATAATTATGTAAAGAATGAGTTCCATACTTATCACAAAATTCATTTTGTGTTCTATTTGGCCCTAGCCTGGCCGGGCCCCGGGCCCATCCTCGTTACCTGGTGCGTCTTCCTCCCCGGGCAGCACAGCTCGAAGGCGGGCCCCTGGTGGCGGGGCCGGGCCGCGTACACGGCGCAGCAGGGGTCGCAGCAGGGGGCCGGGGGCGCGGGGGCGGGGCCGGGGGCGGCGGGGGCGGGGGCGAGCGGCGCCAGGAGCAGCACGAGGCGGGGCCGCGAGGAGCGCGCGCCGCTGAACACCAGCAGCCGCGCGGGCGCCGGCAGCAGCGCCGCCCAGCCCCGGCGCCGGAACCAGCGGCCGGGGGCGGCGCGGTACACGGCGCCGCAGTGCAGCGCCAGGCCGCGGGCCGCCGCCGCGCTCACGGCCCAGTCCGGGCTCAGGTCCGGCCGGAGGCAGGTGGGCGCCTGCGGCAGGGGCACACGCTGGCCGTCAGCAGACCCCCAGAGGACGGCGGCGACGGGACTGGTCCCGGGGCTACTCACCCCCCGGGGCGGCCAATCGTCGTTGCTGTCGTCGAGACACTCGGAGCAGTCGGCGGACGTGTCCAGGTCACCGCTGTCGGCTGACGTCGTCCTCTGTCGTGCGCCGGAGTCCGTGTCGTCCCCGGCGGCGGAGAAGTCCGACCACCGCGCCGTCGGCGACTGCGGCTCGGCTGGGGGACACGGGGGGTTGTAGGAGAGCCGGGCGGTCGGGGTGGCGATAGCGATAGCGGTTGCCTGAAGGGGGAGGGTCGCGGCGAGCTCACCGAGCCCCGGGTGCATCCGGCGCAGGCTCAGGGTGCCCTTCATGTCGAGGTACGAGGGCCGGTAGGCGCCGTCGGCCTGGCGCAGGCGCGCCACCAGGGCGCGCAGCTCGTCCTGGCTCTCGGGGGGCAGCGCTTGCTGCTGCAGCAGCTGCTGCATGAACACCAGCACGTCTGTGGGCAGCGGCGGAAGGCAGGACAGAGCGGTGGGTTAGTGGCGCCTGCAGGGTCATCGTCACTCTGTCCTTGTCGTGCTCATCGGGGTGTCATCGAGCTAGAGTGCTCATCGAGCGAGAGAGAATATGATACTACCGAACGCTCTAACGCCTGATGCCGGAGAGGCGCCGATATTGTGCGTCTCGCTGCGCTTGGGTCGGGCCGGGCGGGGCCGTGTAGGCCGGACCAGGAATAGCAGTCTCCGTTAAGATGCACTGCGGAGCGGCCATGCCGCCCCCCGCTCCCCCACAGGGCGCGCACTCTTGGCCTGCGTTGCATGCAGTGTGGTAGAGCCGGGCCGGGCCGTCTATTTTCTCTTCCGTTTACGTCGAAACGCCCCCTTTGATCACTCGGGTTGGGCGGGGAGGGGGGGGGCTGCTCTCAGTACTCCGCACCGCGGCCGGCGGCCCCCATCAGCGTCAGCGCGGAAACTCGCCCCTCCCCCCCCCTCTCTGCAGGCGGACCGCGGGGTGGGGCAGCGGGGTAGGATGCCCGCTCCCGCATTGAGTAGGTCGTAAAGCTGATCAGCGTCTTCCTGAGAAATAACGTTAATCCGATGGGGGAATCACTCATACAAAATGGGTGCAACGATTTTTTTGACTTTTCTTATTTTAAAAAAATTATATTTTTTCTTTTGATTTGTCAAGGAAAATTTCTGTCACCCTTTTCATAAATTTTGATCTTTTATCCTCATTTCTGAATTTTTCAACTTTATTTCGGTTTTATGTTAATTTTTTTCTCGGCTCTTCGGATGATTATAATTTGGATTTTTTTCTTCAAATTTTTTAAATGTTTTGGGGAAGGGGGGGGGGTCGTACAACGATTTTCAGGAGATACTCCCCCCCCCCCACGTAAACCTTGGTTGTATCCAGTAACATGCATCCTACAACCTAGATGTAACCCCCCCCCCCTCACCCTGTTTTGACCGCTTTACAAGGCGCTTGCCTGAGCTTCCCTGCGCCTAGTAAAGCGGTCAACACAGGGTGAGGGGGGGTACATGTAGGATGTATGTTACTGGATACAACCCTTTCCCTTCTCGTGGCTTCAGTAACCTGAGAGGTTCTTCGTCAACTTTTCTTAAGCTGTTTGCGAGCAGAAAGCAAAAGTTATAGACCGGCCGGAAGTATGTTTTTCACAGGTACCACAACGTTACACGAAAATAAAACACCAGGTTGCCAATAAACCAATTCGGTCTCGGCATTTAGAGAAGAAACAAGGAAATCAGGACCGGAACCTGTATCAAAAATGTCAGCGAATACCCACGCAAATCCGAAATGAAAGTTGTAGAGGAGGTTCCCAATGACAACCAAGCATAGCAATATGGTTAAAATTTCAAAAAAATAAATAATAAGGACCCGACCGTTGGCCGCGGTTGTCGTTGTCTGTCAGCTGTTTAAGTGGAGCCGCGAGGCTTGAGGCCGGGCCGGGCGGCACGCGCGCGGCTGCTCCGTCTTACGTCTTTTCTCGTAGAGTTTGCTGTGGCGGCTGTTGGTCTAGCCTGGAGGGAAATATTTGCGTTTTCTGCCGTGCTGAGCCAACAGTTCGTGGACTTTGAGGTTTGCTCCTAGCTGCAGGATGAGATGTGAAATGCGCCTGGAGCGTTCGCAGGATGGTTGTAGGAAAGAGGTGGTAAGTAGAACACGAGACTTAACCTTATCTTATGATTATCTTGTCTTTTGAGTGCCACTCGCCTTTCCATTTTCTTTGTGAAACGTGAATCGCTTCCTTCTCCTTTCCCGGTGTGAGATCGCGGATTTTGAGTTTCGTTCCGATTTGAGAGTAAAATACGTTCCACCTTTTCAACCTCCCCTGAGGCTAAGTTGCACGCTGCACCCGCCTCCCTCTACGCCCCTTGAGTTACCTTGGCCATGATTATGTGAGCATACACGGTACCCACTGTGCTCATGGCTGGGACTGGTTCATCGTGTTTGCTTGCTGTGCTTAAACAGACGCCATTACTCCACCACTCGGCTCGTACCCAGCAACGACTACCTAACCGACCCCCTGGCTCCGCGCCTCTCTTTCGCAGTGTTGTAATATCAGATTGTGTTCGAGGTGAGGATGTTCGCATGGGGAAGGGAAGAAGAACAAAGTCGCGACTATTTTTAAATGCATAATATTTCCCGTTCCGCGCGGCGCCCCGCCCTGCCCGCCTGGCCCGGGCGCGGACCCAATGAGTGAAAGGGCTTTTGTTTGGGGGCGATAGAGGGGACAGGAGCGGGGCGGGGCGGGGTGGGGGCGACAGTTCTTTCAACTCGCTTAGACCGCTTAGACATACAACAACATTCCGCTGGCGCGCAACCAAGTCGCGGTGCGTGTGTGATGGAGGTGGCATAAACACCTGGCGGGCGTTTGCTCGGATTGGGGAGCGCGGGTACCGAGCTGGTACCGCTGCCAGCCTGAGGCCCCGGCTTCGAGTACCCACTTGGGCGGCGCTGTTTTTTTAAGTGTTACTTTTTTTGTAATGTTCTGGTCGTTTGGCCCGTCTGCGTCGTGCGTGCGACATGTGAGTCACTGTGCCCCTGTATGGCGCCGCGCTGCCGGCCCGGGCCGGGGCAGCAGCCAGGCCTCCCCGCCGGGCCTCACGTCTGGCAGGTCTGGGCGCGCGGTCGTTGAGAAAAGCATAACAAGGCGGGAGCGCAAAATTCAATTTGGAAACTTCGGGAGACGTTTCGTCCAGCGCGCGGGGGAAATGCCATTCCAATGTCAACTCAACGTGTCTATATTCATATGTCTACAGGTCGTCGTGGTGCGTGCATGCATGCGTGGCTGCGTGGTGGTCGAGGCCTCACCGTGCAGGAGAGTGTCCACATCGGAGGCCATGCCCGTCCCGGTGCGGGCGCGGAGCCGCCCTGGACCTCCTGGAGGACGAGCTCGGGGCGCTGCTGGAGCTGCACGACACACACGTTCCTCGGCGAGAGGAGCGCGACAACGTGCAGACGTAGCGGAGGTGAGTGGACCGGACCAAGACGGCGGCGTGCCTCTCGGGGGCTCGCGCCACACGGACTGAAGCGGAGCGGGGCCAGCGGGGCCCGCGGCGCGGCGGGGCCCGGCCCAGCCCGCGGCCGTTCTGTTGTTGTGGTGGCGGGGCGGGGCGGGGCGCGGCATGTGGTGGGGGCCCCGCGTGTGCATGCGTACGTGCGTCGAACGTGTCACGCCTATCCCGTGCCCTGCCGCCCCCTACCCGCGTGACGGCGCGTCGCATCGCATCGGTGTCAGGGAACACCCTGGCCGGGGGCGGGGTGGGGCGGGGCGGGGCGGGGCGGGGCGGGGCGGGGTGCGCAGGTATGTGTACGTGTACCGTACGCGTCCGCCGCCGCTCAGACGCACTCTCCGCCGTTCGAATGTGCAATGGCGGGCCCTGAGGAGAACCCCTCACTCACTCCGCGGCTCGGCCGTTCACCCCCCCCCCTCCCCCTCTCCCCCTCCCTTTCTCTCCCGCTCCTCTCTCGCACTCACACATACACACGTGTGTTGTGTGACATGCGACGTCAGCTCCCGTCGCACTGACAGCCTGCTGACATTTGACGCTGACGCGACGCACATTGGACTCGCACCGCATACATTCGTTTGCGTGTGGCAGTTGATTGGACGATGGATTAATCAGACAACGACATCCGTCTCCCCGGTCCAGTCTGGCAAAATAATGTGAATCACCCACCTCGTGCTGTGCGTGCCGTCTGGTAGTATGGGGATGATTAGTAAGGCAAGAATGGCACCAACACTGCAGTGCAGTCTGTAGAAAAGTTCCACCCAAAACGCATCTTATTTCGTTTTGGCCCTATGTACATTTACATTTTCCTCTCCGGTGTCATCTCCGAGCTTTCTCTCTAGATTTTAGCGCCTGCAGTGGAGGGGGTAGGCAACTGCGGCAGACACCTATGTGGTGCAGGCTGGCCCGGGCCCGGGCTGGGGCCAAGGTAGCCATGGGGCGGCTGGCTAGTCGCGGACCTTGATATACTTCCATATGAAGCTGAGTATGAAGCAGTACGTGAGCTCCTCCTTCTCGTTCCACATCTCGAGCCTGTCCTTGTAGACGCGCCCCCGCGGGAACGGCAGCAGCTTGAGCAGGTCCTTGTCGATGGTCCAGTTCTTGTTGACGTAGTGGACCTGCTCCAGGAAGACCAAGTTTTAGTTGGGGTGGAGGGGCGGTGCTGATAGGGCGTCGACGACCTCCTCTCCTCCTACGGGCCTGGTCTAAAAGGCGAAATCTAGCAAATGCTCAGCTCACCGCCTCAACGGGGCAGATGAAGGGCGGTTGGATGTTGGCGAAGCACGGCGACCACACGGCGTGCTTGTTGGAGATGAACGCGCAGCCGTCCATGGGGGAGTTCCACGTCATGAAGTGCTCGCAGGCGGTGCCGTCGTCCCGGCACGAGGTCATGATCTGGCGCAGCTGGCCGCCCGCCCGACAGGGCTTTTAGTGTGACACCTCACCAAGCACGTGCGTTAGCGCACTTGCAGGTGTTTGAATGCTCATTCGCTCTCTGTGAATTTTGTTCATAATTTCACAAGTCGAGGGCGCGAATGGACTCTCACACACCTACAAGTGTGCGACATATTGACACGCTCGGGTTTCCAGTCCGTGCCATGGCCGCTTACCTTGGTGATCTTCTGCGCGGGGTACACCACGTTCCACTCGGTGTCGGCGAACACGTCACCGTCCTTGTTGTAGCGCAGCGCGAGGCTGAGGTTCTGCTCCTTGAGCTCGGGGCACTCCACCATGTCCAGCCACTGGAAGATGAGTTTGGTGGCTTGCTGGGTCTGCTTCGGAGGGCGCTGCAACAGGGCGTAGGGTTAGGGCGGCAGCCTCGGCTGCACCGTCACCGCGCGTCGCGCCTATCACCTTGGCGGACGCCCCTAGCGCCGCCAGGACGCCGAACACGACGCCGACCGCCAGGGAGCGCATGCTGCCCGAGTACTTGTGGCGCCCCGAGTGCCAGGCTTGGCCAGCGCGTAATGGAGCGAGAGCGGAAGCGTTAAAAAAAATGCCGCCCTCCCCGGGCCGTCCGGCCTGACCCATCTGACCTCTGCCTCCACCTCCTCCTCTCTCTCTCTCTCTCTCTCTCTCTCTCTCTCTCTCTCTCTCTCTCTCTCTCTCTCTCTCTCTCTCTCCCCTCTCCCTCTCTCCCCCCTCTCCCTCTCCCCCTTTTTTCTCTCCCTCTCCTCTCCCCCGTACCCCCCCCTCTCTCTCCCTCCCTTACCCCTCCTCTCTCTCTCTCGCTCTCTCTCCTCTCCCTCCCCCTCTCCCCCTTTCTTTACCTTCCTCTCACTCACTCGCTCATTCACTCACGTCTGGAGAGAGAGAGAGAGAGAGAGAGAGAGAGAGAGAGAGAGAGAGAGAGAGAGAGAGTGAGGGCGAGGACTGTCACCACCGTCACCACGACGGCTTGGTGACGGAGCGCTGACACCCGAGGCCGCGGGCGTCCGCACGCGAGTCGCGGATCGCGGGCCAAATCGCGTTTCGAACCGTCAAAACAGTCGTGTGTCGTCGAGCTTGCCAGCTCCCCTCCGCCCACGCACGCGCACGGCGGTGCGCCTCACGCCCGCGCGGAGAAGGCCGTGCAGTGCCTCGCCCTGGTTGGCTTTAGTCTCTCGCGTCGCGGGGTAGCTCCGCGCGAGCGCATACGCCGAGCGTGGCAGGGCGGCGCGGCTATACTCAATACACGTCGTCACGTCACGGCCCGCGAGGCGCTGGGTCGGCGGGGTAGCGACGCACGCGCGCGCACGCGTCTGAGGGCGAGCGCCCCCTGGCGGCGCGCGGGCGGAGTGGAGGAGCCGCATCACCGCGTAGCGATAGAGACGTCGTCATCTTACAGGACAGGTGACGGTAAGGTACCGGTACGGACTACTTTTTGAGTGTTGTGGTCTTGCCGATTCCAGCGCAGTCCTAGGCCTAACATATGAACGAATAGTGGTTCGACACTCACCAGGGGGGAGGGGGAGGGAGGAATCACTCGTACAAAATGTGTTAAATGAATTTTTTTTCAATGAAAATTTCTGTCACTTTTTGATAAATTTTGATCTTGTACTCCTATTTCTGTGTTTTTCCCAATTTTCTGTCGGTTTTTTGTTCATTTTTTCTCGATTTTCGGATGTTTCTGCATCTTTCTTGTTGATTTTCTTATGATTTTATTTTCCTTTCTAATTTTTTTTATTTTTTTTTATTTTAAGGGCCGTACGCCATGATTTATCGAAGTGATCCCCCTTTCGGACGCTCATGCTCTGAGATTATAGTGCGTAGAACGCTTGGTCCGAGAGAAGCTCATTTCTTGGTTTAGCAGAACCATTTACGATTGTAATGCTGATTCGGCACGGCGCGGTAGCCGTAGGAGTGATGCGCACTCCGACACGGCACACGTGCTCACACGTGCTCCGCAGCAGCAGTCTCCTTAGACAATCTGCAGTCCGTGAGAACTCCTCGGCGCAGCGAACAGCCCCGCGCCAACCAAGTAAAGTCTCTCTCCCGGATGCTGCCGGGGCCGGGCCGGGCCGGGCCCGGGACTCAGAGAATAAATACAACTAAAGCGGGGCTGGTCCTCCACGCCCCGCCGCGCCCCGCCGCGCCCCACCACGCCCGTCCCGGCACCCCCGAGTGCTCCACGGGGGTGGTGGACCCACCGCGGTGGAAACTTAAACTGTCGAAGTTAGGCAATATTTCGAGAGGCGAGCTCGAGAGGAGGAGGCTGGGGAGGGGAGGGGTTGACGCTGGCTTCTGGAGGTGGCGCCGGTGGCGGGCTGCAGGGGAGGGGAGGGGAGGGTGACAGTATTTACCTCTCTGCGGGCGAATCCACGGCCCGCTGATATTTCGATTTATCGGTGCTTGCCGCCTTTCGGCTCGGCTCGGCTCAGGCGGGAAGGAGCGGTAAATGTGCACCAAAGACACACAGTGTTCTGGCGCTGCTGCGCGCTGCTGTCACTGCATTCGGGATGAAAACTTACCCAGACGTGTACCTGCCTCCTTGTGCATGCTGCTCTCGTCTCCGTGAAAACAATGTCTTGAATCTCAAGCAGCTTTGCAAGGAATCTTGAGAATCGAGACATCGTTCTTACCGTACTGACTAGCAACGAGAGATCCTGGAAAGAAAACGAAATAACTTACTTTTGTAACAAGTTGCCTTAAGGTAGTGGGAGCGACTTGTGAAGTCAAAAATTAAAGTTTCGAATTTTAGATTGATATTATGCTTAAAATTCATTAAATAAATCATATAATAATTTAACATATCAAAAACTACCCCAAAACTGGTATATTTCTAGAAAAAGGTGAAGTAAAAACTCGGTTCGGCGGCCGGGTCTGCCCCGCGCGCCATGGCGTACTATGGCCGCCATAGCCGCTGCGGTCGCCACCGCTAGATAAAACTTAACAGAACTTTCTTAAATTGCCGGTGACCTATACTTTTTATGATCTCGTTAGGTTCCTCGGGTCTAAATGCACAACCTTTGTACGAAACATTTTGCTTCATCTTTAATACGTGACTTTGAAATAAATTGTAAAGTTCAGCTAGCGGCGCTCCGGGGCCGGTTTCCCATAAGACGCCATGTTATTTTGAGCGATTTTCGATGCTTAATAATTTAAAATATAGTCCGGTAAGGTGGTTATTTTAGATCGGCATCGCAATGAGGGGGCTTTAAAGTATATTTTCTGAAAGTTTCAGAACTTTGTCTTTAAAACGCGAAGTCGCTCCTACTACCTTAAAATCAGATTTACCGAGAGGGGGAGGTCACTTCGAAAAATCATTGTACGGCCCCCGAAAAATCATATGTAAAAAATAATCAAAAAGATCAATAAATCAAAATTAAACCAACAAGAGAGATAAAGAAAATTTAGAAAAATCGAGACAAAATGAACAGAAAACCGAAAATAAAATTGAAAATAAATCAGAAATGGTGGTAAAAGATCAATTTTTTTTTTAAGTCTGATATTTTCCTTAAATAATCAATAGAAAAATCAAAACAAAAAACCAAAATAATCAACAGTCAAAAAAATCATTGAACACATTTTGTAGGAGTGATTTCCTCGGATCCCCCCGAGATTTACTTTGAAACGAATCAAGGGATGAAAAAAATTACCCCAAATACTCTTTTTCTCTATCTTGTATGAAAGTAATGTTGGATGATTTCAGGCTTTGATCTTTAACATAATCAAATAATTGGAGTCATTACGATTCACTCGACTAAGCGTTCTCCGCGCAGCATTTCTGCGGTCAGGCACGTTCCTTTGTTTTTCTGCTCACCCTCTTGGCGACAAAAGACTCGATTGGGAGAGGCCGCGGGGCGGGGCGGCAGGCACCTGCTCATGCTCATCCCTTCAAACGCCTTCCAGTCCGAGGCTGCCTAATTATAGAGCACTAAACTGCTCAATACCACCCCTACCCTCCTCTGCGCACCCACGACTATTCCCACCCCTGTCGGAGAGAAAGGTCGCTGTTCCAAGGAGACAATGCCTTCCTTCTCTCTAGGAGAGGAGAGAGTGGCGTGGAGCCGTGGCCAGGCGGCACTTGTTTCAAACACCTATTGCTGAAGTTTGCCTCGCGCTGCCTTCCTCCTCCTCCTCCTCCTCCTGAGCTCTGCGGTCCAAAACGACCACAGTGGCATGTCTGTCGGTCGCGGCGGGGCGGGGCGGGGTGGCACCGCACCCGCCGCACTACACCGCACCAGTTACACGCCTTTTGGCTTTCATTCGGGCTCGGCATTATTCTACGCGGCCGCGGTCGTGCTCGCGCGCCACTACTTGAGGCAACTATTTCGGCGCGCTCATGTGTGCATGCCCGTGCTTGAGAGAGAGAGAGAGAGAGAGAGAGAGAGAGAGAGAGAGAGAGAGAGAGAGAGAGAGAGAGAGAGAGAGAGAGAGAGAGAGTATGGAGAGAGAGGGAGAGAGAAAGTGTAGGTGGGAGCGTGAGTGCGGTGCGGGCGTGCTAACCTGCCAGGCCAAGCTAGGCCCGACCAGATCCGACAAATATCATTCGGAAGGGCCGAGAGAGCCTGTAGGCCCTGGGGTCCGACACGGGCGGGGCGGGGCGGGGCGGGGCGGGGCGGGGCGGGGCGGGGCGGGGCGGGGCGGGGCGGGGCGGGGCGGGCGAGCCCTGAATCCAGATGTCATCGCTCCCCCTCTCCCTCTCCCCAGCTCCATCTCCATTTGTGCTCCAGGCTAGCCGCGCCGCGCCCCGCCGTACCCTCCGTGTGTGACCACTTGACGTGGCCGGGCCGGGCCGGGCCGGGCCTCGCTGGGGCTTGGTCAGCAAGAGCTAGTCCGGCCCAGCCCCGCGCTATCGTAAATTGCCTTGCTTATTTGTCGTGGGCGCCATACCCTCTCTCTCTCCCTCCTCCCGTTTACTGCCCTCCTCTCTTCACGACCCTTGCGCAGCCCCTGTTCCTCTCTTTCACCCTGGACGGCCTTTCCTTGACGCCTTTCTTCAAGCCTTTCTTATTCTTTAGCTTATTGTTTCCATTTCGACCCGCAACAATTGATCAGTAAAATTTACCTTGCATTAATCCATAGGTTTTTTTTTTTTTTTTTTTTAAAAAAAATACACTTTTTTCAGTAACTGTGACGTCTTTTTCTATTTCGTGTAAAAACTGTCACATTTTATTGGTTATTATTATCGCATTCTTTTAAATGTGACTGTAAAATTCAGCCCTCAAAGTCCGGCCGACTCACGCTAAAACAAATGTGACATGACATTCTGGCAATTATGACAGTTTTCACATTATAAAGAATGTGTCGTCACAGTAATTGATTTACAGTGTATCTAGCTAGACTCGAATTAAAGCAGTCTTACGTAGTCGCTAGAATGTCAATGTTGGTCACTAATGTGAAGGCGGTGGAGGACTCAGCCTGAAGGGTGTGCGTTTCTTTCCTCTTTTGTCGCGCCCTCTCCCCTCCCCTCCCCTCTCCTCCCCTCCCCTCCCCTCCCTTACCCTCGCTTAGCGCGGGCGCTGCTCTGGAAGGTGAGTGGAAGAGGCTTAAGGCAGTCGGTGAGAAAACGCTTTGATTGGGAGATAATAAGCCTCTTAGGGTGGAGGCGGCAAAACATAAAAGGCGCAGGGAGGAAGTTAAAAGTAAATTAGAAGGAGCCCGCCGTCCGTCCGTCTGTCTGTCCGGGGCTGGAGGCTGGAGGCTGGGGACTCAATGATGGAACTCCGACTGCTGTGCTGACTGCGCTGTCCACTTTATGCGCGCGAATCAGAGCGCTGGGTCTTAAGGACTCTCTCTCTCTCCCTCTCATTTTTTGTCTTCGCTCATTTCTTTTGGCTTCACCTTGATTTATCTAATTATTTTCCCCGGCCGCCCCGGGGGCTGCGGTGCGAGCGTGACTGTATTGAAGCAGAGGCAGCTGAAACAGCACAGCACACATTTTATCTGTAGCGAGTTTCTGCGTGCGGGAGGGAAAAAATAAAAATAAAACATGCATTCGTGTGAAATAGGACGATTTACTCGTGAACTTTATCCGCTGCAATTTGACAGCACGCTGCTGCATTCTGTTTTGCCTGCAGGCGGAGGGAAAATGTATATAAATTAGCGACTACGATTAATTAGGGCGGCGGGCGCAACCTTTTGTGTGTAATTACCTCCGATCATTTACAACCGAAGGCTGTAAGTCTGCCGCCGCAGAAAACTGCGTTCGTCGAGAACGAGAGGGAGGGAGGGAGGGAGGGAGGGAGGGAGGGAGGGAGGGAGGGAGGGAGGGAGGGAGGGAGGGAGGGAGGGAGGGAGGGAGGGAGGGAGGGAGGGAGGGAGGGAGGAGGGAGGGAGGGAGGGGTAGGAGAGGGTGGTCGGAAGAAATACAATCGCAGCCGTTCGGAGTGGCCCCCCGATCTTTCATATAAATTGAATGCAGCATCCGCTAAGCAACAAATCAAAGCCTCGGTAGCGCCAGTAGCGCCTCGCCACGCCGCAGCGCGCCAGGGCCGAGCTGCTCTGGAAAAGAGCGGACCTCCCCCGGAACTCCAAAGTTTGTGTTGAGCCCGAGCCGGCGGGGCGGGGGGGACGGGGCAAGAGCGGGCCTGGACCCAACTGATTAATGTATTATTCTCAGGTCCCCTTAATTAAAACACCGGACGGATATCGGCAGAGAGAGAGAGAGAGAGAGAGAAAGAGAGGAAAAAGGGGGGTCGGGGGATATCCAGAGAGACGCTGAGTGAGTACTGAAGTACTCGATGCTATAACACTCAAGTTTCAAACATTAGTGACGGTAGTTGCAAGTCGAGTTCCCACCTCGCCTCGTCACTAGAGCCCCTCCCGGACGCAGTACACTGGAGGACATGGGAGAATAGTCAACGAACATGCCAAATGCTTTAATTCAACTCCCTTATTGCCCAGAGTAGTGAGTGTAGAGGCAGTGGTGGGGATTAGGAGAGTCTCTCCTTAGGAATGCCCAAGCAGGAGGACCAGTTGTTCGCCGGCCGCCACTGCCCTGCTGCCGGGCGGGCGGGAAGTTTTCCGGGCGGCAATCTGAAAAATAACGAAGGGACTTTGGAAACAGCGGTGCTCATCGGGATTGCTGAGGACGTCCCACGGGTCCGCGCCACGCCACGCCACGCCACGCCTGGCCTCCACTAATGACGAATTCAGAAAATATACTGTAGTCGCCCTACTCAATCTCTTTTAAGTCGGTGGCCGTGAGGGTTGTTAAAAGCGGGAGTGAGGTCTAGTCGAGTAAAAAAGAGAGAGAGGGGGGGGGGGTCAGAAAGCGAACGGCGCCCCAGAGCCCTCCCGCACGACACGGCGCGGCGTCAGGCTGTGCGGGGGAGGGAGGGAGGGAGAGAGAGAGAGAGAGAGAGAGAGAGAGAGAGAGAGAGAGAGAGAGAGAGAGAGAGAGAGAGAGAGAGAGAGAGAGAGAGAGAGAGAAAGAAAAATGCGCTGCCGGTATTTGAACCCTTGATCCTGATCTGAGCGGCGGCTGGGCGGGGCCTGGCTCACGGGGTCACACTGATTCTGCGGTGGGCGGACCAAAGGGTTGAAGTATGATCAAGGGGCTGCGTGTCCTGGACCCGGCCCGGCCCGGCCCGGCCCGGGCGCTGGCACAATGCCGCAGACGCCCCGCCACGCCCCGCCACGCCCCGCCACGCCCCGCCACGCTGCCACAAGCCTGCGCCCCTCTGACTGATAAGGGGGGAGCTTGACGAACGGACACATATCTCAAGGCCGTTATCTCGCAGCGGGCAGCGCGGCTCGCAGTGGCGCGCCGGGCCGGGCCTGGCGGGGTGGACGACGACAGGTGGCGGGGCGAGTCGAGGCGATAAACAGCCCTGGAGGCTCCAGGCAGGCTGCACTGCGGGCCGGGCTCCAGGCTGTTGACAAGAAGAAATTTCTGCGAATGTAACTGCATGAGCAGGGTATACAGAGACCTGCACAGCACACGCTTACTTCAGACAAACTCTTCGACTCTTCACAACTTTCTTTTGACTCGTATAGGCTGGAGAATGGAGATCAGGCACCTCTCCTATTCGCACATAAGCCTCGAGAAGTTTTAGCCAGGACTTTTCAGGCTGACCGAACTCTCCAGGCTGACTGTAATTCTCCTGGCCGACTGCATTTTGTAGGCTGACTTGATTCTCCAGACTGACTGGTTCTTTGTGGATGGATGGGGCTCTCGGGGAGGCTGACTGGACACTCCAGGGCACGGGGGCTCCAGAGACACGGGCTGGTGGTTGACCTCGCGCCGCCTCGCGCCCCGCAGCGTGTTTTCTTGCATGAGGGCTGTACGAGTGCGTTTGCTGCTCACACGCCCACCCGGCCCCGCCAGACTCCAGCCCGCTCCAGCCGGACCGCTCGGCGAGGCGGGGCGGGGCGGGGCGGCTCGGGGCGGTTCGGGGCGGGACGCTGGACTGAGATGTGTATTCAATGTCTATCAGTGTTTATGCAGCGCCCAGGCCTCGGCCCAGGCCTCGGCCCAGGCGGCCCCTGCGGCCCGGGCCGCGCCGGGCTGGACCGGACCAAGGCTTGCGCCGAGCTCCGCACAGCTCCACTCCGCACATCATACGGGCCAAATTTAATTTGGAATCGGCTTCTGTTTAGCTTCCTCTGGCCGCGCTTGCTTGTTTAGTTTGCTAGAACAAAGAAAACACCATTGTTTACTTTCACCGCTGGGAACAGTAGTGGTCGGGTTGTGTGTCTGAGATGAAGATGTCGGAAGGGTTCTCCGAGGGCGCGCGCGGGGTGCGGTGGGGTGTGGCGGGGCGCGGCGGGGCGCGGCGGGGTGCGGCGGGGTGGTGCCGCTCCGCCCCGCCCCGCTCCGTCCTCCATGCAGGAGTAGTGGCCGGCCAACACCAACAATAACAAGAGAAGCGCTGCCCAGCGGTCTGCAGAAACCCTACTCTCAGTCCTCTGGACAGGACAAAAAAAAATGAAAAAAAAAAATAAAAAAGAGGGAATTACCAAAAAATCTAAAGAATACAAGGAGGGCGGATGAAGGGGCCCGCGTCGTGAAGCTACACGCACAGCGACATACAAGGCGAGCGAGGGCGGGGCGGGGCGGGGCGGTAACTTTACCCCTTTATTGCAAAGACTGCGGGGGCGGGTCTTCAAGCATGCGGTTATGGCACACCACGTGAATGTGCGTGTGTGTGTGTGTGTGTGTGTGTGTGTGTGTGTGTGTGTGTGTTTGTTATAGAACAAGCCGCTTGAGGATTGCCGGCGCGCCCCGCCCCGCCCCGCCCGGACTCACCCCTCGCCTCGCATCCTCTGCACATCACTTGCCTTGTTACGGAAGCGGCTATGACCCTCATGGGATGCAGGTAACAGGCGCCCTGGCCCGCCCCGCCTCGCCCAGGACTGCTCGCATGCGCGGCGTAAAGTAAAGCTGTCTGCTTTGGTAGCCTCGGACACCCCGGGCCAAACCTCAACCCACCCCTTCATACTCCACCCTACCCCATCCTACCCCACCCCGCTGCACCCCGCGCCTCGACAAGACGGAGTGAAAATAAAGCGCGCGCAATGCGGGTGTTCGAACATCCTTCCCCTGCGCGTCCCGCCTCTCTGCTCCGCCCCACCCCACCCCACCCCGCCCCACCCTGCCCCACCCCACCCCACCGCTGACCGCACTGCCGCCGGCCGGCCCGCATGGCGCCTGCGGCCCGGGCGATGCAGCCCGCAGCGCAGCCGTGCGCCCGCTCTGCCTAACTCCTCAGCTCGCCCCCCGGCCCCGCCCTGCCCGGCCCGCCCCGCCTGGAGACGACGCGAGCGGGGAGTGGAGGCCGGTAGGGGTGGAAATTAGCCGGCCACCCTCAAGGCGCTGGTGGCCCCCAGCCCTACCCACCCCGGCCCGGCTCTCCCGTCCGAACGGCTGGACCCCGGAAATGCGACCGTCTTGACCAAGCCTTCCGCCGTCTGCGGCGTGGACCACCCGGAAACATGAGGTAATTGCCCGCGATCGTATCTCGCTCCGGGCCGGGTGGGCCGGGGTGGGGCGGGGCGGGGTGGACCTCCCGGCGCCTTTGGAGCAGAAGAGTATCTCTGGAGAAGCATACAAAACGGCAGGGATTTGAACGCGGGACTGGAGGCTGCAGAACTGGAACAGCGCGTGGCCGCGGCGTTGTTTTTACGCCCCCCTCTCCCCCTCCTACTTCTCCGTTGTGTGTGCGGTGCGGCGGGGCTGCGGGCGGGGCGCGGGCGGGGCTGCGGGCGGGGCGCGGGCGGGGCGCGGGCGGGGCGCGGGCGGGGCGCGGGCGGGGCGCGGGCGGCCGCGGAGCTGTGTTGACACGGGCGCCAACGATGCCGCGTGCTGCTGTGGCGCTGCTTGTGGCTCGGGCCCGGGCCGGGCCGCGCTGCCGGAGTAAGAAATCTTTAATTATGGACGCAAACAAGGTCTTGGTAGTTGGGCAACATCCCTGCTGCGAGGGTGGGGGGCCGGCCTCGGCCCTCGGCCCCGACCCCGACCCCGGCTCCAGCTCCAGTCCTGCAGTACACTGGCGGCCCGGGCCAAGGACCACCTGGCCTTCTCCTCCGTCCGCATACGTCAGCAGAGTGCCTCCCCCTCCCCGACCCCTCACATTCCCTTCGCTCATACAATTACCCTCGTCGCTCGATTTCCCTATCCCCACGCAAGGAGACGCAGCAATGTGTTGGGTTGGTGGTCTACTCTCCGACTCTTCACCTCCGGCCCTCGCTCTCGCTCTCTCCCTCTCCTTCGCGCCTCCTCTCTCCCTCAGGCCCCCCTTTATGGACTGTGTCAGCGCGTGTTAATTCCATAACGCGCCGTACATCACTCTGGTCCCCGCTGCGTCGCGCTCCGCCGCTGCGCCGCCCCCTGTGCAAATGAGCGTTCTCTCTCTCTCTCTCTCTCTCTCTCTCTCTCTCTCTCTCTCTCTCTCTCTCTCTCTCTCTCTCTCTCTCTCTCTCTCTCTCTCTCTCTCTCTCTCTCTCTCTCTCTCTCTCTCTCTCTCCTCCGCCCCGCCCCGCTTTTTCCACTGCGGCTGTGACTGGGGCCCGGGTGGGGCCCGGGTGGGGCGGCGCGCAGCGGCACGCAAGCGGCACGCCCCTCTGCACTTCGTCATGTGACTTTGGGAATGGCACGACGGAGGCGCAGGCTAACGGCCAGCGCTACCGAGCCCGCGAGAGGAGAGCCTAGCCGCCAAAACAATTGTTATGCAAGTTTAAGTCCTTGACGGTTATTCTGCTGCGCCACTCGGCTGTCTCTGTCTTTCTCTCTCTTTACGTAACGGAGCTCTTCAGCTCTTTTGTACATAATCCTTAAAGAAATCAAATCAAAAATCAAAACTCGCTCTCTCTCTGAAAAAAAAAAAAGATAAATAAATAAATAAATAAAATAAAATTGGTAAACTAAAATCTCCCCAATAAATCCTTTTAAAAAACTATGAAAACTCTCTCACTCTCTCTCTCCGTCTGTCTCTCTCTCTCCTCTTTCGCTCCGGGCGCACGCGAATTGTAAAAAGTATGTTCGTATATTTACAATAGTGATTTACAGTTCTCTAAATAAGTCGTATATATGTACAATGTGTCCGCTCAGCGCATCCCTTTTTTGAGTGGCGTCACTGGAAAAACTAATGTGACACATGTCACATGTGACCAATATAGGTAACATCACGTAATGTTACCATATTTTCGGTAACGTTTGTAATGTGACATCCTCCATGTTATTACTATAGGCAGACATAACACGTGGCACCGGATGTCACATTACCAAACGTGACCGAGAATTTGGTAACGTTTTGAAATGTGACATAAACTGTCCACATCAATTGATGTGACTCATGTCACATTAGTTTTTCCAGTGATGGAATACCTTAGCATAGGCATCGAGCAGTGGCCTGCTCAGCACTGGCGGTGAGTGCGCCCTACCCTCCCGTTATGCGTTTCTGGTTTGGGGTTCCTTGCAGGAGAACTGCCACGAGGGGCAAAACCACTAGATTTTGACCAACAAAGAGACTGATTCCCCCCCCTCCCCCCGAAATTAAAAGAATCTCTCTAGTTTTCCAATTGTGAGTGACTTTCTCATTTTTTCTCTCCATTTTTACTAATTTTTAGAATAGTTTTGAGATTTTTTTCTGGTTTGTTCAATTTTTTCTCATTATTTTCTGAATTTTTCCTGATTTTTCTGATTTTCTTGTAATTTTTTGTAGGTGTTTCCTTTTTTTTTATTTTTTTTTCATGATTTTTTTGCTGATTTTTTTTTTGGAAGTTTGTGCCTGTCGCCTGATCTCGCCATGGACCTTTCTATGCCCACCGCCTCCCACCGTCCCGTCCCGGACGGTGCAACCCTCCGGGTCCTGGCAGCGTTTTCAAGGACTGGTCCTTGTAAACGGGCGAAATGCACTAAAAATGGACATTTTCCAAGAATCAGTCGCTAAATCCGCTTCTGGTTTAACCCGGTTTTACTGTGTGCTGTACACCAATTTTTCACAGTGCGCCCGGCTTTTGTTGGAAAAGACATATCACACCAGCTTTGATCAATTTGGAACGAACTTTTCCGTGCACGGTCAAAATAGTTTCTTGTATTTCAAGATCTGTCTTGGATCTTATGGAGAATACCAATGTACATCCAAGACAGAACTTGAAATACAAGAAACTATTTTTACCGTGTTGTCTGCAGGCTTATTTGCAATGACACGTTAGAAAGCCGTCGTTATAAGGTCGTAAAAATAGATGTTTTGCAAATAAGGCAAGTACCGAGACACGTCTTCACTCGTTGAACTCAACGTCAAAACGTCGCTTGCTATATTTGTCGTGCCCAGCGAGGAATACGAATCGGCACGACGACCTCGTCTTTCACGAGCCTCCCGCTCTACCCCCTCACCCACGTGGACTTGGAGCCGAGTACAGCCCGCGCGAGCCCGAGCCCCCCGCCAAAGGGATAGGGAAGCGGGTCAACTAACTGAGGGGAAAAAGTTTTGGCAAGTTTGGGTGAGCGGCGCGGCGGCGCGGCCCCGTGCGCTGCGCGTCCAGCTCCATATGCATGGCGTCCGGCGCGTCCGGCCTGCGTGTCCACTGCTGGTCCATTAATCCCGCCGCGCGGGACATGCCGGCGCTCCCTGGGCCCGGGACCCGGGCCCGGGGGTCTTCAGGCAGGACGTCAAGGAGTGGCCAGGCCTAGTGAGTTATTGCCCGACATTCAAAGTGTGTGTGTGTGTGTGTGTGTGTGTGTGTGTGTGTGTGTGTGTGTGTGTACGGCCCTGCCCGATGCATGAGGGCGATACGGCGCCGTCCCGGGCCGGGCCATACTGGGGATGGGGCACATTATCGCCCTTCAACTCTCTCTCTCTCTCTCTTTCTCTCCCTCTCTCTCCGCCCTACCCCTTCGCGACAACAGCTGGCGTCTGCACCTGACTGCGACCCACAATTATCTCTATGACCGGCCAAGCGGCACTGGGGCGGGGCGGGGCGGGGCGGGGCGGGGCGGGGCGGGGCGGGGCGGGGGCTGGACCGGGACCGGGCTGGCCGGCGAGGCGAGCGGGCCGCAAAGGCGCGCGTGGGGGTGAGGGAGCGCATAGGCGGCTTCCTCGGGGTGCTGCGGTCCGGTCCAGCGCGCGCCGCCCTCCAAGGCAGTGTAAGTGACTATTATCGCGTGATGCCGCTGATAAGCCCCTCCTGTACACTCTCATGCAGACACACACACACGTACACACACACGCACGCGCACACACGCGCTGAGCTTGCGCGACGTTTTCTGTTAGCGCGCGACGGCGCGGCGGCGGTGTGCACGGCGGCGCAGGCAAGAAAGTTTGTTTTCTGAATTGTCTTCCCCGGGGGTGGCGGAGCGTGGCCGGGCGCCGCCGCGAACCTGCTTGCGTATGCTTGGCAATGCGTGGCGGCCCGCGGGTGAGGGAGGGCGTTATGATTGTGGTGATCAGGGGGGCCGGGGCCGCACCCCGCACCCCACCCCTATATAGCGGAGGGGCTCGCGCAGCGTAGCGCACCGACACCCAATCGATACACGACTTTCTTTAAGAGCGACGAAAAGTCGTCGTAAATCCAAATAATATCACGAAAAGTAACAGGATGAGCAAAAAAAAGAAAAAAAATTTCTAAACTTTTCCTTGCATGTAAGCGCTGCGGTTTAGGAAAAAAAGTATTTGTTTTATGGTCGGGAATATTGAAAGATCATAACACACATTCATCCACTGTAGAAAAAAATAATCTGAAAATACAGACAGTTTTGTCAGAAGCAAAATTATATAATTAAGTCTGAAAATTCATACAAATGTTCACTCTAAAAATAAATACGTTTTGCACTTTTATCGTTACCCTCAGCGGGCACGCGCGCGCCTGGTCCGTAGACGTGCCCGCCCACACCGGGGGTGGCCTCTGCTCCCACATCCACCTCCTCACCCTGGAGATGTCGGGCCGGGGCAGGCGGAGCCACTCGCGCAAGTTTTTAAAAGGTGGGCCGGGCCGGGTGGTCCTGGGCAAACACACGGCAGCAGCGCGCCAAGTATTTAGGAGAGCGATACAGCTTGCGCGGGGGCAGGGGCGAGCTTTCTCTCTCTCTCTCTCTCTCTCTCTCTCTCTCTCTCTCTCTCTCTCTCTCTCTCTCTCTCTCTGCTCCCATCTCTCTCGCCTGCTCCCCCTCCCTCACTCTCTCACTCTCCCTCCCTCGAGTTGGGGATGATCATCCCGACGCCTCCGCACCCTCCACCCCGCCGCGCGCGGCCCCGCCCGCGCACTCAGGTCAAGTCAAGCATGAAGCAAGACGTCTTTATAGCGCCCCAAGTCCGGCTGAAACAAAATAACAATTCCAAAACTTGGTTTATGGTTTCGATTTTCGGAGCCAGCGGGCAGCAATGCTTTTACTGGAGGCGCCCGCCCGCCTGTGGGGCTGCAGGGCTGGCTGGGTGACAAGTAACGATAACGTTAGCGTGCTGCAGGCGACTCTCGAGCAGGGCGATGCGAAAGGACGTGGGAATCCAACAACACTGCAGTATAAATAAGGACTAATGTGTCTCACTTTCAGCCGAGATTTTAGGTGAATCCACAATACTGCTCATAGCTCATGAGCTCATTAAGTTCCTCGCATTTAAGCATCTGTTTTGGGTGAAAGTTGGATTTTAATTTATTTTGATAATTATATTGCTCCAAATAAGCTTGCTGGTTTGCCCCCTTCTACTCCGCATCCCGAAATGCAAGGAACTTTTGAGCCGCATGAGCGCATGGAGATATGACAGTATTGTGGATTCTCCGTTTTTTGGGTGGGTAGCTATGCGAATTTTTACCACTTTCTGTGTTCACTTTCAAAGTGTTCAACTGACAAACGCTTGCAAGTGTTCAGTAAGCGGTGCTGAGCACTTTCCCATGCTTCGCCTTGTAGGTATTTCACATGGGGCATGCATTAGCTCGGCATTAGCGCAAATTCAAGGCTTTAGCCATTTTCTCGTGTACAAGTGTGCGCTTGGGTGTAAAGGGGATCTCTCCCACTGCGTTTCGCATACCATCGTGCTGGGCGGCATCCGGGCTGATCACGACTGATCGGGACTGAGTTAGCCTCGCTGCCGGGCGGGCCGTCGGGCCGTGCCGCCTGGCTGGTGTCGCCACTCAGGACGGGACTGCCTTCATTTCCTTCGGTATAAATACGCGGGTCCTCACCGTGTGTCACCCACCCCGCCCCGCCCGCTCTTCTTCCGTCGCCTTCCTTTATCGGATTCTGCTCGGAATCCTAAATTTCTTCTGGCTTCCTCTTTCTGCTTGCTTGTTCACGCCCCAGAGAGCGCGCCTCCATTGCGACACTGCTGAAAGAAATCATTTTTTTTTTTAAAAAAAAGGGGAGAAAAGGAAAGGAAAATGTGGTGCGAGGGGTGAAGGTGAGATAAAGGGGCGGTTTGCGAATAAGTGAATTAGATCCAGCGAAACCAATCACGTGTCATTCAGTCGGCGCGAGACGCGCCCAATTTGAATCTTATTTTGCGGTCGTGGTCTTGCTCGGCGGGTCCGTTGGGGCGGTGCAGGGTTGTGGCGGGAGGGCGGGGTGGGGTGCGCTGCCTCACCGCTGCTGACCTCGCGGACGGGGCGGGGCGGGGCGGGGTGAGGTGGGGTGGGGCGCGCGAGCGGGAAGTCCCACGGCGCGGTGCCCACCGGGCGCCTGGCGAGGGCGAGGCGGGGCGTGGCAGGGGGCCGTTGCTGCGGTCTCGGGGATCAAGAAGAGAGGGAGAGAGAGCGAAAGAGAGAGAGAGAGAGAGAGAGAGAGAGGAAGGGATGGTGGAACGCTTACTGGGTGGTTCAGTCCTTGCCAGGCCGCGCCGGGCAGCGCGATAGCACACGCAGATTAAGAGGGTCGGCCAACACTCTTTGCCATTCTTACGTTGCGTTTTTTTTTTTTGGTGTGTGTGCTTCTCTCCCGGGCCGCGAGCAAGCGCGCGGAGGGATAACAAAGAACCGGGGCGGGAGGAAGGAGCCCAGCTCCGCTAGCGTTAGCTGTTAGCGCCAAACCCGCCCCGCGCACGGGCCGGGCCTGTCCGCTTTATCGCACAGTGTCGGGGAAAGAATTAGGCGCCGTAGGAATATATTTGCAAAGTAATCAGTGCTCTGGAAACACAAGTGTGTGAATGTAGCACACACTCTAAAGAAAAAGTGTTACTTTTTCATTCGCACGCACACTTGGACTAATAAATAAATAGTGAGAATCCGCTTAAAATTTAGCTCTCTTGAGGCATGCGTAGGCGTACGAATAGAAATTTACTCTCAAGCGGGTTTCTAATGTATGTGTTAATTGGGAGTTACTTAGTCCATGAAACGTGAACTAAATATTTCGTCCCTTTCCTGAAACCTTTTCTTGAATTGCAAAACAGTGTCAGAGGCGCTTATTAACCATTGTTACGGCGAGAGAAATGCTCTCGCAGTTGCAGTGTGAACCCACTTGATCCAAGGATTGGCTCTTCTGCGCGTCTGCGTGGACCTGTACTGTCCTAGGCGTTTTCGAATGCAAATAGCAAGTAAGAGGTGGTCAGCAAATCCATGGGGAGGCCTGCGCCGTCAAGTCAAGGACCCACCGTTATCCCGCTAATTCCAGCCCTCCCGTACTGACCGTGGCGTACTTTTAGTGACTCCCGCCTCTCCTCACGGTTAAGGTCCCACTAAACGGCGTCCCCTCGAAACTGGATAGCGTTACTTCCAAAATCTCGCGGCAAAATAGCCACCATTAAAATAACGCCCTTATTTCGGACCTGGCCTCGCCTCGCCTCCCCAGCCGGACGGACACGGCGGGCGGCGTCGGAAGGGCTCCTGGCGCGGGGCGTCCGCCTGGTCAGCAGATCCACACCCTCACGCACGCGGTCGCGCTCACTCTCACACACACACACACACACACACACACACATGCACGGCTGCTCATCTGAGTGTGTTTGAGGCCAGCAGGTCGTAAAGCACTACGATCGAGAGGGGGGAAACAACTCTGAAATTTTTGTACACCTCGTAATTCAGAAAAAAATCATGACAATTCGGGGAAATTTCTGAAAATTTAGAGGAATTCGGGATAGTTCTGAGGAATTCTAGAAAATTCAGAAAAATTTAGAAAAAATCACAAAAAATTAGGTACAGTTCTAGCTAGTCAGAAAAAACAATAATGATACACAAAAATTCCCGAAAACAAAAATTAACAAAATTTGAACACAAAAATTCTGTGTAGTTTCCCCCTCTTTTGCGACTGCAACAGCCACTGCTTGGGCGGCATTCCTCATGGACGGTATAAAGGACGAAACTCTTTGAAAATAATGATGGGGCACAAATTAAAATCCGACAGTGTGTGATCGAAGATGGTCACTGATTTTCCCACAGAGTCAAACCCAGACAGGGAGCCGCTTCTGATAAGGGATCCAACTGACCACGGACCGTGTTCGCTCCCCGCCGCGCCCCGGCACGACCCGCCCAACCCCCAACCACCACCACCCCGCCTCGATCCACCACGCGGCCCCAAGAGCGCCTTGCCGCGAACACAATAATAACAGCCGTAAAACGGCGACATGAAGAGTAAAGGGTTGGTGCCGCTAACTGGCACCCAATTTCCGGAACGATTCTAAAGTAAAGACGACAAGGCGCCGGCGCCGCCTCGCTCCGGAGGGATTCAAAGGCCACAGGCAGAGAGGACGAGAGAGAGAGAGAGAGAGAGAGAGAGAGAGAGAGAGAGAGAGAGAGAGAGAGAGAGAGAGAGAGAGAGAGGGAGGGGAAGGGAGGGAGGGAGAGAAAGCGTGCGCCGGGGAAAGAGCGAGAGGGCGTTTAATTTTCTGAAACGTTTATTTCTGCATCCGCGACACTTACTCGGAGGGCGCAGGGTGGGGTGGAGGGCGGGGCGCAGGGCGGGGCGCAGGGCGGGGAGAGAACTCGTGTTAAGTAGTGTGTAGCTCCTCTCGGCCCAAACCATAGCCTTGCTGCTTAGACGTCGACTAGTGAGCTTGCTTTCCTCAACAATAACCCAACGAATCCAACACAGAATCGTGACAGAATTTCTGACATCAAAAGTCCCCCCCCCCCACCAAAAAAAAAAAAAAAAAAAAAAAAAAACTGTTATTTTTATCAGACAGAAAACTATCTCTCCTTTTCTGGATTGTTTATGTGATGTAGTGCAGTGTAGCGTGCGGTATCGCCGGCCGACGTACAGGGGCGGCAACGCGTTAAGGCGGGTCAACTGCTGACGGCGCGCGCGGTGAGCCAAATGGCCAGGCTGTGGGTGGCGGGCCCCGGGGGCGGGCCGGGGGCGAGCCGGGGGCGGCGCGGGGATGGGGGCGGGGTGGGCCGCGGTCAGCCCAGACGCACTGCCGGCCTGGCCCTGGCCGGCACCTTCCCCTCCCCGTCCACCACCTTTATCCGTGGCCGTTTACGACGAGTCCACAACTCTTGTTCAGGGTTTGCCACAAGTCACGAAAATCAGGGAACTGTCAGGTTTTTGAAAAGTTATCAGGAAAATGCCAGGAAATTGGGGCAAAAGTGTCAGGAAAAGTGGGCTAAGGGCCTCAATTTTGGCCTGTCGGCTGCGAACGGCTTAGGGCAGCTATATTTTAAACTCTGTTGAAAACTGTTTGACAAGCAATAAAAATTTAATTTTGCATGTCTTTCTTTTTGAAGGACACCTTACGACCTCTTTTTACCGTCATTTTACCGTGTATGTGGTCTGAAAATATCAGGAATAAAAATAATCATTCTCTTCAGGTGAGGCCTCTCACCAGCAGTGTTTTGGTTGGCGTGAGAAAATTCTTCCCTTCATTCACAACAACAGCGCGACGTTCCAATATTTCGGTCGATATACATAACTAAAGTTCAGTCGCCGCAACCGTCATGACTTGTGAGTCTAGGCAGCTTCCTGCTGCGCCGTCGGGTCGGGTCGGGTCCAGTCCCGCCGCCTCGCGGGCCGTGGGTAGGCACCCCGCGGCGCGCCCGCGCGTGAGGTTGCCCACCCTGCCCCTGCCCCTGCCAGGCGGCGACCCTCCCCGCTCCCTGCTCTCCCGCGCCCCGCCGCCCCGCGCCACTGCCGCTCCGCTCCGGGGAGGCGGCGAGGCGGACTTAAAACAAATAGAGGTGAAAATGGTGTGGCGGGGCGTGGTGCTCGGACTGGCCGGCCGTACGGCCTACTACTCCACGCCCCGCCACCCTCCACCACCCCTCGGCCTCGGACGCCGCCCCGCTAGGCCGGGTCCGTATGTGCTGCGTTTACTTCTCTTAAACGATCACGCCCAGCTCAGTCACCATCCTCCCCTCCACCCTCTGTACCTTCCTCGCTCTCCTCTCTCTCTCTCTCTCTCTCTCTCTCTCTCTCTCTCTCTCTCTCTCTCTCTCTCTCTCTCCTCGGCCCCTCACCTCACTTGGCGTTCCGTGCCGCTCTTTCCACATCAGTTCCTGCTTTCAATATGACACCGACGTCGTGCTAACCCTCCCCCTGAACCAACCCCCTTCCCCTCTTCCCCGACCCGCCACTTGTGTTCCTCCTCTTCAACCCTCCTCACAGCCACCAGAATCCTCGGCCAAGTTCACTGTAAAGTATCGTAGGATATTCGTTCACGTCATGATGGTTTTCAAAAGTTCTAGATTCGTTATTTTATATTTGTAAAATGAAGTATTTCATCTAAAGGATCCTGTGCACTAAGCGTTTCTTAAACTTACAAGTCATTCTGACAATATCCATGCTGACAATGCTGCGGTTGTTTTTCTATCACCCCCCTCAGATATTTTCCCAGCATTTCAGTGTGTCACATAGTGTTATTTGCCCTCACCCCCTACCTGCCCCGCCCCGCCTCCTCCCTGCGCCCGAGGGGTCCGGGGCCTGCAATGCATCTATTCTAATCCAGTGGCTGAGCCGAGCCTACCTCCATCTCTGCCTGACTTACTCTCTTTGACTCTCACTATCGCCCTCCTGCACGCTCACTGCACTGCCCTTCTTTATCTCTGTATCTCTTTCTCTCTCTCTCTTACTCCCTCCCTTCCTCCCCCCTCTCTTTCACTCGCTGTCCCTGCTGTGTTACAGCATAATCCTCTCTCTCTCTCTCTCTCTCTCTCTCTCTCTCTCTCTCTCTCTCTCTCTCTCTCTCTCCCCCTCTTCCAAGGTTCATCCTCACCTCTCCTTCTTTTTCTGCTCCACTCTGTCTCCTTCACATCGGCGGTCGGCTATTCGTCTGGATTTATTACGAATACGAGAGCGAGCGAGAGAGGAAGAGAAAAAGAGAGAGAGAGAGGGAGCGACCGAAAGAGAAAGAGAGAGGAGAGTGGGACGGGGCGATGGAGGAAGACAAAGAGTCGAGGCAAATGGGTGCCGTGGGGCGCTGCAGACGGATGGGGAGGTGTAGGTGCTATTCAGCCTATCAATACGCCGCGTGCGTGGCGGGGCGTGGCGGGGCGTGGCGGGGCGGGCGCGGGGCGCTCTGGCAGTGATAAGGCCTCTGTCTTACCGATTAAACCTCTTTCCCCTTTCACCGTCCCCCTCCCGCGTCTCCCGTTGGCCCGTGTGCCCGTGCGCGCGCACGCGGCGCTGCCCGTCGCGCTCCGAAGGTGAACTAGTTCAAGTCGACCACCTTTCTCGATCTCGTTCACCTCGTGCCGGAGATAGATCAGTTGGTATCGGAGTGTCGCCTTAAGGAGAGTAGCCACAGCCACCCTCCCCTGGTGCTGCCACCGATGCGACTGCAGCCCCTAGGGCCGCCAGGGGCGGCCAGGGGTGCAGTTCGCCGCACTGGTTTTTTTTTCCTACCCCGCCTCTTTGCCACTTCATTTTTTTTCTCGACGCCTTTCTTTCTCTCTCTCTCTCTCTCTTTGTCGCCGAACCACCCCGCCAGCCGCACTCTCACCCTACGCACCGCGCCTTACGGTGAGCTCTGAGTGGCCGTTCTCGATCCGAATGACCGTTTTCTCGGCCGATACAATCGGCTAGCTACACACACACACACACACACACACACACACACACACACACACACACACACACACACACACACACACGCACGCGGCGCTCCCAGGAGAGAGTGTGCTAAGCGTCTGCTGAAAGTGCGGCAGTGTCCCACACGGAGGGCACGCAACAGTTACGCGAGTCCGTCGACTCCTAAATCTCGTTACGAGATTCGCACAATTTTTAAGGTAGCAGTGTTCTTAGGTATCGGACAAGTGACCACACAAAAACTTGCCCGAACAAAATTGACCCCATTTTAGTTTTTACCACAAGTTCTTACCACAAGACTTATCAAATTTTAATTTCACACCATTGAAGGTGATAAACTTTTCGTTTAATCTATAGTTGTCTCTATAGTCTCTGCGATCATATTATCCTCCGGGGATTATAATTTTCATTTGCGATCATCAGTTTCCTCTGCGATCATATTATCCCCCTGCGATTATCTTATACCTCTGCGATCATATTATTCTCCTGGGATTATATTTTCCCTCTGCCATCATCTTATCCCTCAGCGATCATGTCATTCCCTGCGCTTATCTTATCGTCCTGCTATCATCTTAGTATCACATTTAGATTTGCAGAGCATCTTATACCGCAGCAATCATCTTCTCCCCCTGCGATCATCTTATAAAATTTGGTTGATGGGGACTGCTTTTAGGACATATTTCAGACGCTTTGCCTAGAATTTTTAAATGTAAATTTGTCGACCTTTTTTTTTAAAAGTAGCATTTGAAACAGTCGAGGGGTTATTTTCCCCGAGAAAACTTGTACAGAGTACTCCGTATTCCATTGTTACGCGGTATAGCACCGGTTTTACATAGAAAATTTTGCTATCTCAGAGCATATTTTGATACATTTTGGTATTATATTACGCGTAATACCGTGGAATACCCAGTCAGGTGTAAAGGGTATAACAGAAGTGAATACCCCTTCGGAAAAAGTCAAACTGTGACTTGTCGAGAAATAAATTTCTTTGAAATGTGGCATGTTTTTTGGGGGGCCATATTGTGGTCAATATGGACTGGGGTCAAATATATCAAAGTTTTCACCTGTCAGTGGTAATACTTTAACGCTGTCGGTCAGACAGTGGTCAGTTGTCCTAGACCCGTGTTCTTGGTACTGATCTAGTCCCGATGCGCCCCTGTTTGCTCGTCGCGCTGCGTAGCGTACCGCCGCCTCGTGCCGGGGGACGGGGCGAGGCACGGGGTTTAATAGGGGAAGAAAGAGGAGGAGCCATTTAACGCAGTTTCCGAAATCACAACGAGCCATAAAAAACGGAAGCTGAGGAAAAGGTGGAGAGGGTGGGGAAAAAAAAAACGGTGGTAAAAAAAGGCGGCCTCTTGGTGCCTGTGCCGTGGCCCGGGCGGGGCGGGCCGGAGGGCGCGTGGCACCGCACTGCCCACTGGGAGAATTACAAAGGGATAAGGAAGGAGGCGAGGCAGGGCGAGGCGCGGCCACCGCGGGGTAGCGGCCCGGCCAGGCCCGTGCAGCGCAGCGAGCGCAGCGTGCCGCAGGAGTAGCGCCGGGAAAATCTGGCCGAGGGCCGCTTCCCAGTCCTTCCCTTCGTTTTTTATCGTCGTCAACGACGACTTTTTTTCTTCCTTTCTCTCTCTCTCTCTTTGTTGCCTGTGTCGTGGTGGACTGGTTTATCTCCGCGGGGACGTCGTCTTGTCCCCCCGCAGCGTCGTGCTGATGCTGCTCCTGCTGCTGTTGCTTATCGCAATTTGGAGCGAGAGGGATTTACTGGAATTAGCTGCGAAACTGGCGTCGTTTCCCTCGCCGGCCTATAGCGGTGTACAGGGAGGTGGTGGTGTGGGGTGTCGTCGCTCAGATATTGGGACGACGAGGCCGTCGAGTTCTCCGGTATGATTGATGCGCTTTGCATGCCGCCCCGCCCCACCTTGCCCCGCCTCGCCCCGCCGCACCCCGCCCCGCGGCACCCCGCCCCACCAGCCGTCGCGTCGCAGGGGCGGCGGCGCCCGGTAGGCAGGCAGCCCATCGCGCGCCCCGTGCCCCGTGCCGTGCCCCGTGGAAACACGTGCGACCGCGGCATCTCCTCTCGCGCCCCTAACGCGCCGGTAAATCCCTTTGGAGCTGTGATGGTTTCGGATGCCAGATGTTTAGCGCGTGAGAAATTCAGGTTTGACTCGGATATTACTATCTTGAGTTTCTCATTATGGCTCACCCAAGCTTGGAAATCCTAGAAGTTTGGTGAGACGGTGTTGGAAAAATTCGTGATAGACTTCTTGTAGGAATTGAGAGTTGACTCTCTGTTTTCTTTTTTTTTTTTTTTTTTTTTTTTTTTAATCATGGAAAATTTATGGATGTAGGAAATGCGGAAGCCAAAATGTTTGACCCCGGTTTTGGCAGCGTGATGCATCCGCTGACCTGAAGAAACAGTGAACACGGTAAAAACGATGTCTGATTTTTTGAGGGAAAAGGGAAAATTTTGAGGAGCACCCGTACCTTAAGGAAAAGTCCTCAGATTTTGAGGAAGTCTCCTCAAAATTTAAGGAAAAATCCCTCATTTTTTGAGGAGACTTCCTCAAAACCTGATGAATTTTCCTTGAAGTACGGGTCCTCTTCAAAATTTCCCTTTTTCCCTCAAAAAATCAGACATCGTTTTTACCGTGAAGGGCCTGGGTTAATCTAGAGAGGACGCCGGGGCCGGGTCCGCCTGGAGAGGGCCTGGACAACCTGCAGAGCTGCCTGGAGGAAGTCGTGCAGTCGGGGGACAAGGAGGTAGAGCGGGCGGATCTCGCGTACCCCGTCCCGGAGGCAGGGCGTTACGTTACGTCTTATGAAATGGTTTGTTGCTAATGGCCCCGTTCTCGTTCCGCGCCGTCTAGCCGAGGGGCGCCGGGCGCAGAGCGCGGGTCGCGGGCGGGTCGCGGCCAATCGGGCCTCGTATCCGGCACGGCCCTCCCTGCCCTCTGGGACCCCGCGGGACCCTACCCTGCAGCTCCTGGAGGCGCGCTTTCAATTTCCTGGAGAGGCGGACGCCACCGTGCTGGGCTGCGCCGCTGGAGCAGCGCTGGAGGTGGCTGGCCGGCTAGCGACTGCAGTCAAGTAAAGGTACACGGACTGTGCGTGCAAGCTTATCGACGTGAGCACAGACCGTTGGGCATTAGAACGCAATAGGTTTTTTATAAAAATAAAAACCACACCATTTTACACAAACGAATACTCAATGAACGGCCAGCTGTATTACCATTTCTCTGTCTTCGGGGTTTTTACCCCTGTTGTCAGTACACGAGTGGTAAGGGGGTGGGGGGTGCTGGGGGTTGGAAAATCGCGCGGCGTTTGTACCAGGGGTGATCTCTTTGCGGGGTTAATGTAGTTACCTGAGGCCGGGAGGTGACGCTTGCGCCCCCGCGCTGCTCCGCCCGCAGTGTTCTCTCCACCGCTGGCGAGACTTACTTCTCCAGCGTGGCCTCCATTTCCCGCCCCGCCGCGCCCCGCCTCGCCGCGGGGCGTGATTGACAGACGAGAGAACGCCCCTGGCCCTCCCCGCCGCGCCCAACCCCACCTGCTCCGTCACCGCACAAGTGGCGCGGAATAAAAAGAAATAAGCGATGATAATCTCGGGGTTATGCCGCTGTGTGTATATCTCGCCCTTGAGGGGTGCGGGGGCGGGCGGGTGGCTGCAGCCGGCGGCTCTGGAGCTCCTGGAGGGAGAGGGTACGGTGAACCGGCTGTCGATAGTGTTGCGGCCGCGTGACGGGCGCAATCAAAATGCTAACGAAAAGCGACGGAAATCACAGGTTGGATCTCAATAGCCGACTTTCTGTTCCTCCTGCTCCCGTGCTCCTTGGCCGCCCGCCCACCCCCCGCGCCGGCTATCTGATGGTGTCTCCCGCACCGCCCCTCGCCACCGCTCCGGGCCGGGCGCGAGCGCTGCAGCGGACCCGATCGACGCCTCCGATATCGGGCATAACAATTTGGAGTCGCGTGCGCTCTGCTCGTCTACAGGACCGTTTTGCTCTTCTTTGTGTTGCTCAGGTGCCGGGTGCCGGGCTTGGGGCGCTCTGGGGCTGCATGCGGCTGCGCCGTGGATTGCCGGCGCCGGCCGCGGTGCCATGCGGAGCGGAGGTCTGCGAAAGCTCGACATTTTGCGTGCATTTCGGTAAGTGCTATCATCCTCATCGGCCGGCACTTGTATCGTCGTCACTCTCTGCGTCTCTTCACTTGCTCCGCCTTTCCTTCTCCTGCGTTATCCACATCCATTTACCGCCGTCGCCGTCCTCCTGTACCCGCTGTTCTTCCTCGTCCTCCTCTCCCCTCCCCTCTTCCTTCTCATTCTCCTCTTCCTCCTCCGCCTCCGTCTCCTCCTCCTCCCCTCTCCTTGTTTTCGCAGCGGTGGAATAATGAACCCCAGGGAGAGGTGCCACCCTCCCCTCCCTCCCTCTCCCCCTGCTCTCCCTCGCTCGACGTTTGCTCTGTTTTTCTTTCATTATTTCTCCCGTTTTGAAGCCAGCTGCGTGGAAGAAACAACGGGACGAGAGGTGTTCTAGCTCCGGCCAAGCCGCTTAGGATGCGTGCCATGTGTTGACTGTGTTGGCGGCCCTGCGGCCCGAGTTGGGTTTGGGGGGAGGGACGGGGTGGGAGTCTCGCGGGACCGAGCCTCGCCCGCCAGGATAGGCAACCTATGGCGATAGGAGCGGCGGTCGCGGCAGGGAAGTCCAGTGGATGAACTAATCGGCTGGGGAGGGGAGGGGTGGGGATCTCATCGGCAGGGTGGTCGCCGGGGCGGGTAGGGCTGGCGACGTGCCAGGGCCCCGTGTTCACCCGAAGCCCCCCGCGGGGCGGGCCTGACGCGCCCGACGGTAGCCCAAACCGTGGGCACGGGGCACGGGCCCGCGGGCCGCCGTACAGCGAGGATGGGAGCCCACCCGGGGCCCGGGTCCTTCCCGCCCCGCCCCGCCCCGCCCCACCCCGGGGAGTCATTCTCCGACACGCGATCCGAAATCGAACCAACCGAACCGCACGACCTATGTCGCTCCGCGCGGCCCCGGCCCTCTCTGGTCGAGATTGGCGCCATCAGTCTTGCCGCATAGCAGGGTGGTTTTAAGAAAAATTAGTCTTTATTGTGTATTTTTGACTGGCGGCGGGGAAAACGCCAGGGCATAAAAAAAAAGATGGTCGTCGCTGTGGTGCGTTGTGTGATTATGCATGTCTGGTGCCTTGTTCCCCGGCCCGGCCCGGCCCGGGGGACCCGGAGCAGCCCCGCCCGGCCCCGCCCGGCCCCGCCCGGCCCCGCCCGGCCCCGCCCCGCGGTGTGTGCGCTCAGCTCCGCTCCGGGCTGGGCTCCTCGTCACAACAATATCATTCCCCGGCATGCAAATAAGGTGGCGGACGACGAGAAGTTGGGCCGCGGGGGTGAGCGGGCTGGGGAGGGGAGGGAAGGCCGGGCCGGGCGAGATTTGTCTTCTTGGAGGGCTGCTGCGGCCGGGCCGCGGTGCCGTCGTAACTAAGCGCGCCGCGCCGCTGAAGTACGTGGGTCTGCGGCGCGGGCGGGAGGATGGCAGGGCAGGGCTGGGCGAGGGCAAGGCGCGCCACGCCGAGCAGCTGTGATGTGCCGGGAATAAGAATGCAGAGGTATGACCCAATTAAGGAGGCCGGCCCCCGGCCCCCGGCCCGCGCCGGGGACAAGTTTGCTCCTCCAGGCCTCAGGAGGGTCAGCGCGGGGTGGGGGGCGACATGGGGAGGAAGCGGCAAAAAAAAGAAGAAAAAAATAAAATCTCGCCGTGGTAGGTTGTTGATGAACGTGGTTAGAGGGGTTCGGGAGTTTTTGCTATGATTTACGTCATCTCAACCCGGATGTCGGGATCGGCAGGTGATGTGCAAAAGCGCTGCCGTGGTCTGGGCTCCCGCGCGCGGCTGGTGGTCACTTCCCGCCAATTTTCCAAGCGACGACCTCCGTTTCCGCGGGACGTGGTCCGGTCTCTGGGGTGGACTGGCCGGCCGCGCCGCGCCGAGGTGGTCCGGTGCGGTCCGGTGTGGTCCGGCGGGGAGGGTCGGGCCGGGCCGGGCCGGGCGCGGCGGCCCGAGAAGTGAACGGGGTAGCGCCCCGGCCCCGGCGCGCAGCGTGGCGCAGGGCAGGGCAGGGCAGGGCGCCGCGCCGTGGGAACGCGGGGAGAGGAGAGGAGAGGAGAGAGGAGGGGCGGCGTTGGAGCTCCGCCGCTGCTCCGGCGCCCTGGCCTGGCCCGGCGCGCGGGGACCGGCGCGGCGCGGGGTCTTCGGCATGCTCTCGGGTGTCTTCGGGCCCGCAGGGCGCGCGGGCGCGGGGTGGGGGCGCGGCGGGGGCGGGGGCGGGCGCGGGCCGGGCTGCGCAGTCTGATTGGAGAGCATCAGCTGACTGGTCCGCCGCCAGGCTCCCCACCACCGCGCCGCTCGCCGGCCCGCCCCACCCGCCCACCTACAATAATCAATGGAAATCCTTGTTGTTGTTATTGTTGTTCTTGGTCCCTCTCTTCTCCTTCCCTTGAATAAATATTGCATTGTTGTATTGCTGGCCGGCCGGGCCGCCCGCCGCTGGAGCCGTGGTGGGGGTAACGGGCGGTGGCGTGGCGTGGCGGGGTCGGCGCGGGGCGGGGCGGCCGCTTGCTGTCGCGCCAGCACTGCGCGCCCGCAACAACACACAACACAACAGACCTAACCGCCGTGAGGGAAGGAGCGCCACGCATCCCTGTCGCCACGGCGCCGCTCCCCGCAGGCCTACCCCTAGGGCTACCCGCAGGGACGCCCACAGGGACACCCGCAGGGACACCCGAAGCGACGCTGCCGGCCGCCACCCTGCCGACCCTGGTGGGGCTGACGTCGACCCTCGGGCCGCTCGCGGCCGCCGACACCTCTCCGACAGTGCAGCACCCCGCAGCAGGTCTGGCAGCTCAGGTGAGTGTTGTTCTCTGCCCGGCCGGGCCCCGCCGCGGGCCGCGCCGCGCGCCCAGCCCAGCCCGCACCGGCCAGGCCCGAGCCGAGCGCCTCAGTCCGGGCCCGGGCGTTCGTCGGCGAGGTGCTGTGCTGTGATGTGAGTGCGCGCCCGGCAGCTGACAGTGAGTGAAGTGCGTGTGGCCGGGAGGCTGTGTCAGCGCAGTGGAGTTGTCGCCGTGCCCTCCGCCCTCCTCCGCCGGTGTCGGACTTCCCTTCAACGGCCCGGGCCGCCCCGCTGCCACCGCCGGCCGGGCTCCTGTTCGTCCGCAGCCCTCGTTGCCGCCACGACGGCTGTGGATCCTCGTGGTGCTAGCGTCAATCCGCCGCGGTCCTGGCGGCCGCGCCCCGTCCTGGTGCGATTGCCGGTGTGCAGTGTGTGTGTGTGTGTGCCGTCGTGCTGAAGTGTGGGGACCGACGCGTCCTGGCTTCGGAACTTTCTCTCCCTCCGGGGGAGAAACGTAAATTATTTCTACACCGACTCTGGCTTACGTCGGCGACCTCCGGCGTAATCAGGTACGATTGACTGTCGTCCAAAATAGAAAAAAAAAGATATCCTACGGAGATGCTACGCCCCCATTTGGTGAAGTGTTCTTTTCGAATGGTGTCGCCCGGATACGAAAAATTTGCTGCAAAAAAGTGCGTGACTGTGGCTCCTTTCCCGTCCACCGCGACCTTTTCCTGTGATGCACCTGCCTTGCAGTGAAGTGAAATGAAGTGGAATCGAAATTTCAATGGGATTTAAAATTGGATCGTCGCTGAATTTCCGCGCGTTCTGGTTTGAATTTTCCGCGCGGATCGACAGCGACAGCGCGCCCTTGAACACGTGGCGCGCACGTGGGGCGCGTCTGTTGCTGTTGTGCCGCGCCTCCCTTCACAAACAACAACAACAACAACAACAGTCAGTGTATCGAGCGCGAGGGGTGCGCGGCGCTGTCTCTATCGCTCGCGCCGCGCGCCCGCGCCGTCTCTGTCGCACCCGCGCGCACGCAGCCTCGCTGGAGGGATCGAATGGGCCGTTTTGGCGGGAAGCTGCGCCGCAAACAACAGCGGGCGCGCTGCGAGACAAACAGTGCCGGTGCCGGGGCGTGCGTCGGCTGTGCGGACGGGAGCAGTTTGATTACTCTGCGGCCTGAATATTGATCACTCCGATGTCTTGTGCCTTCCCTCGTTCCGCGAGAACTGTGTATGACTTGCAAACGTACGTAGATGCGGTTCCCTCCCTTTGTGCTTCCCTGCACGTAAATTTAAACTAGCGCATGCTGTAATTTCAATTGTGGGCATCTCCTAGTCATTCTAATATTTTCCCCTGCCGCTGATACTCAAATTTCTTGGCCCGTCCGCCCGGCTGGGCTGGTGCTGGTGGTGGTGGGCAGACGCAGAGAGGCGCGCGGTGCGGCTCGGCTCGGCATGGCGAGGTACGGCAAACAATGAGGGCCGTCCAGAGTATTTATTTTAGATCCTCGGGGTTTGGGTTTGTTTGGTCAGAGCTGTGCGCTGGCAGGCGAGGCGAGGCGCAGGCGGGGCGAGGCTGCGTCCAGACGGACAGAGCGCACTGGTCGGGCCCGCGCCCCGCGCGCAGCGCGCAGCAGCCGCATCATAATCATAACCTACCGTACGGCGGGCAGCAGGGAAGACAAATACCACCGAAAACAAATCTGACGAATACAAAACAATTTGGCTTCCCCCCGACCGCAACGTAGATAGTCATCTGTGAACGCGAGATGCTCACGCGATAGCAGCTGGGCGCGCCGCGGGCCGGGCCGGGCGTCCCTCGGGCTGCCGGTGCGGTGCTCGGCCGCGGAGGTCGTGGAGGCCGCGGAGGCCACGAGGTGGGGTGAGGTCGGGTCGCGGGGGGGATCACTCCTACAAAATGTGTACAATAATTTTTTTGACCTTATTTTTGTTTTATTTTTATTTTTTTTATTTTTAAGTTTCCAAGGAACATTTCACTTGTTGATAAATTTTTATTTCCCCCGCCCCCACTATTTCTACCTGTTTTTCTTATATTTAAGTTTTTTGTCCATTTCTTCGCGATTTTTCTTAAGTTTGTATCTTCTTGATTTTATTTGGATTTTTTTCTGGAGGGGGGGGGGTAATTTTCGTATGATTTTTAAAATAGATTTATGGGGGCCGTACATTGATATTTCGAATTTAGCCCCCACTCGGGTCGGGTCACGGGGCTGACGTGTCTGCCGCAGAGGTTTATGACTCGTTGTCACCCTGCCTGCGCTTTTCGCGAATGACACGGTCGTCCGGTGTACTTCTGCGAAGAAGGAAAGCAGAGAGAGAGAGAGAGAGAGAGAGAGAGAGAGAGAGAGAGAGAGAGAGAGAGAGAGAGAGAGAGAGAGAGAGAGAGAGAGAGAGAGAGAGAGAGAGAGGGTGGCGGGAGAAGGGAGAGAGAGAGAGAGAGGGGAAGGGTGCGAGCAGGCCGCAATGTATAGCGCAAATATTTGCGGCGGTGTTGACGTTTGTTTATCGAGACGCTAGAGGAGGAGACAACCACCAACCATTCCGTTTTGTCGCTAGGTGACGAGCGCTGAGCGCTGCCAGAGCGCTGCCCGGACTTGTCGCCGTGCTGAACGCGCCTCGATTTCCTGTTGTCTGCCGGTCGTTACACTGTCGCCGCCTCGCGCCCCACGGCGGTACAGGGGAAGCCCCCGCGCCCTCGCCTAGGTGCGCCTGTCTCTGGCCCACACTGTCACATTTTACTTGACTTTATTTCATCGCCGAAAGAGTGAACCATAACGACGGTAGTCAAACCTTTATCTTTATGAGGGTGAAAAATTGCCAGGTGTTTTATGACCGGACAATTTTGTTTTTTTAAGCGTGTTCCTCGATCTTGTGATAAATGAGTTTTGTTTTTGTCGCGCTGACGCATTTGCTGTGCACGACTCGTTGCGGCTGCACCGCGCGTGGTGACGCACGCGGCCGGCCTGGCGGCCAGGCGCCGCCCTGTGAAGAGCCCTTCACCAGCTGCGCTGCATGGTGCGGCGAGGGGGCAGCCACTCCCAGCCACTACCTATTACCTCTATTACATATGCTATTACGGAGACTTTCGAGAGCTTTAACTAACAATTTATACCTGTAGCTTGCTCTTTACAGTGTACACGGTAAAAGCAATGTCTGATTTTTTGAGGGAAAAGAGAAAATTTTGAGGACTTCCTCAGGACTCCTCAGATTTTGAGGAAGTCTTTTTGAAATGTAAGGCGAATCACCTCATTTTTCGAGGGGACTTCCTCAAAATATGAGGAGTTTCTCCTAAAATATGAGGGGTCCCTCAAATTTTCCCTTTTTCCTAAAAAAATCAGACATTGTTTTTTCCGTGTACGCACTAAACCTTTATGCACAATTTTATACAACCATAGTTATGCACAAAATTTCATGCATAACTATGTTACACATTGTGCATAATTCTGCACAAATTTGTGCATAAGGAACAGAGTTCAGCATAGTTATGCAGGCAAAATTGTGCATAACTATGGTTGTGTAAAATCCTGCAAGGCTTATGCACAAAAAAAGTGCATAAGGGTTTAGTGTGTATATTTGGTATTAAAGTCCGTTGTACGACAAATGCAGCATATTACTTGTCTGTCGCGGCCAGCACGATTGTTAGTAGAGATGAACGAGTGACCCGACTAATACACGAGCGGATGCCCCCTCGTGGTGCGGCCCTGCCCGGGGCCCGGGGCCCGCCGCACAGGTGCTCGCCGCGCCGATCTGTCGCAGTGGTGCCAGAGCGCGTGATAGTGTACGGTCTCGCCTACATGCTCCAGCAGTATGGCGCCGTGCCCCCTCGGCTATAGGCAGACCCGCAATACTCGATGTGCTGGCTGCTGAACCTCACGGTACGTCGAATGCGCATTATATAGGTTGCGCCTGGGTGTCAGCGCGCGAGTTATTTGTGAATCTAAGGGGGGGGGGGGCGCTTTAGTATCCAGGGTGGCCACAAGTCAGGGAAGTCTGAGAAATGTCAGGGGAAAATAAAATTGCTCAGGGAAGTCAGGGAAATGTCAGGGAAATTTTTCCAATCGACTGCATTTGCCAATTAGTGGCGCAACGCGGATTTTTCAATCTTTTAACAGTTCCTTACCCCGTAAATTCTTGCGTTCATGTAAGGGAAAAGTCCAATTTTGTCAGGGAAAAGTCAGGGAAATGTCTGGAAATTTGACTTTCCAGATTGTGTTGCCACCCTGTTATATCCCTTATGATCGATCACGGGGTGCGTGGCCACATCGTGGTCACCTCACCCTAAAATTTGTGAAATTCCGACAGACTTTCTAGTTTGCCACGCGTTTTTTTTTTCTTTTTACGGACGGGACAGCTCAGCTCACCCACAGTACCTTCCTCTGAGTGATAATTGTGGCGTGCGTGTGTGACGTGCCGCCCCGCGCCGCCCCGCGCCGCCCCGCGCACGTCAGTCCGCGGCTTATCATAACAACCCCGGGGCTGCCACAACAACTACCGCCACAACAACAACAGCTTCGGCGTACGTGTGTGTGTGTGTGTGTGTTCTCTCGCGTGTGTGTGCGTATGTGCGTGTTCGTGAGTGTGTGCGCGCGCGCGCGCCTGTCTAGTCTCCGTCAACGACCGCGCGGACCGTGACAGTGCACTGCTATTCTCTAAAACTCAAATAAGAAAAGGAAAAAAAAAAAGAAAATACACGGAAAGATTATGACTGTAAAATCAATTTTTTGAGCTGTTTAACTTTTTGTCATTGACTGTCATTACTGTGTTAAAATTATGCTAAAGGTTCTATCGCAAAACTAATAAGGCGAGGAAGGGGAGAAAAAGGGTCTCGTTTGTGAATGGTCACATTGGAAATGCGAGAGTCAGATGTATAATCGAAAACGAGCGAGATTCTTTTACCTTGCTCGATTAACTTGTCAGTTCAGAACCTCGTTCTTTTTGAGTGAGGATTTAATTATAACTCAAATTCCTAATCCTTACTCAAATAGCGTGAGATTTCAACAGTTTCGCTGTAAATGATTGGGAAACGATGGGGAACCTTCTCATAGGAGTGCGAGGAAATTTATAGCACGCTTTTTGTACTTCAAGGCAAGAAGTTAAAAGCGGTTAAAACCGTCGCAAATGTCGTCGAATACCTGTTAGTGTTGTCTTACCCTGTCCTCATCGGCGTTATCTCTTGTCCGGGTAGTTTCCCTCTTCACCCCCGCCCTCCACCCCCCGCGCCCCGCCCCAACAGTAGTCACACCGCACATTTGTGCCACGCAGTGCCATGTGCTTCTCGAAGTCACGCCGCCCTATCGAAGTTCTTGAGAAAGCTGAAAGTGCCGACGGTTCACTGGAAATATGATAGTCACATTTCTCGCCCGTAATGTGCGAAGTATTTTTTAAATCGCTCAGTAAAAAAAGTTCCCTAAAACGCCCAAAACGACTCAAATCAGTCTTTTCTGATATTATGAAATCGCCCAAGTAACACTGTGAAAAATACTCGTAAGGGTTACGGGAAAATTTTCAATGAGAAAAGTCGTAAAATTACAATTTGAAATTGAAAATTTACAAGCACTCCCTATCGACTTGGAAGTGATCGACGAGCAAGAATGGGCTGTCGTAAATTTCCGACATATTTTGTAAATCAAAATCACAAAAAATGTCGTAAATTTGCGAGGATATTTTTCACAGTGTAAAGTGACGTTCGATGACTTGACTCAAAAAGAGTCATCAAAGTGACTCTAATAATGCGATTTTAACCCGTCTCGCTGCTCTCCCGCAGGAGCATGAAAATTTGATACAGAAGGGTCGCTCTCCCAAGAGCGACAAAGTCGACTCCTCTATTTTCAGTTATTATGTGTTCTTCGAAAATAATCGAAGTATTTCCTAATGATTAGCCACGTCGTTAGGGAAGTCTCGTGGGACGGTCTGTTTTTGATGCATTTAGGGTGGCCACAAGTCAGGGAAGTCAAAGAAATGTTTTTTAAAAAATGTTTCAATGTCAGATTTTTTTTTATCTGCTACTCTTAAAAACACACCTATTTGTCTGGGAAAAGTATAAGAATTTGACTTCCCAGATTAAGTGTTCACCGAGGGGTCCATCACTTGGTTTAGGAGCGTACACACGATTACCGATTACCATACTTACAGTTCTTGGTAATTTTTTTTTAAGAAAAGATGAATTTTTTGTAAATTTTTGCATATTTCAGTGAAGGAAAAACCTAAACAGCACGAAAATCGACGAAAAGAGGAGTTTCGGGAACAAGATTACCAGTAGTTATTGGACACCGCGTGCAAAGGATTACCAGAGTGGTGGACCCTTCCGGTGTTCACCCGCTTGTTTACCTCATTATACAGTCTCCCTGGAATGCTCAAACGTATGAGAAACTCGTGTTGAGATCCAGTGAACATGCTCGTTCAGTAGAAAGTCTTTCATATTTGCAGGGTAGCTAAAACTTCAGCCTGCTTGTATACATGACCACACAATGGTCATCGTTCATCGTGATTGTCGTTAAGAAGAGCAGATGCAAATTTCACAGCGGCGAGATGATTTGGTACATTTTTATCTTTTTTCTTTAAGGTGAAATTGTTTGGGATGCATTTTCCTCTCGCCTACTGAATGAATGACGAATGCGATATATTATTTTTTCCTGCCGTCGAGCTAAGACGGTCGAGTATCGTCCCGGCCTCGGGCCGGACTGTCCGCGCCACTCCGCGCCACCCCGCGCCACGCCGCGCGTCGCGCCCGGGCCCGGCCCAGCCTCACAAATGAAAAACCAACAGAGCGTCGCGTCGGCCCGGCCCGCCGAGGAATAAACAAAAACAAGTAAACAGGGCAGCACAAACACACGGCGCGGCCCGGACGGCCCGCGCGCCCGACGACGTTCGGACGGAGCGCGCGCGCGGCTCCGCGAAGGACGGAGTGGGAGGGAGACAGAGTGTGGCCAAGTGTGGTGTGTGTGTGAGTGTGAGTGCGAGCGAGCGCGAGTGTGTGTGTGTGTGTGTGTGTGTGTGTGTGTGTGTGTGTGTGTGTGTGTGTGCAGCAGGACGCCAGACCACACCGGCCTGAGAGGTGCGAACAGAGTTTCCTCTGCGACTCAGAGTAAGCATTGTGTTAGGTCACTTTACGAAAATACCTCGCGCGCGCGTCTGCTGTGGCGCGGCTGAAATACTGCCGCCTGCTTCATTGTCTCTTATTAAGGTGCGGGCGGCGGTGAGGGAACGACTGACTCCCCCGCCCCCTCCACACTTGTGGGCCCCTCGAGGTGGGGTACTCGCGCGTTCGAATCTCTTTCTGCCATTTAGGTCTCCACACTGTGAAAAATATGACCGTAGATTTACGATTTATTTTGTAGATTACGACTTACGAAAAATGTTGTAAATTTACGACAGCCCATTCTTGCTTGTAATTGAATTTCAAGTCGATAGGCACTGCTTGTAATTTTACGGTAAGTCATCGTAATTTTCCAACTCCACTTCGTGGAAAATGTTCCCGTAAACCTACGACAATTTTTCTCAGTACAACGTTTTTATATTTGTTTTCTTTTTTTTTTTTAAGGGGGGGGGGTGGTCGTAGGGCAAAGCTCTTTGTTGGGATTTAGGGATGGGAAGTGGCAACGCGGTGCGTCTAATCAACACTGCAAAACAAAAAATAGTTGGTGGTCTACGGGAAAATTTTCCACGAAGTGTTCTGTAGTTATTCAATTACAATCACTAATCGTAAAATTACAGGCTCTACTTACTGACTAGAAATTCAATTACGACCAAGGAAGAGTTGTCATAAATTGACAACATATTTCGTAAATCGTAACTTACAAAATAAGTTGTAAATTCACAAATAAATTTTTCACAGCAAATAGTTGTGATATTCGGTTATTCCTTAAACTGTAATTTTTTTTCGTAAATGAACAGGTTATGTCTGTGAGATTTGTTAAACGACCTGACTGGATTCACTTTTAAATCGTAATTTACGATAGCATTCTGTAAATTTACAAAAGAATTCCGTAACTTTGCCAACTGTATCTGTTGCTTCGCGATTTTTCTTGTTAATTTACTAAATTTTTCATTCATCAAACTTCAGGTAAAACCTGTTTACCGATTTAATAGCGGACCCAGTGAATTTGTTTCTCGTTTTTTTACAACAAATTTTTACAGTGTATGACATTTGATTACGTTTGTATTCTTTAACTTCTTACCTTGCGGAAAAATTTTGGCTGCTTCGTCATTGCGAATGATTTTCTTTTCATTGCGAACGAAAATCGTTTGCAATTGCGAACAAATTCCCTTGTAAGCTTACGAAGCATATAAATCCTTTGCAATGCGGACAAATCCTTCGCAATTATCAGTGTACCCGCGTGAAAAGCAATGTTTTAGTACAAAAGATACAAACTGCTAACTGCAAACAAAAAAGTATATACAAGTTTGCAATCAACTCCTGTAAGACCAACATCGAGTAGTATTTGAGCCTATTTGAGCCCTGCTATCATCAGCGCTCTTCTTGTTGTTTCTTTTACCTAATTTTCTTAATTCAAGTTAATTTACTGATGCGTCGCACAAGTTTCCCGTTGGAATAGGTTATTTATTATTAGTGGAACCGGTGCAGTCGATGGAGAAGCCCGCCTAGTCCGGTCTCGACCTTAAATGAAAGAACCGGCAGTAAAACGCTTGCTCCCGCATAGTGCGCGGCTGCCACAGCGCATCGCATCGCATACCCGACCATACCACACTACCGACGCTCTTTTATTCGCAGGGAGAAGTGTCTCCCCTCGGCATCCCAAACTGGCGCGCAAACCGTTCCCGGTCGGGCAGGGCGGGAGAGTTTGGTTCCATGTTCTGGCCCGTAGTCACGGGGGGTGAGTGGCGGGGGGCGGGGAGGGGGTGGAGTCGTGTTGGGGGGCGAGTAGCGAAGCGGAGGCGCTACGCAGAGAATGGGTGCGACACATGATGAAAAGGAATGCGGGGGGAGGGGGGGGCATCGCCGTGGAACACAAAATGGTGGGCCATGCTGGGCGTCGTCAAGAAACTTATGTGCTCCCCCTCTACATTTCCTATTTCCAGGGGCCGCGTCCAATGCGAAGCGGAACTGCGGGATGCAGGGAGGATGTGGGAGAGAGAGGGGGGGGGGAATGGGGGACAGGACGGGGAGAGCGAAACGGAGGGGCCCAAAAGGAATGCGGAGAGCAGGGGGAAGAGAAAGGCGCGCAAGGCGGCGCAGCTTCCTCGTGCTGCGGCGTGCAGCGCCGGGCCGGGCCGGGCCCCAGCCTGGGCCGCTCTGATTGGCCGGCGCGCCGTGGAGGGGGCGGCGCCCGGGGCCCCCGCAGCCCCCGCCCCCGCCCCGGCCGGCCACGCCCCCCCGCAGCGCAGCGCCGCCCGACTGGCTGCCTACCCCGCAGGCGCCGCCCCCCGGGCCAGCGCAGCCCGGCGCGGCCCAGCGCAGCCCAGCGCCACCATGACAATCGATTCTCACCTTCTTCCTTCACTTCCCTGTCTTCTCCCCCCCCCCTTCCACCTTTCCCCGTCTCTTTGCGGCAAACTCATAAAATCGCGATTGTCTTTGGTCGTGCCGGCCTGCGTTCGACGTGGCGCGGGGACGCGGGGGGTCGGGCCGGACTCTCTGCAGGGACCGGGTCCTCCGGTCCTGCCTGACTTGTGTAGCTGCAGTCTGAGACAACGCGGCTCGCGCCCCACCCCACCCGCTCCCGCCCCCGTCCGATTTAACCTCATGTTACTTGTCTCGAAGCAAACCCGATTATTTTTAGTCGGTTTAGGCATTTGCGGGCAAAGAATGTCTGATAAAAGTAACGGAGCATGTTGGCACTCTCCTTGCCCGTTTAGCTGACAGGGTTGCTAGAAGCAGAAGGCTCTTCAGGCGGAAATACAACTTCCACCACTTGCGATTACATACCAGCAATTTTTTTTCTTTTCATAATTTTCTTTTTATGACAACAGAGAAAGAGCGCTTTACTGTAATTTTTTTTTGTTAACTTACATTTCTTGTAACCTGCGATTCACAATAATTAATAATGTTGCAAAATTATGGTCGGAACTTACAAATAAGGCCTCTTTTTGCTCGCTTAAGAATGATAAGCCGGCACCAGTCGTCCTTTTACAATTTGCCATCCCGACTATATATGTCAAGGAAAATTTTCCCGTAGCCCCTACTAATAATACTCCTCGCTGTGCTTGCACCTCCCTGGCCGGTCCGGTCTAGTATCTCGCGTGCCGGGCCGGGCCGGGCCGGGCCGGGCCGAGCAGCGCATAGAGAAATGTGTTTCCTTATCGTCGGACGGGACGCGGGGCGGGACGGGACGGACACACAAGGAAGCTGCGCCTCCTTATTGAAAACGCCCGGACCCCGATAAAACATGGTAATAGTCCGGGGCGACAGCGCGGCGCGGCGTGGCGTGGCGATATGCTATGACGCCCGACCCTCCCCTCCCCGCGCGCAGGTCTTCCTTCCCCCTGCCGCCGGCCAATATCGATATACGGATGGCGAAAAACGACTTGCCGTCGTACGATTCATCAGGCTGAGGCGGGGGCGGGGCGGGGCGAGCACAAATTTGTGTGTCGGTGCGCCTCCTGAAGGGCCACCTCCCCGCGCCGGGAGGATGGGGTTTCGTGCGCGCGCGCGCGCTTGTGTCAAATTCCTTAAAAGTATCACTGGCGCTGTCGACACGAGAGCCTCGCTGTCCGGCGGGCGATAGGTCTCCAGGGGGCCCCGCAGGCCCCGCAGGCCCCGCCCCGGCTCCGGGCAGGCTCCGGGCAGGCTCCGGGCAGGCTCCGGGCAGGCTCCGGGCAGGCTCCGGGCCTTCGCGGGCCATCTCCGGGCGGGCTCCGGACGGCCCCAGGGGAGCGCTCACCGCCAGCCCCGGGACGCACAAACACATACAGGCTCCTTATTGAAAGAGCATCAGAGGTCCGATTTGTAGCTCGGCACGGTCCGGGCCAGGGCAGCAGGCGAGCTTTGTCGCAGCGGGGCGGGTGGGGGGTTGGGGATCTTGTTCCGCCTTATCACACGTTTGGTTATGATCGGCGTTACTGTGGAGGACAAGCAGGGAAGGGGGGATGTGTTTTATGTGGAGGAGGAATGAGGCTAAGGGATGTGTGTGTGGAGCGGGACCTCCCCCGAGGTGTTGGCGGCGAGCTTCGCGGGCTTTACGCTTGCGGTTCTGTTATGGGCTATTTTTATTTATATTTATTTATTTAATTGTTTCAAACGATAGCGCGAGAATATGTAAGGTCATATAGTTCTGAAACTGATAAACCAACATTTAAATGTGTTCATATGTTAAACTTCATGGTAAAAACGATGTCTGATTTTTTGAGGAAAAAGGGAAAACTTTGAGGACCTTAGATGCTTTGAGGAAAACTCCTTAGATTTTGAGGAATTTTCCTCAAAATTTGTGGAGATTCCCCTTATTTTTTGAGGAACCTTCCTCAAAATCTGAGGGGTTTCCCTCAAATTACACTGTGAGAAATTCTTGTACCGGGTACGGGAAAATTTTCCGTGAGGGGTCTTGTACAATTACAATTCATATGGTAATATGGTAAATTTCTATGACTATTTGTATCAACTCAGAATCGATTGGTGAGCAACAAAGTCGAAAAGTCCAAAGTCGTACATGTGCGAGATATGTTGTACACAGTGAATTACAAAATATATTGTACATCTACGGAAATATTTTCCACAGTGTACGGAAGTTCCTCAAAGCTATCCCTTTTCCTCAAAAAATTCAGACATTGCTTTTACCGTGTTGCAACCCTGGTTTTTGCTCTCCCATCAGAATGTTTAATTTTTGATCGTTATTATTATTATGGGATGTGAATATTTTTAATCAGGGGTTATCTAGGGCAAGGAGTCTGGAGAAAAACGTGGAAAAAACGCGACAGCTGTTCCTCGATGCTGAAGCAGGCGGTTATATTGTGAATATTGAGGGGTAGCCTGGCGGGGCGCGGGGCGGGGGCCCACCTGGTGCGCACATTCCTCCCCAGGGCCCCACCAGGGGCCACGGGGTCGCGCCCCTCGGCGGGGTGGCGCGGCGGGGCGGGGCGGGGCGGGGCGGGGCGGGGCGGGGCGGGGCGGGGCGCAGCCTCACACCATATTAACTTTCTCCATATTCGGGCGAGTGGCGCCGCGCCGCGCCGCTTCCGGTCAGCTTTGTATTCAGGCGGCGCCACGGCCGTGTGTCTCACCGGCGGGCCGGGCCGGGCCGGGCCGGGGCTCAGCTCAGCTCCACGCAGAGCAGCGCATGGACATAAAGTTTTATTCGGATGACTGTACATGGACTCGATGGCATGACCCGGGCCGCCGCCGCGAGTGTTGTTAGCTGACCCCTGCCCCTGCCTGCCCCTGCCCCTCATCGCCCCATACCACTCCACACCGCCTCGCCGTCGCGCCCGGGAACTGCCCCTGGTCTCTGCGTTCTACATCGTCTGCGCCTTACTTTACTTTTATGACCAAGTTTATTTTGAAATTTTCAATTGATGCGGGGACCTAAGTTGTCGGAAGAGCAGAGTGTCACTTCGCGTGTCACTCACAGAAGAGCGTTATTCGTTTAGCAAGAATTTCCAAACAGGAATCAGCTCGGAGAGTTTATCCTTTCCCTTTCCTTATCAGGTGGTTCTGCTACCGCTTCCAATTTATTTATTTTTAACGATTGTAAAACAAGTTTCCAGTTTTGTCGCGTGCTCGCATGGTCCCTTGCGGCCCTGTCCCGGGCCCGGCGTACACGTGTAATGTGCTCTCCCGGCCCGGCCCGCCTCCTTCTCACCTCGTAGCCTCGCATCTGCGGCAGAGCAGCGCGCCCAATTTCCATGCAAACGCCTTTCAACCCCCATCCCCTCCCGCTCCTACTCTCCACCGCGCCCTGTCCATGTTGTCAGAGATACGCTAGTCTCGCCCTCTCCCTGTATTTTGCCTCGTCTCTTGGGTTTTTTTTTAAGGAGGAAGAAAAAAACGTAAACCACGACGGCGTTAAGGGCAGTTTGCGGTTGTGGGTGTTCTCGTCCCCGTAGCCACGCCGAGGGAGAGACTGTCGCTGTCTTAGCGTAGTCGCTTTTACATAACCACGTACTTGTACACCGAGCTTTAGTCGCCTGGCAACTCGTGTGTCGTAAGCACCTCGCATTCGGGCCGCCGCGCCGCGGTTTCTAGCGTCAGTTCTTTTCTTTCCCCAAGCGCCGAGCACAACCCCCTTCGCTCAGGGCAGCCCCAGTGGTTGGTGAAGTCCTTCGCGGCCGGGGTTGGGGTTGGGGTTCTCTGCTGGAATTATGTGATGCTTACGTACGATTAGGAGAAACAAGAGGGCGAATTTTATTATCTGGTGCCTGATCAGCCAGCGCAGTCAGTCTCCCCCTAGAGGACCAGCATCATTAGTATGTACTCCGCCTAGTCCGCGTGAGGTGAAAGAGAGAGAGAGAGAGAGAGAGAGAGAGAGAGAGAGAGAGAGAGAGAGAGAGAGAGAGAGAGAGAGAGAGAGAGAGAGAGAGAGAGGCGCGTGGGGTCGGAGAGCGGTGCGCGATAGAGGCAGCCGTGCGTCCCGTCCGCCCGATAACTGCGCTCTGCTTCCTGGATTTGCTGAATTAAGTTTAGCCGGTGAAAAATACACTCTGGTGGACTGAATGTGATGTCGGCAGGGCCGGGGAGGCTGTGCGCTGCCGGCACGAGCCTTGGCGCCTGCCGCACGTGTGACAAATAAGCCTCAGATGCGGACGCTGACCATCGCGGATTGCCGACCGCTTGTCTGTCTGTCTGTCTGTCTGTCTGTCTGTCTGTCTGTCTGTCTGTCTGTCTGTCTGTCTGTCTGTCTGTCTGTCTGTCTGTCTGTCTGTCTGTCTGTCGTACGGAGCCGTTCTCCTCTTCGCTGCGTTTGAAATGGCCAGCGCGTCAAGCATCACGGTCTGTCAATGTCTCAATCGGAGACCGTCACCGCCGCCTTAAGCGTCAAGGCCCTTTCCTCCTTCCTACCCTCCACTCTCTGCACTCTGCTACTCTCCTCTCCCTCTCTCTCTCTCTCTCTCTCTCTCTCTCTCTCTCTCTCTCTCTCTCTCTCTCTCTCTCTCTCTCTCTCTCTCTCTCTCTCTCTCTCTCTCGCTCTGCGGTGGCGCGCGCGGCGGGGCGAGGACGTGAGGAGATTTATACCGGCTAATGGTTTGGAAGAAAGGAAGGGACACCTCCACCACGGCAACGCCCCGCGCTGTGCGTCCCTCTCCGCCTCGCCCCGCCCCGCCCCACCCCGCCCTACCCCACCCCGCCCTGCCCCGCCGGCCAGTGGCCGCTGCCCCGCGCCCCGCCCCCCCCCCCTCCGTCCCCGCACCGCGTTAGGCCGTGCGGCCAACCGCCCATTTCCCGGCCAGAGGCCAGTCGTGGATGTCGGCACTAATCTTTTAAGTCGTGTGTGTAAAGCTGTTTGCGCTGCTGATTCCATGTTCTCACAGTAAAAAAATTTATAATCTAATCATGATGTTTTGCTGAACGCAATTAAAAAAAAAATATGTAAGAAAAACAAAAAATAGTACAGTGAAAATAAACCGTTTGTTGTCGTTGTTGATTTTGAGGAATGCAGGAACCAGTGTGCTTGGTGGGTACTTTGGGTTTTAAGTTGACGGGTGCAGCAGCCTGGTGCCCTGGTGCGGACACTGCTCTGCAGCACTACTTGCAGCACTACGGGCAGGGCCGGCCCAGGCCCGGGTGTGGGCGGGTGGGGTCACTTTCGATTCCTCTTGTTCACGCGTCACCGGACTAAGGCGATAAGGCCTTTTCCCTCTTTTTCCTCTTCTTATTCTTTAGGTTTTTTCCCCTCTTCTCTACTGCCCCCCTCCCCTGTTCTCTCACTCTTTCTCTTTCTCTGTCGCGACTTTTCTCGCCCCTTTGGACGGTGTCAGTCGCTTGATTTGAGACAAACGTTTGTCGAAAGGCCGTTGTCACGCTGATGGTTGCATTTTTCACCGACCTCTCAGCTCCCGGCTACCGACGTGTCAATCGGTCATTGGGGACTGGACCGGCCGGGCGCCCCGCCCCGCCCCACCCCACCCCGCCCCGCCCCTTCACGCTCCGCTCCACTACCCACGCGCTGTCCTGATATCCCCGCCCTGCTCCCGCCCCTGCTCCTTCCCGTCCCCGGCCCAACCTATTCGTAAAACAAATGGTTTCCCCGGAGTTTAAGAATCTCGCCCTTATACTTTGGTCGACCCGATACTTGAATGGTTATTATTTTCTCTCGGTGGGCGACTCTTTCGCGGGGGCTTAAGTCGTGTTGTTGTCTGCGCCGTGCTGATGGTGCTGTTTGTTGGGAGGGTGGAAAGGGGGGGGGGGGGATGACCACCATTTAGCCCCGGCTGGCTGACCGGCCCGGCCTCTGCTTATACTGCTGGTCCGGTCCGAGCGAAGAGAGAGAGAGAGAGATCGAAGATCGACTTGATTCGATCGTATCGGACGCTCTCTCACTCTCATTTCGGAGAGGAGCAAGAAGAAAGTGCGGCACAGAAAGAGAGAGAGAGAGTGAAAGAGATGCTTCTCGGGAAGTAAGAAAGAGATGGAAACAGACTTGGCGGGGACACGGTGGCTCCATACCCTTCTGCCGCTCGAACTCTCTCTCTTTCTTTCTCTCCCCCTTATTTCCCTCACTCGCTCTATCGGGCGCCCTCAGTTTTGCTGACCGGACGAGATAGTTGACCAACGAGAGCTTATTTCCGTCATATTTTATGGCTGTGTATTTGTTTTGGTGTCGTTGTGTTATTAACTGGAGAGGCCTCTCTCTCTCTCTCTCCCCGACCCCTTGGCGCCGCCCGCCCCGCCTCGCCCCGCCCCTGCTGGTATAACCTTGGAATGACTCTTGGGCTTTGCCCCGCGCCCCCGTGCCAGGCCGGCCGGGCTGGGGACGAGGGGGGTCTTGCGAGGCCGACACTAACCGTTGATCAACTTAGTGTATTAATAAATATAATTTTTGGCGACCCTGGCCGAGGCTCGTGGGGACGCGGGGGTCGGCAGTTTTTGTTCTTGCGCGATGTGAGTTTGATAGCCCGGGCTAGCCCCCTCTGCTCCCCGCGACGCTCCACGGATGTGCCTCCGCGCGTCTCCTCCGCTCGCGCCAGAATCCCCAAAGGAGATTTATCGCGGCGCGGGGGGATGGCTTGCTTCACTCCTTGCGCGCATACGGCTCCTGTAAACCGGGCCGAAATTTTCAATCTCTTTCACGCGGAGGGATGTCCCGCCCCGTGGGTGTTCCCCTTGGGGATATCATAGCGCGGCGGCCACAAGTTTGGCGCGCGCGGGTCGCGACCTTGATCCGCCAGCGGGGGACGCCCCAGCGCCACCCCGCCCCGCCAAGCCCCTCTGCGCGTCACCTGACAAATAGAATAATAACTATGGGGTGTGGTGCCCGAGCCGGGCCGGGCCGCGGGAGGGAAGGGGTCGCGTGCAGTACATCACTGGGCAGTCGGTATGGCGGACAGGAAAGAAATATGACATGGTGTCTGCAACATAAAAATGAAGACACTCCCCGGCGCGGCGGGCCGGCTACGCGTGCATCCCTCCTCTCCTTCTCTTTTCGCACCCTTTCGCACCCCCTTCTTCGCTCTTCTCTCTCTTTCTCTCTCTCTCTCTCTCTCTCTCTCTCTCTCTCTCTCTCTCTCTCTCTCTCTCTCTCTCTTTGTTCTCTTTCTCTGTCTCTGTCTCCGCGCTGACATAAGCGACCGATATTTATATGAATTAGGGGAGGTGCGGACTCCCCCCTCTCTCTCTCGCTCTCCCTCTCTCTCTCTCTCTCTCTCTCTCTCTCTCTCTCTCTCTCTCTCTCGCTCTCCCTCTCTCTCTCTCTCTCTCTCTCTCTCTCGCTCTCCCTCTCTCTCTCTCTCTCTCTCTCTCTCTCTCTCTCTCTCTCTCTCTCTCCCTCTCTCTCTCTCTCTCTCTCTCTCTCTCTCTCTCTCTCCTCTCTCTCTCTCTCGCTCTCTCTCTCTCTCTCTCTCTCTCTCTCTCTCTCTCTCTCTCTCTCTCTCTCTCTCTCTCTCTCTCTCTCTCTTCTGCTCTGTCGAAACGGATTTCCATCTCGATTCATTTGAGGTGATTGGTTCTTTTGCAAGGCGCCAGCCACCCCGCCACGTTAAATCCTCCCGGAATTGAAATATTCGCGAGACGTGTCGCCGCCCGCAGCGGCTGACGACATGTCACGAGGTGTGCGGGGTTACACTCCAAAAAAACTGGGAGGAAAAAGAACATACGAGACGACAGCGCAAAGGCCTTGCGGAGCGGGGAGCCAAATAAATAGACGTGTATGTGAGCGGGCCTGGCCAATGTGCATGTTTCCGGCTGTTGTTTTGCGACGGCTCCGTGTCCGTGTGAGGTCCGGAATTAGCAAAGCAGGCGGCAGAGGGCCAAGGTGGGGGCGGGCAGCGCACAAGCGGGCGCGCCGGCCCTGGAGGACCCGTATTTGCAATTAAAATAAAAATCCAAGTGGCGAACGTCTCCTCCTTTTGTTTCGGAGCCGCATTTCCCCTACCCTGGTCGCGAGTGTTTGTGAGTGAGTGAGTGTGTGAGTGTGTGTAAGAGAGAGGGAGGGAGAGAGAGAAGGAGAGAAAGAGATAGGGTGCCGGCCTAGGGGATAAGCATGCACAGCGGCGCGGCCTGTGCTGCTGGCGTCGGCCCGTGGGGAGGAGAGGAGAGGGAGTGACCATTCACGAGAAAGACGAATGCCTGGTCGTTAGGAGTATGAAAAACAAGGGGTGCGCGCGGCGGGGCGGGGCGGGGCGGGGCGAGGCGAGGCGAGGCGGGGCGGGGTGGGCCAAGAGGCGAGAGAGGGTGGACAGGCGGGGCGGGGCGGGGCGGGGCGGGCTAGGGCTGGGCAGGAGCGCGGGTGAGTAGGCGAGCAGGCAGGGCAGTCATAGGGGTGCGCGTGAGACGAGTCGGACTGTTTGGATACGGCGGGGTGGGGTGGGGTGGGGTGAGGACGGTCCGAAAGGTGTTATGTAAATAACGAGCCAGACCTTTCATTTAATATTGTCTGACGTCCTCTGCTCGGCCGGAGCGTGTGGTCCAGGAGTGTAGGGAGTGGGTCCAGTCAGCTCGGCGGGAGGGATGCTGGCGGGGTGGGGTGGGGCGGGGTGGCTGCGGTGCTTCTGCCGCTGCAGGTGGTGGGGTGGCCGGGCCCGGCCTGGGCTCGGGGCGCACAGAGCAGGGCCTAGCCTAGCCTAGCCTCGAAGCAGGTGCCCAGGTGGCGTGTCTGTGTGGATGAAGGTAAATAGCGTAGTCGCGCCGATTGTGGAGGCTAGGCGCCCAGCTTCGCTCCGCCCCGCCCCGCCCCGGCGTAGCGGCGTATATGGTCGAGTGCACGGGAACCCGACCCAGCCCGGGCCCAGCTGCGGCAACAACAACAATATTGCCACCGCAAACAACAACAACATCCGGTCAGCAAACAGTACAGGCGATGGCCTCGATACAAGGCGGCGCGGCACCTGGCGCGCGGTACACAAACACCGTCCGTCTCACTCGCACTCATTATGAACCCCTCCCCGCCCCGCCCCGCCCCGCCCGGGCGACCGTCTTTCTCTATTTGCGGACTGGCGCGGACTCCACTCCACATATGCATTTGGATGACGGTTCACTATTCGAGGTAAAATAAACAGAGGGCAAAATGAAGAAAAAAGGCACCTTCTTTCCTTATAGCAGGGAAAAAAATCGTGACGTGGATACAAATTCTTTTTGCGCTTGTATCAGCTTTCGGCTGGGGGCGCTGCGCTGCGGCGTCTGCTACTATTCTGCTCTGAATCTTCAGACTGTCTTATTTCTTCCTTTTTTTCCGTCCTCAAAATATCGACGGCAGCGCAGCGATAACAAATGACTGTCTGCCTATTGGTCGCATGCGGCGCGGGGCTGCTGGCCGGCCAGCCCGGGGAAATATGCCTTGAATATGGGCGAGCCATGTGCGCCCCGCCCGCCCCGCCCACCGCGCCACACCCCGGCACACCCCGCCGGACACTCAATACAGTGAGCGCCCTAACGTTATGACTCGCGAAATAAGTCGGAGAGGTGCGTCAGCCCAGAAGTGGTGCGGCGGGGTGAGGTGGGGTGCGACAGGGTGGGGCGGGGGGCGGCGGGGTGGGCGAGGCCGGAAGGGAAGAACACACGACTGCACTCAGGTTCGTCCGTCATGCTGCCCGTCCCGGCCGGCACTCCATATGTGGCGCGTCCCCGGATTACACAGATCCACCCTAAGGCCCTGCGCGGACTCCCCCTTCCCCTCCCCTACCCCCAATCCGACGGGCGCCCCCGCCACGCCCCGCCACGCACGCAAATGCACGGTCAACGCCGGTGGGGCAGGGCGTGGCGGGGCGGGGCGGAGCGTGGCGGGGCGGTCCGGCAGCGAAGTGTTTGCGCGGGGGTGTTGACTCTGCGCCCTGGCGACGCGCTCCCCCTTCACTCACTTTCACGGGATCCACCGGCCGCCCCCGAGGCCGCCCCCGAGGCCGCCCCCGAGGCCGCCCCCGAGGCCGCCCCCGAGGCCGCCCCCGAGGCCGCCCCCGAGACCGCCCCCGAGACCGCCCCCGAGACCGCTCCCGAGACCGCTCCCGAGACCGCCCCCGAGACCGCCAGCGAGGCCGCCCCCCGAGACCGCCCGCGAGACCGCCCCCGAGACCGCCTCCGAGGCCGCCCCCGAGGCTCTCACCTCCGACCCGGGCGCGAAGGATCCGCGGGCCGCGGGGTGTCGTCGTCAAGCGCACCGCGATCGACGGCAGATGAGACGAGGCAGGGGCTGCTATGGGCTAGGGGCCTGACTCTCCAGGGGACTGTACACTAGACAGTCGAGATTGACATTACATCGCGAGGATACACACAGGAGTTGCCGAGGCCGAGGTTGTGCTACTGTCTTTCAAAATCATAGTACAAGGTCGCAAATTTCTCGAAAAGAAAAACAACAAACCCAACTTAAAAGTTTTCAAACCACAAATGCTCATACAAGTGTATGTGGTAACTTAAGAATAATTTTTTTTTAAAAAAGCCTAAAAGTATTTTTGCAAAATAAAAAAAACAGATCAAACTAATTGGTATTAGACTTTTTAAAATAGTTGTTCTCCTTCCACTCGAGAAAGCGCCCCCGTCGCAAGGCGCGGCCTCCCGTTATCTCTCTCTGCCCGTCCGGTCCGGCCCCGGTTCACCTGCGCTTCTCAACACGACAGCATTTGCATTGGCGCCCTCATGGTGCCCGTGTGGGAGCGTGTGCGTGGAAGGGAGAGAGGCAGATGCAGGGAGAGGAAGCGAATGTGCCGCCCCGCCGCGCCGGGCCGCCGGGCCGCCGGTCCCAGGCCGGTCACACACTTATACAAATGCTTATGACTGCTGAGTTTTATGGCGGAGAATCAATTTTCGGCCCCGCGTGCGGACCCGGAGCGGGAGGGGCCCCGTGTGGACACTGTGTTTGAGTGTCAGAGGGACGCGAGACAGAGAGAAGGGGAGAGACAGAGAGAGGGGGAGAGAGAGGGAGAGAGAGAGAGAGGAAAAGAGAGAGAGAGGAAAAGAGGGAAGACTCCTCGTTTCACCCGGATGGCCTGGCGCCTGGCGCGCCCGGCCCGCGGAGTGTGGAGCCCCTATAATCAACTCTCACGCCACGAGGCCCCGGTGGGGTTTGCGGGGCGGGGCGGGGCGGGGCGGGGCGGGGCGGGGCGGGGCGGGGCGGGGCGGGGCGGGGCGGGGCGCCGGGAGGCTTTGGCTTGCGGCTCTGTGTGGTGCGGGTGCCGTGCGGGCGGGGCGTGCGCGCGCGCGACATGTCGCCTTGATGCGTCGAGAAACAGATCGCGTGTCTCCTCGGCACGCGGTGTCCACTAGTCACTGCTCGACGCGCGGCGCGGCGCGGCCCGGCACGGCCTGCACCTCCTCCCCTCCATGACCGCCCCCGCCCCCCCTTGTCACCGCGGGTGAATCCGCAGTAAGCCTGGTTTCATTACAGCTGATTCAGCGCGCGGCAGCGGGGCGGTTTCCCTCTCACCCTCTCTCTTTCCGTATCTCTCTCTGTTTCCTTTCCTCGCCCTCTCACTCCTCCCTCCCGCCCTTTCTCCCTCTCTCCCTCTCTCACATGTCTTGACGGCCGGTGGTGGTGTCTACGCGCTGCGCCGTGCGAGTCCCTCTCCCTCATTATAATGCTTGCGGACCCGACGCGCGCGCCGCGTGCGATCGACAGCGACAAAATACCTCATCCGCGAATCTCCCCGAGTGCCAACATTTTGCTTTTCATCATGAAAACAGTGTCTAATTTTTTTGAGGGAAAAGGTGAACCTTTGAGAAGCTTACTGATTTTGAGGAAAGGTCTCCAGATTTTGAGGATGTTTTCTTGAGAAGTAAGAGAAATTACCAAAGTTTTTTCTAATTTTTTTTTCTTTCCTTTAAGCGAAGAGATCCTTACAGTTCTCCCTTTCTCCTTAAAAAAAGTCAGACATTGTTTTTACCGTGTTCCAAAAAAAAAAAAAACATCGGAAAAATTTCCCGTTTCCTCTGTGCATCCAAAACTTGCGGTCAACCAGGTTTACTCAATCCAAGTCTCAATCTCATGTTGACTCTTAAACAAGTAAAATGGCTTTGTGCTAGGCAAGTGTTCTTGAACACTGCAAGAAAAATGTTTGTGCCAGGAACAGGTATTTTTAGGTGTGCACCCGCCCGGCTAGGTCAGAACAGACGGCCGGCAGGGCTGATTCCGAGAGGCCCACAACTCTAGAATTATTCTCTCAATTACAAGATTAAATAGGATTTTTACTAAATAATTTTGAATTTTTTCGATTTATTCCAAATTATTGGAAATTAACTTGCAACTGCGCAAAATAATCACAATTATTTCAATTAATTTTTTAAAAAAATTTAGAAGCAAGTTTTGCTCTGCAATTGAAAGGGTGGCGTGAAAACATGGAAAATTTTTGCGGCAGTAAACCTCCCGAAGGAGGTTGCGGTTCCCGCCAGGCACAGGGCTTTTACCCCCTGTGGCAGCCAACTGCTTCGGTGTTCCATGGGAACCGGCGCTTTGCTGACTGCGATCCTATCGCGCAATTCGACAGATTTGATCCCCGTACCACCATTGGCCTACCCCTAGAGGTACGAGCGGTGTCAAGGGCGTTAGACTTCCTGATCCCAGTTTCAGAGGCCTTACCTCAGAGGGGTACGCGGGATTCGAACCCACAACCCCGAGTGCCGACACGTAGCCAGAACAGGAAGCGACCCAACGCCCAGAGCCACCGAGCCAACGGCGGTGAGACGTGTTTAACTTCTATTTGACCTGCCATCCAGCTGCGGCCAAAGGGAATGTCAAGCGCGAAAAACACTTTCCCAAGTGGGAGTCGAACTTGGGACCACTCAGTTTGGTGTTGCGCGCTCTACCAACTGAGCCACGACGCCACGATGACTGCCCAGTGCGACGGGTTCGAGTTGTATTTGCCCTGTCCTCCTGGCTGGACGCTGCAGGATACGCGGCAAATACAACTCGAACCCGTCGCACTGGGCAGTCATCGTGGCGTCGTGGCTCAGTTGGTAGAGCGCACAACACCGAACTGAGTGGTCCCAAGTTCGACTCCCACTTGGGAAAGTGTTTTTCGCGCTTGACATTCCCTTTGGCCGCAGCTGGATGGCAGGTCAAATAGAAGTTAAACACGTCTCACCGCCGTTGGCTCGGTGGCTCTGGGCGTTGGGTCGCTTCCTGTTCTGGCTACGTGTCGGCACTCGGGGTTGTGGGTTCGAATCCCGCGTACCCCTCTGAGGTAAGGCCTCTGAAACTGGGATCAGGAAGTCTAACGCCCTTGACACCGCTCGTACCTCTAGGGGTAGGCCAATGGTGGTACGGGGATCAAATCTGTCGAATTGCGCGATAGGATCGCAGTCAGCAAAGCGCCGGTTCCCATGGAACACCGAAGCAGTTGGCTGCCACAGGGGGTAAAAGCCCTGTGCCTGGCGGGAACCGCAACCTCCTTCGGGAGGTTTACTGCCGCAAAAATTTTCCATGTTTTCACGCCACCCTTTCAATTGCAGAGCAAAACTTGCTTCTAAATTTTTTTAAAAAATTAATTGAAATAATTGTGATTATTTTGCGCAGTTGCAAGTTAATTTCCAATAATTTGGAATAAATCGAAAAAATTCAAAATTATTTAGTAAAAATCCTATTTAATCATGTAATTGAGAGAATAATTTGGATCAGTTGTGCGAGTATTTTCTGAGGTCGTCCCAAAAATACTTGAATTCGTTGGAAATCTCACGAAATCAATGGACATCCTATGAATTCGGTAGACATTTAACTGAAATCAATGGAAATCATGTGAAATCAGTGGAAATCATGTGAAATCAATGGAAATCACTTGAAATCATGTGAAATCTCGCGAAATCAGTGAATTCACTTGAAATCTTTGAAATCCGTTGAAATCACACGAAATCATGTGAAATCTTTGAAATCCGGAAATCAGGTGTACAAAATTTGTCGGAGTTGTGGGCCCCTCGGCTGATTCTCTTGGAAACTGCTGTTGAGTGTTTGACCTAACCTACCCCCGCCCCGCCCCGCCCCGCCCCGCCCCGCCCCGCCCCGCCGAGCTGCTCCGCTCGACGAGCTAATGACACGACACGCCGCCTGTGGCGCCTACCCCCCTAAACAATCCCGCTGTAGGCCGTGCAGGCTGCGCGGCCCGGGGACTAATTTGCCACCGCAGCACGTCAATTAGGCCGAGCAGTCGTCGCGCGGAGCGGTGCGCTGCGGGGAGCGGCGCCCCCTCCGCCCCTTACCTCGCGCGGGCGGCAATCTCAGCGCCGCTACCGACGCGCCGTGAGCGAGCGTGAGCGAGCGTGAGCGTCTCTGTCCCCCTGCTCCATAGCACGTGAGCGCGTCTCTCTCTCTCATTCTCTCTCTCTCTCTCTCTCTCTCTCTCTCTCTCTCTCTCTCTCTCTCTCTCTCTCTCTCTCTCTCTCTCACTCACTCTCTGGTCCTGTCCTCTTGTGAAGTTCTTTTTTTGTAAAGTCCGCGAAGTCTATGTCAGGACGTCGCATGAGTTACAAAAAATAGAGGAAAAAATGACAAGCTACTTTTGCTTAGCTCTCAACATATAACCGAGGGGGCCTCAACTCACCCAAAATTTGTACACATGACTTCATGATTTCTCGTGATTTCGCATGATTACACCTCTTATAATTGAAATAAATAATTCGTAAAGTAAATTAAGCGTATTTTGAGCTTTATGAGCCCAAAATACGCACTCAAATCATTTTTTTTCCGGCAATAGATCCACATTTTCTGACAATGATTTCGAAGATATCAGCGATTGTGTACACATGATTTCAGGAGTTGAGGCCCCCTCGCATATAACTACGATAGCAGGCTCGGGCTCCACAAGTGCAACTTTTTTTTCAAATGTAAAATTCTTCGCGTTTGAATGCAAAATCCCCGGCGGCGGCTCTGTGAGCTTCGGGAGCGTCTTTACTTGGACTCAGTATACAGATCAGCCCGCAATCGGAAACAGCGCCGCCCTCGCCGCCCCGGTCCTTTAGGGGGTCTCCTGGTTTATCGTGCCAAGTTTTCCGTCACGCTACGCCACGCCCTGCCACGCCCCGCCACGCCCCGCCACGCCCCGCCACGCCGCGCGCCTCTAAGCGGCGCTTGCGGGCTCCGCGCCCCGCAGTGCTTTATGGCACGGGGAGAGGGTGTCGCGTCGTTGTTGAACCCTTCCGTCTCATTCAGCGCCGACTTCCTTAAGGACCTCCGAGCCGAGCGCGTAGAGGACAGCCGCCCTCCCTCCTGCCCTCTCACTCTCTCTCTCTCTCTTTCACTACTCTATCTCTCTCTTTCTCTCTCTTTCTCTCACTCCCGCTCGCTCTACCCCTTCGCCCTCTTACTTCGGCTGCGGCTGACCATTCAGAGGGTGGCTGGAGGGTGTGGCTGCTGGGGTGCGCTCAAAAGGACCTCCTTATAACAACCCTTTTATTGTTGTTATTTTTTGTCTTGCTTATAACGATATAATTTCGAGTGACGGGCTGTTGATGCCCTGCATTGTAAGGGAACGTGCGCGATCATACTTAATCATTTTATTTAAAAAAAGAAAAGAAAAATAAGCTCACCTGAAAGTGAACATGGCATTGATATCCTCGATATCCTCACTGACTATAATATCGTTCCAAAAAGAAAAACTGAAAAATAAAAAAAAATACCTGCCGAACACCCTTCCTGTCACGTTATGCGTAAAGCCGTCCGAGAAGCAGGAGTCGTAGGATCGAGGACACGGTGGGCGGGGTGGGGTGAGGTGGGGCGGGGTGGGGTGGGGTTACTTGTCGGGCTTAAATGGTGTTCGCTGTGGGAGCAATAAGCCAGTAGTAGGTGCCCGCCCCGCCCCGCCCCGCCCCGCCCCGCCAGGCCGCGCGCCGAGACGACGACGACGACGAGCCTCGAGGACTCGGGAGGGGGAAATTGGCAAACTTTAGCCATTTTAATTGGAATTATAAATGCCTAATCTCGGGGCGTGCTCGCAATGCTTATAGTGGCTCACGACGACAACTGCTCCGACACTCCCGCTTGTTTGGCGCGGCGGCGACACGACGCCTGCGGCCGGGCCTGGCGGGCCTGGCGGGCCGCGCCGCCGAACACCGTCGCGTCGTGGCGCCGGCCCGGCCCGGCCCGGGGATGTGTGGAACGGTCTGCCGGAGGGTCGTCTGCTGCCGCCCCTGGCGTGGCGGGGCGGGGCGGGGCGGGGTGGGGTGGGGCGGGGCGGGGCGGGGCAGTGTCACGGCTCCTTGGCTCGCCTACGGGTCCCACAGGTGCGACTGGCTCCGCTCTGCTCTCGCTTCTGCTGCTCCGAGATCTCTCCTTCTTCTCCTCCTCCTGCTCTACCTCCCCATATCCTCTTCCTCTCCATCCTACTCCTGCCCCCCACCCTCCTCCTCCCCCCTCCTCCCATCCTCCCTTTCTTAATCTGTACGATATGTCGAGCGACCGCGATAATTAACTGGGAATTTAATCCGACCGACAAAACGCTCGGGAATTTTCCATTTGCGGTTCGGGAAATTCTGGAAAAGTCCCAAGTCGCCGTAGCTTATTGGTGTCCAAACGCCTCGAGTTAAACGTGCGGACCCTGCTTACTCTGCTTCGATAGTTCCCACAGCTACTAACCTTCGCCCCACCTTTTATGGCACGTAAAGAGAAATCGAGTTGCGAGCCCCAGTTTCTACTGGGCGCAGTAGATGCAAAGCACGTACTCGCACTCGCTCAAACTCGAGGACGTATATCGTTACAGATTATTTTATCACAGATGTCCGCTGTGTGAGCTGGTTAGTCCAGTAGATTTTTCCCGAGACGTTCCCCTGGCGCCCGCCCGCACTCCTCCCGTCACACAACAAAGTCAGCCGGGTCGGGTGGGCCGGGCCGGGCCGGGCCGGCCCTGTGCATAGCCGGGGTGTATTTTCCCGACTTTACTCGCGCCGTCGGCGAGTCGGGTCGGGAGAAGTTGTAACCAGATGTAACCGCTGCGCCATCTGCCGTCGAGTGATGCAGCCAGCAAAATAATAAAACATAAAGTTTGTTGGAGGACTGTTAAAACCGCGCTGTCGCCCCGGCCCGGCCCGGCCCGGCGTGGCGCCCGGGGGATGCGGTCGGCGCGGATGGACAAATGACGGACGAGCTGCTGCCTGCGACAAAAAGTTTGCAGGGCCTTACTATCTCGGCGACACGTCACCAGTGGGAATTCTGCTGCAAAATGGATTTCTAAATCTTTTGCCGAGATTTGCAAAAAATGTCCAAGTTCATTTAAGCCAGTGAGCGTGGGCTCAAGTACAAATCCCGGATGGTGCCTCGCGGGCCAAGCCGGCCGTGGGCTGTATATTTCAAGTGCACACGCCCGTCCACGGGTTCAAAACAATTAATTCTGAAATTATTATTAATTCCCCAAATAACGAGGCCTTCCTCCGCCTGAGTGATGACTGCGGCCCGAGTCGGGCCGCGAGGGAGTTTCACTTTGCAGTTAAGGGGGATATATAGGGTTGTGTGTGAAAGGGAAGGGGTAGAGGGGGAGGGGGCTGTAAGAAGGTAGCAAAACGCTCGTGTGGTCAAGGGTAACAAATGACCGGCATTATTTAGCGGAGCCCGTCGCTAATCCACACGTTACGCCCGCAGTAAGCTCTCGGCCGAGTCAACCAAGAACATTACAGTTATTAATCTGCTCGGACCAAGAGATATTTTAATTTTTAATTTATTTTCCCCCGTTTTAAAAAGAAGAGCCTAATTTGTTTCTTCTTTTGGTTTTTCAGGTGCGTCTGGAGCATTCGCGATTGCAGTCGAATTCCTTGATAGCTTTGCCGTTAGGATAACAAGGTAAGACTGTGACTAAATTAAATATGGGGTTCGGGAAGCGCTGTTGGGACCTATACACCGTGTAGTTTCGCAAAGGTGATTATCCTTCGGGGGAAAAAAGAGAAAAACGACTCGTGCTGATAAATAAATCTAAGAGAAATGCCTTGAAAATCAGCGCGCGGCTCCGCTGCATTCATTTGCCCGCCCCCGCCTGTAGGCGCGCCTGGAGCTGGAGTCAGGGGTCGCGGCGGGTCGACAGGAATGTAGCGCCTCGCCTCGCCTCCCCGCGTCGCACCGCCTCCTCCCCAACAAGGCACATTTTTCACGGCGCCCTCTCTCTCTTTCTCTCTCATCCCCCTCCCATCTCCCCTGCCTCCGCTCCCATTGGGGCGATTATAGCGATTCCTGGCGCGTAAGTAGCCGACGCTGCTCTGCTCCGCGCCGCCGTCCCTTGCCACTTCACCGCCTGCTAACACTTGTTTTTGTTGTGGCTTCCACCGGCGGCCTTTGAACAAGGTCGGGGGGGAAAAAAGAAGAAAAAAGGGATTCCTTTTCTGGTGTTTGAATGTGGATTCCTGAGCGTGGTGCGGAGGGACTGTGGGGTAAGCCTGTCCCTTGTCCCCCCCCCCCCCCCGGGGGGGGGGGACGATTGAGGGAAAGGGGATCGAATCTCCTTCTTTACTCGGTTGATTCTCGTAAAACACAGCGCCGCGCAGCCTCTTTATTTTTGTGCTTTGTCCGCAGCGTTGAGACTCCCGCGCACCGCCACCCCCACTCCTCGAGGCGCCGCCGCCGCGCTGCGGGGTGCGTCTAATGGGCTCCATTATCCCATAATCTGCGGCCACTTGCCTAGGCAACCCGCAACAGATGTATAGCCACTGTGCGTCCATCAGCCCCCCGCCCGGCTCGGCCCGGCCCGGTCAGTCCCTCGGGGGCCGCCTCGCCCCACCCTGCGCCTAGTCCGCGTAGCGAAAGCGTAGGGGGAGGCACGAAGGCATTGCGAATCTGCTCGCGCGAAAAGAGAAGACGGCGTGCGCGGGAAGGAAAAATGTGATGTAAAATGTAAAGTCGTGGTACGTTTCGCCTTCTTTCTCTTTTGTTTTCCATCCTCCTCCGGCAAAATTTCACGCAGGTGCCAATGGTGGCATCAGGTAAGCCGTTCTCCGATGAGATGCGCGAGAGTTGTGTGGTCCTTGCGTGTTATTGCGGGCCTGGTGGTTTTCATCCCCGCGCCCCACCCCGCCCCACCCCCCGCCGCCCCCGCCACCCGGGCCTAAGTGCCTTTCAGTGGCGTTCAATTTGCAGCTTGTTTGTACTCCACCTCGCTGGGGGCGGCGGCTCCGGCCGTAGATCCACTGCAGGCGGGCCTGCGCGCCGAGGCCTCGCCCCTTTTGTCTGCCGGACACACGGGCTGCGCCCGCCCCCGCCCGGGGGCAGTGCGTGCGTGCGGGGCGGGGGGAGATGTGAGGGTGCGAAAAACAAGATCTTGGCCAGCTTTGCAGTTTCGGATAATAAATCTGCATTTGCAACACCTTGCCGGCCACGCCACGCCACACCACGCCCCGGGCCTCCTCGGGGGCAGCTGGACCAAAGGGAGGTTGGGGGCGGGCGGGGGCGGGCTGAGGGCGGCACCGGGAAGCGTTTAGCGCCTCGGCGCGGGGCGGGAGCGGGAGCGGGGGCGGCGGACGCTGATGTGTCCTGCAGGCCGCGCCGGGACCGCAGAGGGTCCCGCGACGCTCGCACTACTTTCTGCGGACGCGGCGCGAAACACCCTCGGGCTTCCCCGCACTGCACCCCCCACCCCGTCTAATGTTCGTCCGCTGGACCCGGCCGAGGAAATATTGCCGGCCATCGGTCGGCCATAAAACAGTTGTCTCCATGCCACCTCTCCGAGCGTCGCCGGGCGTTGGGGCGGGGCGGGGTGGGGTGAGGCCGGCGGGCGCGTCGCTGCAGGGTAGTCGCAGATGCTTACCGCAGGGGCCACGCGCTTCGTCATCAGATTAGGACGAAATAAAATATACGCCGTGGACAGTCTTCGTCTCCCCCCGCCGCGCCCCTCCCCGCTCCGCCCCGGTCCTGTGGGCGATGCCCTTTGGCCAGACCAGAATAAAGCTAATGTACCGAGAGCGGGTCGGACGGAACCAGGGGATATGCCAACCCCGCTGCCTGACAAGCGGTCCGCACTGGTCCGCACGGCCCCTGCTGCCCAGCGGAGAGAAAGAGAGAGGGAAGGGGAAAGGGAGGGGGATAGAGTCCGTTTATAGTTGCACGCGTCGTTCGCTCTCCGTAGATCGCAACAATTAGATTGAAAGGCCCATGAAATGATAAATGGCTGGTTCGCCGATCCGCACTTTTTGAATAGTTGGCCCTCAAGACAGACGATATATCCGCTATTCGTCGGCCCAGTCGTTTTCCCTTTCGTTCTGCTGCTCACTCTCTCTCCATCTCTCTGCACCCCCCCCCCCCCCCTCTTTTCTCTCTATCTCTGTCCCTCCGTACATCCATCCCGCTCTCCCTGCGTGGTATATAACTCGGAAGCTGTGTCCACACTATGTCCCTCTGTTCGCCCTCTCCCCCTCTCTTCTCTTTCCCTCTTCATTCTTGGGCCCTTCGCACACAGCAGTGGAATAAACTGTTTACACAACAAAAATTTAGACACAAACCCTTTGGTATTTTGACGTGGCAAACCCTCGAGGCCGAGGCCCCGTACGGCCCGGCCGCGCATAGCACGCGAGTGGTCGCTCTCGCCGGAAGGCGCGCACACACTCCCACACAAACACACGCTCATCCTCACACACACACACGGACACACACACACACACATGCACGCGCCAAACAGCACAAAGAACGCGGTCTTCCCCACCTCCACTTCAATTATTTAGGCAACCGGTGGTGTCCATTATTTTAGAGACATATTTGCACAACATGCTGCTTGCTCGCGGAGCTCGCGGACCGGCGTGATGGGGATATGTGGGTGAAGAGCATGGTAGCGTTTTCTCCCGACCAACCCTTTTGGATTGTCCGCGGCGGCTCGACTCGGCTCGGCGCGGCCCGCGTTTTTCCCGAATTGCCAGTTCACGTGGCCAAACGAAAATTCAATCCGTTTCTTTCATTGTCTTTTAAGCGAGGGCTGTTGAATAGAGGCATTCGAGCCAAAGGAATGGAAAGAAAAAGCTTTGGCTATGCCATGGGCGGGGTGGGACGGGGCGGGGCGGGGCGGGGCGGGGCGGGGCGGGGCGGGGCGGGGCGGGGCGGGGCTGGTCCACCGCCGGGGCGCCGGCGACGCCTCTGCCCTGCCCTGTTGTGTGTTAACACCGAGTTAGCAAACCGCTGTAGCACATATCTGTATCCCTCGCCAAGTTGATTATTCCCGTGTAAACACGACGGAGCGTGGTGGGGTGCGGGGTAAGGCGGGGTACAGCAGCGCGCGTTGCGGAGGAGGATGCGGGCGGGGGCGTCTGAATAATTAAACATCTGTCTGTAACGCGTGTATAGTATCCCCGTTCCTCGGGAAGAAATTTCTTTCCAAGTGTACGATGATGTGTTGACTCACCGCCCGCGAGAGGTGCGTGGGGGATGCAATGCGATCGGGGTCGACACAACTCTAAAAAAAATTTTGTGCACCTCGTAATTCAGAAAAATTCAGGAAAATTTAGATATACACAGGAAAATTCAGAAAAAAAAATCACAAATTTAAGAAAAATTAAAGCAAAACTTCTTAAAAATTCACTAAAAATTCACAAAATTTGTACACCAAAATTCAGAGTTGTTTTCCCCTCGGATGCGATTCAAGACCACGAGAATAAAACGACGTCAAAATGTTGTAAAGAACACCATCACCATGTGCTCGAGCGTGTTGTTTCTGATGTGAGAAGTTCCTGTTGTTATTTGTGACGAACAACATTTTGTCCAAGCTGGCGCGGGCCGCGCCGCCGCCATGCGGGGCCCCCGCCCCGTGCTGCATGTTAATCTGCGTGTTTGTCTGACGATGGTGGGGGAGTATCTTGATGGCCGCACCCCGCCCGGCCCCGCCTGGCCCCGCCCCGCCCCGCCCCGCCCCGCCCTGCCGCGCCCGAGGGAAAGGGGTGAAGTTGGACAGCGTCTGCCAGGGATGGTCCATTATCAAAATTATTCACTTATCCATTTTTAAGCGCGTAACAAATCAGGGTGGCTCGACTTCCCTCTTTGAGTCAAACTTTGTCGTTATTTTTTAAGGCCATATTTTTCACTTTTAAATGCTGTTTTTTTTTCTCCTCTTTTTTCCACTTTTGTACTTTTGTTTGTATTTTTCCTCTCAAAAAGTAGTAAAAGCTGTATGGTTAGTCTAGAAAAGTTTCTTTTAAAAAAATAAATTTAAAAATCATACTTTTTTTACTGGACTGGTCATGACGTGACCCGTATTCTGATGTAGATGGTCGCAAAGAATGAGGTAAGAGGGAGTGAGAAAAGGACAGGATAGAGCGAGTGAGGACATGAGAAGATCAGAAACACAAACACAAGGAACACGGCTCTATGCCGAGCTGGGCCCCAGCGAAATGTTGCCCTGTGTTTGTGCAGCTATTTCTTGCATTCTCTCCCTGCTCCCTCCCTCCCTCCCTCCTCTCTCCATCTCCCCCTTCCTCTCCCTCTCTCTCTCGCACCCACGCACACATGTCCACCCTCACGCCTCTGCATGCTTGCTGTGGTCCGGCCCGGCCCCAGCCCGGGGTGCTATTCCATTTGCCCAGCACAACTCTTTTCTCCTCTGCTCTGAATTTTTTTTTTCTATTTCCCCTCTCTGTCTCCCTTTCCCTCCCTGCCTCTCCGGCCAGTTGACTCTCTTTCACGCAAGGGTGCTGCTACTTGGTGGTGCCTCGGCCCGCCCCTGGCCGGCGGGGCGCGGTGGAGCCGGGTGGAGCCCTCTCTGAGGACTTTTCTACTCAGCTGTTGTCACAGAGTTTGCTCTGCCTGTGTGTGTGTGTGTGTGTGTGTGTGTGTGTGTGTGTGTGTATGTGTGTGTGCGCGCGCATGTGTTATCCTGACTAACCAAGCCCAGCATCCACCTATCTATCTATCTATCTATCTATCTATCTATCTATCTATCTATCTATCTATCTATCTATCTATCTATCTCTGTTATCGCGTGTGTCCGCGGCAGTCTTTCGTCTGTTGTCTTTGTTGTCCTTGTTTTGCCACTCGACCCCACCTCGGGTGGCGCCTCCCACTCATAAGACTACCCTGCCGCTTCCCTCCGCCCCACCTCGTCAGCTCCCGCCCCACCCCGGCCAGGTACCGAATGTTTGGTAAATAAATAGGTCGAAAAGACAACAGGGGAGTGGCCCTGCTGCTGGTCCCGTCCTCTGTCCTCGTCCCCCCTGGCTGGCACGCGCGGGAGGCCGTCCTGTCGGTAGGTCCTTGTCGCTCCCACGCTGCCCTGCCCGGGGGTTTGGGGCGGGGGCGCGCGTGGAGGACGTTACAAGAACTTACTGTGGCACCAACTCGATTGGGGCATGTTCGCCTAAATTAATATATTGGGGAGCGGGGCGGGGCGGGCCGGGGCGGGCCATGGGGCCTCTCGACCCCGCCGGGCTGGGACACTGTCTGCGTGGGGCGGGACGGGGCGGGGTGGGGCGGGGCGGGACTGGGTGTGGCGCGGTGCAGAGCGTCTTACAATGTCCGTGCGGGTTTTGTCTCGTAAGGAGCCCGGGGCCCGGGCCTGTTTGTGTGTTATGCAGATATTGCTCTCCCGTTGTAAGGGGCAGGAGGTTGGCCCGGGCCGGGTTAGTAATATATTGGGAGCCCCACGTCCCAATATGGATATCGACCGAGAGTTTCCCGCGCACGCACGGGCCGCCCTTTAAGCTCGCAGCCTCTTTGCACGAGCCTCACGCTTGCCCGATTACAGGTTACGCTCGCGTGTTTGTTCAAGCACCACTTACATCGCGGCGGCTGTGGTATCTTTTTTCTATAAATATTTATGTATTTTGTGTGTGTATGTGTGTGTGTGTGTGTGTGTGTTAGGGTTCGACAGCCCGGAAATTTTTCCGGAAAAATTGGAAAAAAAATCCGCCTTTTTTCGGAAATAAATCTTAGGGGTCGGAAAAATTTGAAAAATTTGAAAAATTAAATAACTTGAATTGTGTTAAAACGCCCGTTTTGGCACATGTTTACTGTCCCAAAGAAAGTCAAATGCCGACTGTCGAAGAGGAAAATGTGCAGATCATTAAAATTCACAATAAAATTCGATTATTTTCTTCATCAAATTTCGATGTCTTTAACAGCAGTTATCAAAGATTGAAATTTCAATGTTCCTGCCCTGGTTTTCAACTTCTTTTACATGCCGAGGGCTACTGAAGGCTTCTAGAGCGTAATTAGGCATTTTCGAATCTTTTTTGTCATCACTAACCCAGATTTCACAGAATAAGCAACTTTTTCAAAATTTTCCAAATTTTCCGAAAGAAAAAATCAGAAAAAAATCCCCTTTTTTTCTACCGATTTAATTTTTCCGGAAACATACGAACCCTAGTGTGTTTTCATTCACCTGCGAGTTACTTTGGCTCTAGGATGATTGTGGGTATAAGTGAACGGCGCCAGGAGTGCTCTCGCTGTCGTGCAGACGTGGGGCACTACGGCGGCGGACACGGCAGACGTACCCGGACCAGCGGTCCGAACAGTCTCAAGGTAATGAGGTTGTGTGTGGCGCATCTTGGTCCAGTTAAGCCGCCTCTGGCCGGCAGGACTGCAGGGCGCTGTCCGGCGGTGGGGCGGGCGTGGCGGGGCGGTTAATGACTTGGAGGAGGAGTAGGCAGGGCAGGACCGGGCGGGGCGGGGTGGGGTGATGCGGGGGAGGAATTGGCCCGCACCCGCACGTGAGGGCCCGCCACTTAATCTTTGCGGGGCCGTGAACAAGACCCTTGTGGCGGGGCGGGCGGGGTGTGGACGGGATTGCGTGGCGCTGTGGCCCTGGCGGGGCGGGGCGGGGCGGGGCGGGGCGGGGCGGGGCGGGCCGAGGCGGGGCGCCACACTACGGGGCTGCTGTGCTGACTCGGCGCGACCCGTGCCGTTTCGTGTTTCCTGGCAGAAGTCTAGCGGGCATCTGAGCTCGCTCGAGGCGCCGCTGCTTATTACCAAGGAGAGCCCAAGGCCTGCTGTGCTGTGCTGAGAATCGATTGTGTCCTATTCGACGTTAGGGTTGTGCGTAAGGCCTCTGGAATATTACTTTTTTACTTTTATTTTTTTTTTTTACTGGGGCTATAATATTTCTCACATGGTGCCCGCGGGAGAGGCCGACCGACCGACCGACAAGATCGTCGCGTCGCACTCGCCCTGAAGCGGTTTAATTCCAGGGTTGGGAGGGGCGGGGCGGGGCGGGGCGTAGCCAATGGCCTCCGACACGGCGCGGCCCGTGTTCTGCCAGGGACCTTTCGGACGGCGGCGGTGGCGGCGGAGCGGTGGCCCCTGTGGGGTTCTTGGCGCCGCTCCAAAGCCCCGCAAGACAAGGCACTACTGCTGCTGCCGGACCCGCCCCGCCCCGCCCCGCCCTGCCGCGCACCGCACCGCGCACCGCACCGCCACGCCGATGCAGACGACCGCAGGCGGTACAGCTATAGTCCTCTTCTCCGCACGGCGACGCGTCGCCCTTCCTTGCGCGTCGCACACACACACACACACACACACACACATACACACAATTCCATTAAGCCACATTAGCCCGGGATTAGCTAACAGGTTGCCCGCTCCCTCCTTGCCGTGCCGTGCGGGCTCCGCCCGGCTACATGGCCCCGGCTCCTCCCGTTGGCCCCCACAGCGCCGCCCGCCGCCGAGGCAATCCGGCGGCTAGACAAAACCCTCGAGCAGCTCCTTACACCCTGCTGCTGCTCCCCCCGGGCCCGGGCCCGCGCCCGCGCCCCTGCTCATGCCCCAGTGCGATTGCCGCGATACGTGTGCCGAGCAGCAATATTGGGTATTTACACAAGCATATTGCGAGGCCGGGCCGGGCCGGGCCGCCCCGCCGCGCGCGCTAAGGCTTTCTGCTGCGGTATGCACATGTGTGTGTGTGTGTGTGTGTGTGTGCGCGCGCGCGCTCGCGCTGTAGGGTCCCATCCGAAAACAATACGGGAAACAGTTTAAGGAGCAGAGTGCGGGTTTCAAACACCAGCGCGCTTACAGGAGGCCCGAGGTCGCGGGTGCGGGCTTCTTATAGCTGACACCTCGATCAGCCGCGCCCCAGCCCAGAGATAAGGGCTGAGATATAGGCTGCCCGGATCACGGCGCGGCGTGGCGTGGCGGGGCGGGGAGGCAGAGCGGAGTGCTGCATACTAAGAGGCGAAGTGTCACGCGCCCGGACAGGCGTCGCGGTAGCCTAAATCGCGGGACCCTCTACAATCGCGACGGGGGGCCCTCCTAGTTCGCTCACCCTACCCCCTATCCCGCCGCACCCCGTCTCCAGACCAGACCAATGCCATTTCACTCTCGCCGCGAAGCGTAGCTAGGCTAGGTGGCGGTGAGGTTCGGATCGGGGACAATGTCAACCCGTGAAAGTGAAGGATGAGAAGGTAGAAGACGATCGCGGTGCGCCTAGTGTTTCACGGAGTCAGGCCCGCGGCCCGGCCGGGCCATTGGTGGCCTGGTGCTTCCCCCGCCCATGCTCCTCCCTCCCCCCCTCCCCCCTCTCTCTCGCTCTCCTTCTCTCTCCTCCCACCCCCGTCCCGCCGTGGCGTGCTAACCTGTTCTTTCACAGGCGCTGCGTCGTGATGATTATCGCTGGATAAAATGGGAAAACAATACTGCGGGTGGGGTGCGGTGGGGCGGGGCGGGGCGGGGCGGGGAGGAGCGACGGGCTAACAGTCTCATTTCGGGATTAGCATGCAGATGGTCTCCTTCACACAACATCTTCCTCCTCTTTGTCGCTGAGGGTGGCCCCGCCCCGCCCCGCCTCGCCCCGCCCCGCCCCGCCGCTCCCCCGTGATAGACCCTCATAGCGTGTTCCTCGACGATCGCTTTGGGTCGAGGCGTCGAATTTGCGTTTAAGCCCGCGCGCGCGTCTTTTCGGTCTTGACCTCCGGCCGGGGAAACCGACGGGGAGAAAACTCTCGTAAATGGTAGTACACGCTGTCAAAAAACAGGCTTCTTGAGTTAATGTGTTTCTTGCGAATTACCAGGGAAAAACAACTCTGAAAATTTTTGCACACCTTCCTAATTCGGAAAAATTCAGAAAAATTCAAAGAAATTCAGAAAAATTCAAAGAAATTCAGAAAAATTCAAAGAAATTCAGAAAAATTCAGAGAATTTAAGAAAATTTAAAAAAAAAGGCCGGAAAAGTTCAGTACACTAAATAAAAACTTATAAAAATTCACGAATATTTTGATTAAATTCTCACAAAAATTCAATAAAAGTTCACGAAAATTCACAAAATTTGGACACGAAAATAAGGAGTGTCCTCCCGGACTAATTATCTTTGTAAGATGGCTGTTGTAAGAATGACGACGTTCTATGAAACATAAGTTTTTTGCTCGTTGCGTGCTTCGTCGTGAGACGCGAATCAGTGACACGTTTCACTCGACGGTGTAGTCTAGCAAGCAGGTCGTGCGCCTGCAAGCGGCCGGCCGTTTAATCCACACCTAACCCAATTAAGATATTCAGGCCAAGGAGTGGATTACCTCATCTTATCCCCTCTCAGCTCGGGGCGGGCCGGGCCGAGCATGTGCCTAGTCGGGTGACGCTCTACGCTCCCACCCCACCCCACCCCACCCCACCCCATACCACCCCACCCCATACCACCCCACCCCATCCCGGGAATGGATGGATCATCGCACTGGCCTGGCGCCTCCACCAGGCGTCCCCAGGGCAGAGGCCCAGGGCCCCGCCACGCCACGCCACTCCCGACCCTCTCCCGCCCCATCACGCCACGCCACGCCCCACTATGCCACGTACATTCTTTCAAGGGAGTGTGTCACTTTGTCAATGGCTTGTATCAGCACACCAAGAACCCATTTTTAACGTAATTTCCCCCTCAAACTCATATTTCTCCGCGCCGCGCGCCCCTTGCGGACACCACCTCATCGCCGGCCCGCTGTTCAATACCTTTTTTTTCTTATATTCTTTGGTTTACAGTGTCGTGAATCGCGAATGCAAATCGCGCACGATCAATGACGCAACATCTATCAACTCTATAAAGAAAAGCAGCATCGTTGGAGCCGCATTTATTCTTCTTCCTCTTCTTCTTGTTCTTCGTAAACCAAGTTTGTTATTTTTCTCAAGTAGCACCGTTAGCGTAAGCCGCGGCTCCGCGTTTCAGAACCCTTGAGTTGATGGACAATCATCATTGTGAGATTCCGGAACCGCGGGCTCTACTCGGCGGCAGCTCGTGTTTAATTATTTCCAGTGCTTCGGGACGGAGCCGCCTTTCTGCCGCGACCTTGTGCCCGGCGTAACCTGACTGGGGACAGATAGAGTGCGGGAGAGACGGTGCCTATCTGAGCGGGGCCTGTACAAGAGGGAGAGAGGGGGCCGGTCTGCTTAATCCCGCCAGCCTGTGGCCTGACCGCCGTGGGTGTCACATCGTTAATCACGCGCTGCTTGATGTTTTATTCTCACCTCCCCCACCCCATCTCGTCCCGTCTCGTCCGCTCGCGAATAAGAGAATTAGCTGCAATCCCGTTGGCGGCCGGGGCGCGGGGCCCGGGGCCTGGGCCTGACCTGGCCCTGCCCGGCGCTGTGCGCCTGCAGACGGGCGGCTAGGCAAGCCCGCCGAGCACGCCTGTTGGCCGGGGAGCCTAGGCTGAGCCGACGCGCAGCGCCTCGCCGCGCCGCGCCGCGGAGGAAACCTGCGAGGAAAGCGGAGCGAAAAAATAATAAAAAAAAAGAAGAGAAGGAAGAAAAGAAATCGGGAATGCAAATTAACATTTCTGCCAAACAAAAGAAAAGTAAAGGAAACATTTATGGAGAAGACGAATAAAAGTGCGCGCCGCGTCAGTATTACGGATGGCTAAAAGTTGTTGACAATTCCGTCTCAACAATAAATACACACTTGGATAAACATGGCAAATGATTGGCAGGGGAATAAAAAATACGCGGACCTACAGCGCGCTACGCGCTGAGGGAGTCAGAGAGAGAGAGAGAGAGAGAGAGAGAGAGAGAGAGAGAGAGAGAGAGAGAGAGAGAGAGAGAGGGAGGGAGAGAGAGAGAGAGAGAGAGAGAGAGAGGGAGAGGGATGTGTCGCGGCCGATGAGGAAAATGAGGGGGAGGGAGGGGAAGATGAAGGGGAGGTTGAGCGGGGAGACGGCGGGTGGATTTGAGTGAGCAGAAGGCAGAAGGGGGTGTGGTCTGGGTCTGGCCTGGCCCTATGTTTCTTGAAGAGAAGAGAAACCTTCCCTTTTCTTATTTTTTTTTATTTTTCTCCCACTCTTTGACTTCCTGCACGGGGTGCGACTTTGATTCCGCGGCATCTTTCTGTATTCTGCTCACTTGTACTCCCCTTCTTCCTGCCCTCTCCTCTCTCCACAGTTGGCCCCTGCCTCCCTCTCCCTCTCTGTCTCTTTCTCTCTCGCACTCGCCCCGTGTAAGTGGGGCGGGCTGCGTTTAGACCTGACACACACACAAACGCAAACAAACCTCACACGCACTCACACACACTGGAAGAGGACTCGACAGTTGGCGAGAATTGTTTCCAACGCCTTTTAGCCCTGCGCTGCTGCGGGCGCGCGATTCGCAAAGCAAAACCTGAAGGCGTGTGTGTACGGAGAGGACTCCTCACCTTTTCTCTCCGTCTCGGCCGCACTGGTCCGGGCTGGGACGGGTGACGCCGCGGCTGCTCGGACCATTAAACGATTTCGTTTTTACATTTTCCCCAGGCCGACCCCCGGCCCGCCCCGCGCCCCGACCCGCTCCGCCCAGCCCGGCAGTGTTTCTTGTTTTCGGCAAAAGTTTTCGTCCGCAGCGGAGATAAAGCATAAACATGCCTATTATTTCCAGCGCGCGCCAAGTGGCATTAACTCATCTGTTATCTTTAATTTACTAAAATGTTATTGCGCCTTTGCTTTTGTTTATCTCTTGCCCGGAGCGACGCGCCGCTCGCCAGCGCGCTTCTTGGCTTGCCGCGTACAATTACGTTAATTTGCGATTAGGAAAATCTCCCCTTTCTTCCCCTTTCGCCATTCTTTCCTTTAGAAAAAAAAAATTCCCGTCCTCACTTTTTGTTTTGCACTTGCATACTGTTTTGCTTGGCCGATGTAGGCCTATGACTTAGTGTGTACATGTGCGCAAGCATGGGTTTTTTCTCTTGTTTTATCGGGATAAAAGTATATGACCAAAGAGCAACCAGTGACTTCTTTGAAAATAGGCGTTGCATTTTATTTCAAGTGCTCTGCTGCCCCCCCCCCTCCTTTCTCTCTCTCTCTCTCTCTCTCTCTCTCTCTCTCTCTCTCTCTCTCTCTCTCTCTCTCTCTCTCTCTCTCTCTCTCTCTCTCTCTCTCTCTCACCCAGCCCGCAGCCCCTGAGCCGCCGCTGGGCCGCGGCCAGCTCCGGCCCGGGCCAGGCCTGGCACCCCCGGCGTCGCCCGCCTTGGTGTCGGCATAAACAAAAGCTCCTCTCCAAGTGCCTGGCGCTGGCGGGGGCGGCCGGGCCGGGCCGGGCCACGCCGGGGCAGCCCTGCGAGGCACATCAAGAGCCCATTATCGTTCGATACCCACCTCTCCCTCCCGGCACCTGCCCCTCCTCTATGCCAATGCTCTCTCTCCTTCTCTCTCCCTCTCCCTCCCTCTCCCTCCCTCTCCCTCCCTGCCTTTTCTCTCTTCACCGCCTACATATTCACCAGCTCTCTGGCAAGCAGATGCTTAAACGTAAATCCCCCAACTGTCGTCCGGTGTAGTTCAAATACTGACAGCGCCCTCGCCGCCCCCCTCCACCCCCTCCGAGCGGCCCCGCCTGCTCGCCGTCCGCATTTCTCATTTCCCTCTAATGGCACTTTACCTGGCTGGCCCGGATTTATCAAGTAAGTCAGGCGAGGAAAAGCCACGCTTCCACCGCGACGCGACGACTTTCAGAATAAGAGAGCATTCGTCATTGCGCTCTGCACGGCCCAACGCAGGCCCGGCCGTCACCTGCCTGTAAATAACCGCAATAATAATAACACCAGCCCATAATAACAATAATAATAAAAATAATTCTAACGGTAATAGGCGGCCTGTGACCCACTGGGCCACCCGAGGGCGCGCCGTAACGGCGGGGAGCCAAGTGATGTGGGGGAAGGTGGGGGAAAAAAGTTGGGGGAAAAAATGAAAGTGATGCAGATGAGTAGAACAGGGCCTCTCTCTCTCTCTCTCTCTCTCTCTCTCTCTCTCTCTCTCTCTCTCTCTCTCTCTCTCTCTCTCGCTCTCTCTCTCTCTCTCTCTCTCTCTCTCTCTCTCTCTCTCTCTCGCTCTCGCCTCTCTCCCTCTCTCTCCTCTCCCTCTCGTTTCTATCCCCATCCCCGCACTACCATTGAACAGCAGAAGCAACGCAGTCATCGCCTTGTAGCAGACGATAGCGATGGGGTTATTTTCGGAGGGAAGTGAGGGGGGGGGGGGGGAGGTCTGGGGCGTAACGCATCCTCCGCATAGTAGTAATAGTAGTATCGCCTCTCCTCTCCTTATCACATATTTCATGTGCGGCCCGGCCGCCGTGTTTTGCTTAGCGCCGGGGCTATATTATTTCCATATTTTTCGCATAATGCGGTTGTGAAGGCGCAGCATGTGCATGCGCTTGTGTGTGTGTGTGCGTGTGTGTGTGTCACGTAGGGCCGTGGTTGTGGGGCTGGAGCAGCAATGCGTTTTAACTTCTTATCATTCATTGCTGCTCTCCGCCCCGCGTGCTGCAGAAGGCACCTCGCCCCGCCCGCCCCGCCGGTCTCACACCTCGGCCACCTCACCCCCTACCCCCCACCTCACCCCCGCCCCGCGGAGCTGCTATATACTGCTGCTTAAATTGCGTTTTCCGTCACCAAACACTCATTCAAATTCCCCGCGGCGGCGGGGCCGGGCGGGGCCGGGTGGGGCCGGGCGGGGCCGGGCCGCGTGTTGATTGAGGCGCTGACGGGGCCTGCTGGGGCCTGCTGGGGCCTGCCGGGGCCTCGCCCGCAAATAGTGCGCTGCGCGCCAGTAATGAGGACGAGACGGGCGCGAGCCAGCTCGCCACACCGCCCCACCCCGCCCCGCCCCAACAGTTGTTGTATATTATTTTCGTGTCGCGCCCCGCCCCGCTTTTATGCCAGAAAAATCATTCTTCCTCTGTTGTGTTTACCCCTGCTGCTCATTGTGTTGTTTTTTTTTTTCCCTTGTAGAAGAAAAAAGTCTAGTCAAATTTTTTTTCGACAGAAGATGAAATCAGCATCTTTTGAATTCCAAGTGTGTCATGTTGGTCTTTTAGTGTCGAGCTCACTTGTCTATTTTTTCCCCCTCTTTCTTTTCCCTCGTGCTTTCATTTTGCGCTTCCCGTGTGGTCCCACGGCCGCGGCCGCGTGGATCCTCGGTGAATACCAATGGGCCAGGTAACGCGCCGGGTGGTTAGGGAGGTGGTAGGGCGAAGGCCGCGGGGTGTAAAGTGCCTCTATCGTCATCAGGGGTGGGGCGGGGCGCGGCGGGGCGTGGCGGAGCGGAGGCGCGCACCCTCGCCCGCGCCTCAGCCCCCTATATGGCATGGCTCACATCGCAAACATAATTCATTCACGCACTAAAAGTTAAAAAATGTGAAATTGCCAGGCAGGTCGGCAGGCAAGGCCAGGCCTCGGCAGGGCTGCCTATAGGCAGCGCTGTCCTGAGAGGCGCGGCCCCGTGTTGGTGTCCTGGCGTCTGATTCCGAAGATCAAGGACGGAGGTGCGCACGAGGAGAGCGATCTTCGGAATCAGCCGGGCCTGACCGGCCGGGCTGGGCCGCGCTATGGACTCTGGTCGGTAAACAGGTCGTTCATTCACGGCACCGTTGCATCAGCCCCATCACTGACTGGCGCACACACATTTCTTAGCGCCGCGCCGCCGGAGAGGGCCAATAACCAATGCCCCGCCGCGCCCCGCCCCGCCCCGCCCCGCCCCGCCGCGCGCCTCCACTCCCCACCGCACCTCGCCGCCGTGAGTCCACAAGCTCGCGCGCGTCTGTTTGAACAACAACACTAAAATAAATTGAAGTGCCTAGCTCGGGGGCGCTCCAAGTCCCGGGCCGGCCTGGCGCGCCCCCTTGTCTTTGCTGGGCGGAAGGTGTTACAAACGGCAGGCGGGAGTCTCTTTGACATTCCCCTGCTCCGTTTGCTAAAGTACGTAACACGCCTCCGCCCATAGCGGCGAGGCGCCACGCCTCAGTGCCCCCCCCCCCCCCCCAGCGTGCAGTGCGGCCGCGCCTGTCATGAACCATGGCAGCAGGCCCTGTGCTTGACCTTATTTGGCACTTAGCAGGTGACCCACAACGTTGTTATATTTTTAATTATTTTTTTAATGTCATTTTAAAAATTTATTTTCCGGAAAACTTCTTACTTAACTTGAGAAAACAAGGGATGTGAAGAAGCCAGTAATTTTTGATAGTCTCTCTCATTTCGAAGTGCTTGGTGCTTGCTTGCTCCTTACGGTCGCCGCCTTTGCCCGCGCGGCGCAAACTGCCGTGTTCACAACTCTCATAAATCGCACTCGAGGAGTAATAAGCCGGCGCGGCGCGGCGCTCCGCATTCCTCCGCGCTGCACATACTTAGCCCCCGTGTCCCAGTGGCGGGCCGGGCCGGGCCGGGCCGGGCCGAGGGGCACTCGGGGGACAATGCGTGCGCGCACGCTGCGTGTGCGCGAGGAGGGAAGTTCCGCGGAAGGGGTGAAGGTCAGGGGAAAGTAGGGAGTGGGGGTGGAAGTTGTGGGACACACGCCGTCTCGGGCTAGAGCTCGCTGCCGCCGAACTCTGGAAATCCAGAGGACGAACGTCACTTGCTTGCAAGAAGTTTTTTTTTTTTGTTGTTTTGTTTGTGAAACATATTTCTAAATACAGTACAAATGCTTATTCGTACACTTCAAGGCACTTGGTTTTAATCTAAGTCTGGGAATAATATCGAAATGCCCGTACAAGAGAAACTAGCATTCGAGGGGGGATCACGCATACAAAATCTGTGCATCATACTTTTTTAAAAATTAATTTTAATTTCTTCAGGAAAATTTCTCTTGCTGTTTAAAAAAAGATCTTTTACCCCCATTTTTGAAATTTTGCCTCTTTTATTTCGGCGTTTTGTTCATTTTTCTTGATTTTTCGGATTGATTTTTTTTTTTGAATTTTTCTTGTTTTTCTTCCTTTTTTTATGATTTTTCAAATGACTTTTTGGGGCCGTACAATTATTTTTCGAAGTGATCGACTCCCCTAGCATTAGCCGGAGCCTTGCTTCAGGTCCGTGACGATTCGTTGCGATGACGGCAGCGCGGGTGGTTGGCCGGTGCAGGCCGGTGGATCTATCCAATCTATCCCGGCAGGTACCTTGCCCTTCGCGCGGTGCTCCGACCCAGACGGCGGCCCGCCGCCGCCGCCGCCGCGCCCCGCCCGCCGCCTCCAGCCCGGAGCGCGGGCTGCTGGAGCTGGAGAACGCGCTCCAGGCCGCTCCAGGCCGGGCCCGGCCGCCCTATACGTGACTGTGCATGGAAAGCTTCCGGGAATTATGGGCTATAAAATCCGGCAGGGTGTATTTCTTTTGGCGTGGCGTGGCGCGGCATCCGGTGGCGAGTCCGAGGGGCTCTGGAGGAGAGAAACATTTGACACAATGCCGCGCCGCGCAGCAGCGCCGCGTCTCGCACAGCCCAGCGACAAAGTTGTTTTTTATTGTTCGCCTGACTGACTCGTATGCAAGTAAACCGCTCTATATATTTCTCTCTCCCCCTCCCTCCCCCGCTCGTAGTGAATAAGTTTTCCTTTGCGCGCCCGATCCCTTCCTTTTGCATTTCCTGCCCATAGCGTGCCCCTGTACTGTCTTGCGGAGTGGGCCTTCAGGACCGGGGACGCGTGCGGTCAGAACTCGGACCAGGCCGTTTCTGAGGCGTATTGAAATCTAAAGAATAAAATACAGACGCCAAAAAGAAATGCACAGAGCGCGGGGTTACCTTTAAATCGGAGTGTGTCGGTGTCGGTCGGGTTCATCCTGCGTTTCCCTCAGCTGGCCAGCCCAGACCCCGCGCCCTGGAGCTCACACCCCCCCCCTTCCCCTCATTATGGCCCCACACAAGACGTGCCCGTCGGCCTTTTCCCCGCCTTGATGTCCTCCGCGGCTCCGCGCTTTGAATACATACGCCCTGTTGCGGCCGGCACGGCGGCTATGTAGGCGCTCTCCCTCTTACACACCCTCTCTCTCTCCCTCTCAGTGTCTCGCTCTGTTTCTCTTTCTCTCTCTTTCCCTCTCTCTCTCTCTCTCCTGCTACCCTCAACGACCCCATATATCTGCAGTTATGCGGTTGGAGCACTAGACAGGCTGACTATTGCCTCTTGCACGCTGCCGCGCTAGGCCTCGGCGGCGGCGGGGAGAGGGGCTCTTGCTCTTGTTGAGTTTTTATTGTTTGCGCGATGTTTCCTCTGGCCGCGTCCGCCGCAGTGTCCGCCGGCCAAGCCCGGCCAGCGCACCAGATTATCCTGCTCTGCGTGATGACTCGACGTTGTGAGCAAGTGAGAGGGGTTATTGGCTGGTGAGCGCGGCGAACATCGTCACTTCGAAATATCATTACGGCCCACAAAAAATCATTACAAAAATTAAAATAATAAAGGTAGGCCTACACAAAAATCCGAAAAATCGAGAAAAATGAACAATAAACCCAAGTTAAATTGAAATAATTCAGAAATGTGGGTAAAAGACCAAACTGATCAAAAATTGAAAGAAAATTCAAAACAAAAAATCAAAAAGAAGTAAAACATAAAAAATATAATAAAACATATTTTAAGTCAAAATTTATACATACACATTTTGTATGAGTGATCCCCATGGTTCGTTGTCGCTGTGCTGGTTTGAATCACCATCAGCTCCTCTGGCTACACTGACCTTACTGGCTCTTCTGGCTGTACTGACCTCGGCTCTTCTGGCTACGCTGTTTCCTCTGGCTACACGGACCGCCCTGCTGGTTCTGCTCCTCGCCCCGCACTGGCTCCGCTGCACGCTGCAAGGCGCCGGCTCGGCCGTCCCCGGACGCGTCTCGCTCGCGGCGTATCGCGCGCCCGAGAAATTTAAATTGCGCTCTGTGTCGCCCCGCACCCCGGCCCCCACTCCACGGGCGTAATGCCATTAATTACCTTGTAGCGCGCTATTAAAGTCTTTGAGATGCAACGTACCGACGGAGGGAAAAAGGTGGAAAAAAAAACCTTGTATAACGGCCTTGGAGGTCGTCGGAGTTCGCGCGGCCGCCGCCTCGCCACGCCACGCCAGCCCACGCCTGCGGCGCTGGCCCGGCGCCTGGCGTCTTGCTACCCACAAACTAAAAAACACCCCTCAGAGCCTATCAACCTAGTGCAAAACAACGTAACATCAGCAATTTGTCTCAGCATTTTAAGAAATACCTGGGTTGGTTGGTGGTTCAGACTGCCTTTTTATGCCTTACAAGGCCTTCTCTTCTCCTCCCCCTGGTCTTTTAGCCTGGTCTGCGCGGACCAGCCCCGGCCAGCCACTTCCACCACCACCCCCACCCCCACCCCCTCTCCACCGCTCTGCTCTCAACAAAGACGACCAACAATGTGTTTTGCCGAGGAGAGACCGGTCATTGTTGGTGGGCGCGTTTTATTTCATTCTTTCCTTTCCTTCCTTTCCTTTTTACACAGTCTCTCCTTGAAAAATGAGCTAATCACAGGGGTCACCTAAAAGAAAGATGACTTTAATCTTCGGGCCGCGATCTTGTTTTCTCACTCCCTCCTCTCCTCTCCTCTCCTCTCCTCTCCTCTCCTCTCCTCTCCTCTCCTCTCCTCTCCTCTCCTCTCCTCTCCTCTCCTCTCCTCTTTCCCTCTCCCCTCTCCGCACCATCCGCTGCGACGCTGCTGTGCCGTGGTGCCTTCGCGTCCTGGACGCCGGAACACATCCTCGAAAAGGAGGGTTGAAGCAGCAGGAGGCAGAAATTGTCGACAATCGAGTCTTCATTTCGATCTTTTTTTTTCCCTCTCACGTGCAATTTATCAGTGCGCTTTATTCCCCGTCATTGTCCCCATTCTCCTCGGCACCTCCCTTCCTCCCCCTCCCCTCCCCCTCCGCCGGCCGGCCGGCCGGACGGAAGCGATTTGCCTGCGGAAGTGGCAGCATCCACCATGTCATCCGGTTACCGTTCCTTTGCTATTTTCCGCCCCCCGGAGGTTGCCCCGCCGCGCCGGAGGCTGGGTGCCGGAGGGGAGGGCTCCTGGCTCCTGAGGGGAGGGGCCGGGAGGGGCTCTCCAGCGGAGCACACTTTCTTGTGTCCTTGTCCTCCGGGAAGCCCGGCCGCAGTAGTTTCCTTCCCTACACACATTCTCTTATTTGCTCGCCACGGCGCTGCAATTTAAGTCCCGTTAAAGAGGAAAGAAAATGATGATAATGGGGACGGTGGGAAGCCAGCCAGTGTTTTTTTTTCCTCCGAAAGGCACTGTCGTCTGCCGGAGTTTGAACCCTCGACTTTGAGATTGTTGAGGGGGTGGCGGGACGACGCGGCGAGCTGCTGGGCTGGGGCCGGGCCGGGCCGGGTCGGGGACTGTTGGGGAACCAAACAAGCGGAAATTAACGGCAGTTGTATCGACTGTTGACAGTGGCAGGGTGTTAGCGGGCTTACGGCATGTGTTGTTGTTGTTGTTGTTGGTTCGAGTGCTGCGGCCCGCATGCAAAACAGAAACAACCATATTTACGCGCGAAATTCAAAGTGTCATTTATATTTGCTCTGGCGTGAAGTTAGGTGCAAAATAGCTGATATCGGCTGAGCGGGATGGGCGAGGCGGCGACTGGCTCAGAAATGCGAGCTGGTGATTCGAATGAGCTGCTTTCCAGGGTCTAAGCTCGCGGCTGACCTGGTCTTGGGGCCGATGCATGATTTACGTTATTTACAGCGAGTTTACAATGCGCCGGGTCTTGCCGCCCCCGGAGGGACACCGCCCCCAGCTCGCCCCCAGCTCACCCCCAGCTCACCCCTGCCCCTTCCCGCGTTGGGTAAAAGGCACCTTGGCCAGCTTCGGCAAACAGAACATCCATGAGTAATGTGGGGACACAGGCACCGGACTCTTGTGGCAAACTTCGAGTGCCGCTTGTGTGCGAGTGAGTGAGTGAGTGAGAGTGCTTTTTTTTCTTTGGTGTGGAAAGCGAAGAAGTGGTTGCGAGTAGTGTCTTAACTCTTTAGACTTAGACGACATTGGGGTTCTACCTCGATCCCATCCCTGCTAAACAAGATGTCGGTCTTAAAACAGTCATGTGGTTTGCCTTTGTCTCTCTCGCACACCTTGGCTGCAAGCTGTTTTATTAGCACTAGTCCATTGTGCACGGCGCATTGTTGTGTGTTGTTGGGTTACGATTGTTGTCAAAGGGCGAGACGGGCGGGGCGGGGTGAGGCGGGGCGGGCATGGGCGGCCGCTACAATGCGGAGAGTCCTAATTGATACTCAATTATTAAAACAAACATCTCCTCCCGCAGCAGTGTGTTCGGCTTGTCTCATTACAGGAGAGAGAGAGAGAGAGAGAGAGAGGGGGGGGGGGGGGGAAGAGGAGAGAGAGAGAGGGGGGGAGAGTCAGGGATGGTGAAATGAGAGGTTATGTCTCGGAGACACACTCAACAAAGGGGGTATACTTTTAAATTTCCATGCTCCCTTCCCATTCGCCCTTGCTCTGCGTCTGCCTCCCTCCCCCTCCCGGACTGACCCCCGGCTGTACCCGGCCCGCCCGGCTCCTCTCGGCCCTTCCCGTCCCGGGTCCAGAGACCAGCCTCCGACCGGGCCGGTGTCTTCATCAAACTTGTGCGTGTTGGTCTTCCGACGGTGTGTTTTCTTTCCCGCCAGCCGGGGAAATGAGGCCAAACAAGGAGGAAGAAGTGCGCGCACTCGAGAGACGGAGAGAGAGAGATGGAGAGAGAATGAAAAAAAAAAAGAAAGGATTCCCGATCACTGCGAGCCTCCGCTCTTTGTCTTGTTTACGCACTGTCTGAAAACGGAGTTGATTTTCCTATCGCTTGGAGAGGAAGCAGAGAAAAAATATCCCAAATAAGGAGAGCGCCACGCTGACGGAAACACTGCGGCTTCCTTGGGTCGAGGGTCAACACTTTCTTCAGCCCTACAAACCAAACATTATAAATGAAGAATATGGTAGGCGGATTGATTTCTTTTTCTAATGTTTTCGGAGCTGTAAATTTTCAGTTCAGTATACCATGTCCGCACTGGTGTGGGTTGGGTGGTGTGATGAATCCCCTTTCTTGAGCACCGAAATTTATCGAATTGTACTCGGGGAGTTAGCAGGCGCGGCGGGGTTGGGTAAGCGGGGCGGGGGTGCTGGAGGTGGGTGGGGCGGGGTGGGGCGAGGCGGGGGGAGGGGGGAGGTGGGGCGGGGTGGGGCGGGGAAGCGGGCGCGCGTACGATTAACTCGGCTTGGCACACAAACAATTACACACGCCGCTCGGGCCGGGCCGGCCAGGCTTGGGCCGCGCGTGTCTGTGAATACGAATACGCGAGGGGTGGGGCTGTTAGGTGGGGGTGGCGCCTCCGTACCCCCTCTCATATTTACCTCCCTGTTCCTCCACGTATGGGAATGGTATGTTAATTTTTAGTGTTGCTAGCAGACGCGCACGGCGCGTCGACGGGGCGCGTATTTTGCCGGCACTTTTCTCTTTGCCGACCCCATGCCGCACCCCCATCCCCCACCCCCCCTACCCCGCCATACCCCGCCAGGCCTGCAGCGAAGGCAGTACAGAATAATGAATGCCGGCGAAAACTTTGAGGCAGTAGTGTCGAACTAATTCTCGGCTCGCTTTGATTGGCTCGTCTAATCAGCCTCCCCCCTCCCCCCCTCCCCTTCTCTCCCCGCGGCCCGTGCCGCGCACCGCGCGCGATACCTTTTTTGATCAACACGGTGTTTTCATTATTCCAAAGTTTTGCGGAGGCGAGGCGTGGTGCTGGAGGGCTTTGATTATAAATGGTGAGAGGCGTCTTAACGTGTTTGAATTTTGCAAGGAACGGGTTCACTCATACAACATCTGTAGTACATCGATTTTTTGAAATTTTTTAAAAATTGTTAGTTTTCAAGGAAAATTTCTCTCGCTGTTTAAAAAAAAAAAAAATAACTTTAACCCCCATTTCTAATTTTTTTCCCAATTTTATTTCTGTTCTTTTGTTCCTTTTTTCTCCTCGAGTTTACGGATTTTTGTGTATCTTTTTTCTTAATTTATTTTGATTTTTTTTAAATGATTGATTTGGGTCCGTACGATGATTTTTAGAAGTAACGCCCCTCGGAATTTTGTGACACGTCACAATGCAAGTTCCGCTGACGCCTCGCAAGCAGACGCCCCCTGCCCCCTATCCCTATCGGGGCTGTTGGTGCTGGTCTGCAGCGCATCACTTCCGCAAATACAGCCCTGGCGAGCGGCGCGGGCCGCACGGGCCGCACGGGCGTAACTGCAATCCTCTCCGTCATGGTAAACAAATTTGTATGACTTATCGAGGGGTGCAATGCCGGCCCGACCCGGCCAGCGGTGAGCCCGGGCGCGGTACGGGCCTCTGACTTGACTCTAAGTCTGGAATACATTAAGAGCTGAGCGAATTGCTTACGTAAACAAAAGTATAGGGGTGGTGCGGCAAGGGTTGGTGCCGGCGGCGCGCCGCTCCCCGGCCCGGCCGTACGTACACAGCAAAACAAGACGCGTGAGCTCACGTCAGCCGCGGTCGCGGGTTCAACACCGGCCGCCGCCGGCCTCCTCCTCACTCGTTGTTTTACTCGCTGAGCCTACCCGGCGAGGCGTGAGGGCGCGATCGCGGGCGGGTCTGCCTTTAGATTCACACGAAGAGCGCTTTTGTACATCCGTCCTTGTCACACGCGTGGGTTTCGGCCACTAGGAGTGAGTGAGAGGGCTCTACAAAACGTCTGAATCTGGGGGCTGGTGGCGCTCTTCTGCCGTGTCGGGTAATGAGAGGAAGGGGAGTAGGAGTGGGGGACGCAAGCTGCGCAGGCTGTCACTTCTAAAGCGGTCCTCGGAGACGGACGGACTGACGGCCGTCCCGACAGACAGACAGACAGACAGACAGACAGACAGACAGACAGACGGACGGACGGTGTAATTAGCATTAACGACACCCACCGTCTTCGGCGCCACACTTACCGTTCCGGCCGCAGAGTTGTTGTATCCCCCCCCCCTCTTTCTCATTGCCCTCGTCGTGATTTCAACCCTTCCGTTGTGAAATGTTTTGGACGTGCGCGGGGAACTCGACTTTTCCTGCCTGCCGCACAATCATGCCCCCACACTAGCCGCCACGACTTTGCTACTAAAACCAATGGTTATGCATTCTTGAAGTACTACACAACACGGTATTTTTGCACTCGCCATACGCGTTCAGTTGTGCCGGGAGACGCCTCTCTTGTTGAATACTTGCAAGTGCAACCTACCTTGCTGAACAGTTACAAGTGCACAGCCGCTGAGTTGAACTGTTGCACAGCTATGTTCAGTTCTACACTTGCATGTGATCCAGGTCCACAGATCCAGGTGTTTAACAGTAGCGCACTTGGTTTGCCAGTTCATGGTGGGTCGTGGGACGTGGGACAAAATAATCAATTAAAAGACTTTTCACTGCAAATGACATTTTTGGATTAAAAAGGGAGGTGGGAAGGATTGTAGGTAGGACACAACATACAATTTTTTAAAAAGCATTTTTTGAGCTTTAAAAGAGAGGTGCAGAGGAATGTGGGAGGGGCAAACACAGTTAAGAACGAATCTTAAAAAGATGTTGTCTTGAGTTTAAAAACTGAGGTGGGAACGAGGGGCCCACAACTCCGAAAAATTTTGTACACCTGATTTCCGGATTTCAAAGATTTCACATGATTTCAGGTGATTTCAATGGATTTCAAAGATTTGAAGTGAATTCACTGATTTCGCGAGATTTCACATGATTTCAAGTGATTTCCATTGATTTCACATGATTTCCATTGATTTCATTTAAATGTCTACCGAATTCATATGATTTCCCTTGATTTCGTGAGATTTCCAACGAATTCAAGTATGCGTGCGACGGGTTCGAGCCGTATTTGCCGCGTATCCTGCAGCCTCCAGACAGGAGGACAGGGCAAATACAACTCGAACCCGTCGCACTGTACAATCATCGTGGCGTCGTGGCTCAGTTGGTAGAGCGCGCAACACCGAACCGAATGGTCCGAAGTTCGACTCCCACTCGAGAAAGTGTTTTTCGCGCTTGACATTTCGTTTGGCCGCAGCTGGATGGCAGGTCAAATAGAAGTTAAACACGTCTCACCGCCGTTGGCTCGGTGGCTCTGGGCGTTGGGTCGCTTCCTGTTCTGGCTACGTGTCGGCACTCGGGGTTGTGGGTTCGAATCCCGCGTACCCCTCTGAGGTAAGGCCTCTGAAACTGGGATCAGGAAGTCTAACGCCCTTGACACCGCTCGTACCTCTAGGGGTAGGCCAATGGTGGTACGGGGATCAAATCTGTCGAATTGCGCGATAGGATCGCAGTCAGCAAAGCGCCGGTTCCCATGGAACACCGAAGCAGTTGGCTGCCACAGGGGGTTAAAGCCCTGTGCCTGGCGGGAACCGCAACCTCCTTCGGGAGGTTTACTGCCGCAAAAATTTTCCATGTTTTCACGCCACCCTTTCAATTGCTTTCAAAATTTGCTTCTGAATTTTTTAAAAAATTAATTGAAATAATTGTGATTATTTTGCGCAGTTGCAAGTTAATTTCCAATAATTTGGAAGAAATCGAAATAATTCTCTCTCTCTCTCTCTTTCTCGCACGCCGGCTGGGCCGGGCCCCGTGCTCCACCTGGCTCGGGTCGGGCCCTGGCGCCACCAGCCCTGCAGGGTCACAGCAGCGGCGCCCGCTCCGCCAATCGGAGATATATAAGGCGGATAAGAAGCCGCGAGGCCAGGCCAGGCCAGGCGAGCCAGGCCAGGAGGCGAGCGCAGCGCGGGGCGCCTTATCGTTATGTTGTGGCTCGGGCGGGGCGGGGCGGGCCATCCTTTATTTATGGCCCGGCGGGCGGCTTGAGCCCCTGCCCGCCCCGCCCCGCCCCGCCCCGCCCCGCACGGTGCGCCACGCCACGCCAGTCAACCCTTTCGCCCGCCGCCCCTCTCTCCTGCTGCAATCCTTGTGTATAATTTCCCCTCCCTATAGAATTGTATGCGTCGTCGTCTGCTATCCTCCTCCTCCTGCTTCTCCTCTTTCTCATCTTCCTCGGAAGGCGCGCGGGACCCGTCAGATGTATGCAATTGCTGACAACGTGTGTGTGCGCGCGCGTGCGTGCGTGCGTGTGTGCGTGTGTGTGTGCGTGCGTGCGTGTGTATGTGTGCGCGTGAGTGTGTATCGGGGGGAGGCTGGAGCGGGGAGGGAGGAGAATATCAGGCAAGTGGCTCGAGTGCGATACGCCTCTTCGCGTAATGCTGATATCAAATTAATTGCGACAAACAAAACCCCTGTGCACGGAGTAGTCTGGGCGGAGCTGGGCGCGGAGCGGAGCGGCGTAGCTGCTGCTGCACTTTGTGTATCTTGGTCTTGCGAGTTTGAACCGAGTACCGCGTGTACGCTCCGCCCCGCCCCGCCCCGCCCCGCCCCGCCCCGCCCCGCCCCGCCTCCACCACGCCCCGCCACAGCACGCCTTGCACTCGTCCGCCCGCGTTAGTTAGTTCTTTGTGGTCGGGAGGGGAGGGGGGCGGAGTGCGGGGCAGCTGCTGGAAATTATCCAGTGGGTCATTAATAACTTTGGGTTGCCAAGCCGCACCTCTCGGCCGCGCGCTGCCAGCTGACTTGTTATAGCGCAAATAATCGGCGAATGGCTTTTTGTTTGTGCATAATGCAGTTTACTCTGCGGGCGCGCATGCAGCAGCACGCGGGCAGAGTCGGTTAATAGATATTGGTGCGCTCAACTTTACTCGACTTACATTAATTGTGGCAAAAAAACATTTGCTGAAGGAATTTTATTTTTATTTTATTCGAGGGGGAAAAGGGGCGATGTCCATTCAGCGCCGAATAGTCCCTGCGTAGCCGTTTCTGATAGCGGGCGTGCACCTGCGCCCCGTGCCTCCCCCCCCCCCCACGCGCCACGACCCGGGTGCGAAATAAAGCACTCTTGGATGTGACTTGGCTGCTCGACCCTCCCACCGCCCGGCCAGGCCCGTCCCGGCCTGCTCCGCCCTCGTCCGCTCTTGATTTACATTTCTCACTTTTCAAGTATTGTTCCAAGTCTGGCAGTAGCAGTAGAGGGCGCGCTAGACAGAGAGAGAGGGAGAGGGAGAGAAAGAAAGAGTGAGAGAGGAAGATGAGAGATGAAAGTGAGGGTGGGGGCGGCCGAAGCAGCAGCAGGAAGTTGGTGGAAAGCGATCGGAGGAGTAGGAGTAGGGGTTGGGGATGGCTCTTTTATGGCCGAACGTCTATCGTAAATAGGTTAGCGCCCCGCCCTGCCCTGCTCGGCCTGAGACCGGGCGCGGCCAGGGCTGCTTAGGGTCACACGCAGATAAGACCCCCAGCAGACTAAACCGCCTGCGTGTTAATGCCACCGCTGGGCAACACAGTCGTCATCAGCTGAGGTTTTCATTATTCGTGCGGGGCGTATTCGTTCCGGGGCGTATCAAGGTCCGACCGACAGGGGGGACGGTGCCATTCAGGTTGCCTACATACAGGGGTTTTGTAACACAATTTGCCTACCTTTCAGGCGGCTGTCCAGAGACCACAGGCTGTTCTAATTCCTGCTGTTTGCTGATATTGCAGGGCAGTGAGCTGGCCCGCCAGCATCTGATGCAGCAGCAGCTGCTTGCCCAAAGGCACTACCTCCTGCAGTACGGGTCTCAGCTGGCCGAGCAACACCCAGGTTCGTACCGACAAGTATTTATTGCAGCATGTACGAGGGGGTATCAACTTTTAGACAATTTAACTTCAAAATGTTGCAACGTTTAATGAGATTTTTAAAAACTTTTCCAAAACTTCGGCAAAAAGTTGAGAAATAAAGAAAATATCATAGCATCCATAAAAAATAAATATGTTGCTTTGCTGTGGGTAAAATTTGCTGTTAACAATTGTATTTTTTGAGGGGGAAACAACTCTTAATTTTGGTGTACACATTTTGTGGATTTTCGTAGTTTTTTTGAAAATCTTGTAATTTTTTGTGAATTTTAACTTGGCTTTTTGTGAATTTTTAATTGAATTTTCCCGAATTTTCCTAAATTTTTGTGATTTGTTGTGATTTTTTCTAAAATTTTCTGAAATTTTTCTGATTTTTTCTAAATTACGACGTGTACAAAAATTTTAGAGTTGTTTTCCCCTCTGCGGTTCCAGCGTTGTCTCGGTCGCGTAATGCTTTCTGTTCGGTTCAGTCCCCCTGATGTGCCGCACCGACGAGTCTAACGGCGGCCCCGCGGTGGGCGGCGCGCCCCCACTGGGGCTGGCGCTGCCCGCCCTGCCCGCGCTGCCGCCGGGGCCCGTGTCGCTGGCCGCGGCCCCCGGGCACGCCGGCCACGCCAGCCACGCCTCGCTGCAGCCGCTCGCCGACGAGCTGGACAAGATGCACCCCCTCTACTCGCACGGCGTCTGCCGCTGGCCCGGCTGTGAGGTCGTCTGCGACCACTTTCAGGCCTTCGTCAAGTGAGTACCTCTGCCTGGTATCAGGAAGACATGCGGCATGCGGGGCCTTTTTGTCCCCTTTGATGTTACATAAGAGCGTGAAAAAACAGTTGTAAAATCTAGGGCGGAAATTAATGTGGGGGGGGGGGGGATTTTCTGATTGTTTTGGTCCAAACCATACCAAATGTTTGAAATATTAACACACTAAATGGAAAAGGACAATTCTGTCCCAAAAAAATTGTTGAGATTTTGTGCACATGACCTGCTTGGGACAAGTTGTTCACATTTAAGGGTTCAATACGTATTTAAACTTAGACAAGTTCACTGGAAAAACAAAGGCACTAAACAACACCTTTCCTGGGGCACTAAAGTCAGGGTCGCGGTTTAGTGCCTTTCCTGAGGCACTAAAGTTTAGAACCTTTCCAAAGGCACTAAACTTGTACGGAACTCATATGAAGCTAGCCAGTTAAAGGTGTGAAAGGTCTCATTTAGTGCCTTTCCAGAGGCACTAAGCTTTAGTGCCTTTCCAAAGGCACTAAACTTTTTTAGTGCCTTTTAAAGGTAGGGATTCGCACCTTTGTTTTTCCTGTGTTGTCTCAGAAAATGTGACATATTTGTCCCAAGCTGGTGTTGTGCCCAAAATCTCTACATATCTGGAGACAAAATTGTCCTTTCCTATTTAGAGTGTGGAATTTCTAAATATATTTCGTGATGCATAACAACTTAAAAGAAAACCTATCCGTGAAATATTCAAACCACTGTTTTAATGGCTTCCTTTTTTTTAAGAGTGAGAACTTTCATTTTAAAATCACCACACAAATAAATTGGCCTGGAAACAAAAATGAAAGCTCGCATGACCTTTATGATCCGCTGCGCGGCCCTTCACAGCACGGCTGCTCGGGCGCGTGCCGAGCTTGGCGGGGCGGGCCGCGGTGAACGGGGTGGGCCGCTTCTGCGAGTGGGTGGTGTTTACGCCCCAACAACAACAACAACAACTGCTGGGGCGCAACAGGTGGCGGGGCACAACACAACAAGGCTTGATGATGTGCCGTCGGCGCAGCGTGTTGTGTGGGGGTGGCGCTGGGGGCGGTCCTCCCCCGCCCCCGTGACGACACGCCTCCACGCCAGACGGGGGCGGCGCCAGGCGAGGCACCTGCTGTGTGTGGTCAGCGCCCTACTGCCGCGGCATGCCACCAGCAGACTGATTCAGAAGAGCTCTCTCCTCGCCCTGTCTCTCACGAACCTGTACGGCACACCCCATAAGTGCGAAAGAGACAGGGTGAGGAGAGCGCTCTTCTGAATCAGTCTGCTGGCCCAGCGGACGTATTCTGAAGAGCGCTCTCCTCCCCCTGTCTCTCTCGCATCTATACGATGAAGCTCATGAGTGCGACAGAGACAAGGCGGAGAAAACGCTCCTCGGAATAAGTCGGCTGGCCCGGCCGGCTCCCGGCTCCTAGTCGCGGCGGGCGCCTGGTAGGTAGGCAGCACGGGCTCGCGGGCGTCGAATCGTTGCCTACCTCGCAGGCGCTTCGTCCTGCTGCTATAGGCGCCTGGCGGATAGGCAGCTCGATTACACGGCAGTCACAGCGTTGCCTACCTCGCAGGCGCCTCCCTCTGCCGACATCATGGGGGCCTGTTTGGTGGGCAGCTTTTTCTGTTCCATGTGAGAATAGTGCCTGCGTGGTGTGGTCCCCATACCAATAGTACTTACATTCCTTGGGCCTTTAGCTTCGACTGATGGTTTTCTTTTCTTTCTTTTTTTTTCTTCCCATAGCTTTCTTATCTCCCTATCGACCGCTTACCGAGTCTTTCTCCTCACCCTTCGCTCTCCCACTTCTTTGGCCTGTCGAAGCCAATCGCCTTGTCTAATTGCAATAACTTGCCGCGTCTGCACCAACTACACCGTGTTCGTCTCTCCCACCTTTTTCCTTCCGTTTCTGCTCTCGTTGTTTTTTGTTTCCGTAATTTCTTCCTCCCCAGCAGAGTTTCTGCGGTCCTCAGGATTGCTCCCTTTCGCGCTCGCTGCAGAGGCCTCGCTCCGCCCCGCCCCGCCCCGCCCCTCTCATCTCCTTTCTCCTCCTTCTCCCCTTCTCCAGATTGTGCTTCGAAAGGAACACACTCTCCTCCTGCTCCATTTTTTTTTTCGCTTTCATTCGAATCCTGTCACGATAGCCCGAGAATAACAATACGAATCATGAGAATAATTAATGGCGAATCGAGATTAAGGCGGGCGGAGGGCGGCGCCACCGAGGGGAGGAGGCGGGCCGCGGGGCAGGCGTCGGGGCGCGACACTTTGTGATTCCTCGGCTAGTGCTGTCAACGGATGAATGTGGCATTTCTTGTTATATTTCGTTCTACCGAAACAGTTGAAACACATGAAACTCAATTAACAAGGCTCAAAACATTTTCTGATTTTATATATAGTACGTCATTATATGGGTGGCGGGGACTTGCATTTAATTTTTTTAAATTTTTTTTTAAGCTATAGGAATTTGACAGCGCTATCTCCGAACGCAGAAGACAATAAATACGTCTTCAAGTTGCCGGTCTGGCGGCGCCGCGCTCCGCCACGTCCAATTGCTGACAGCGCCTCACACTGGAGGGGAGGCGAGCTCATCTCGCCCCTCGCTCCACCCCGCCCCACCCCTCGCCCCGCCTCGCCCCTCGCCCCGCCTCGCCTCGCCCCGCCTCGCCCCGCGCTCCCCGCCGTCCTATCGCCGATGCAAAGTGTCATTTCTTTTCTACTTCCACCTCCACTAATTGCGTCCGTCCTGCAGCAATCTGAAGGGCTTTCATTTTAAGGACAGAATGAAAGGAGCGCGGAGAGAAGTTGGGGACGGGTCGGGGTCGGAGTCGGGGCCGGGACCTGGGAGCCCCTGGTGTTGCTGTGGACGCGGCCTTCACAAATCATCTACGTTAATGCTTCTGTGAGAGACGTTTCTACGTCGTGAAGATAAAAAAGAAAAAAGAAATACGGGAGCCCAAACTGCGTGTATGTGTGTAGTTTATAATTCAGAGCTTTTATCTTTCAAAAATTGATTTCAGACTCCACTTGCTGCTTGACTTGAGCTATTGTCGCCGTGCCTTACTTACTTATTGCTTTGGATAATCCTACATATGCGACGGCACTTGAAAGAGGTACCTCTCTGGACCTGGGCTCCCTTCGTCTCGCTCGCTCCATCCCCCGCCACGCTCGCGGCAGGCTCCTGCTGCCCTGCTTCGCCACCCCCCGGGGGCAAATCGTTCCTCCGGCATTATTTCGACGCGCGTTTTAAAAACGAACCGACAATAATCGAGTTAGAATCAAGATTCATGGCTGCGCCTGGCCGGGGTGGGGCGGGGCGGAGCGGAGCCCTCCTCGACGCGTCCCCTCCCATTATGCTCGCCCGCTCCGCCCCGAGACTTTTTTCCCCCGGCCCTTCTCCGGCACCTCGACGAAACAGGACAGTCCCGCCGGCTTTAAGGGAAAACAAACTAGGTCGAGTGCAATGGGATGAGAAGCGCAGGTGCCAGTTGCCAAACGCTCAGTTTGACGAATATACAGCAACTCAAATGTTGACCAAGTCATTGTTGCTATTTTCCCTCATTTCTGATGGCATCCGAAAGAGACTGGCAAGGCCGACTAGTGCTTTTTTTCCCCCGCCGCTGTTGGTTTTGGCGGGGTAGAGCTGGCCACTTTGCGACGTGACCGGAGAGTGGCTGGATTGTTGCTATACGCCGGTGATTTGCACTCCTCGAGATCACCGCCTTTGAATATGCATGCGGCCAGAGTCTGACGGGAAAAGAAAGGGAAGGAGAGAAAGGAGGGGAAAGGAGAGAGAAATAACGGAAAAGAAAAAAAAATAGGCGGTGAAAGTCTTGATGGCAAGCAGGGGGCGCGGCGCGTTGACGAGTCGTCCCGACAAACTTTCACCCACTGAGTAGAGTCAGAGAGGCGAGGAGAGAGGGTAGGGTTTGATTTCGCGAGATGAATATCCGACGGCTGATCCCCAGCCCCTCCCCTCCCCCCTCCCCCTCTGCCACTCGTGTGTCCCTCTACGTGTGCTTCTTACCGTAATTCTTACCTCCAAACTCCCGAGGTACAAAATCCCCTCCCGCGCCCCACTTGCTAGGCATTAGTCGCTGCTTGCGATTGTCGATTTGTCATAGTCGTGCGCAGCTCGGCTGCTGTAGCAGAGAGAGAGAGAGAGAGAGAGAGAGAGAGAGAGAGAGAGAGAGAGAGACAGAGGCAAAGGTCTATCCTAGCGGGGGCGGGCGGCGAGCAGGGGTTTCGAGCTTGGCCCCGGCTTGGTCGTCCGCGAGCGTTTGTAATTAAAAAAGACGGTCGTCGGGGGAGGTGTGCGAGTGAGGGGTACAGCGGTGTCAGTGCGTTTAGCCTGTAATTAGTCCGGCTGCCGGGCCGGGACCCTCGCCATACCGCAGTCCAGCACCGATTTACTTACTGGCGCCACCCGATTTATTCGCGTCAAGGAGGGAAAGGGAGACTGCAGCTTGGAGAGCTGATTTTTCCCTTTTTTTTTTTTTGGACCCTGACAAACCGTTTCTCGCTCGGCTTTTTTAATATATATTTTCCCCCTTCTACCCCTTATTCATCTTTTCTATTTTTGTGCAAACTTTTGCCGCTGCTTTATTATTGTGCTGCTTACAGGCGGGCAAGGGATCGGCATTATGAATGGCTTATGTAATTGATGTACGCAGTGGACGATGCGCTTAGGCTCAGCGGGAGCACGGGTCGCATTCACTCCGCTGTGAATTGGTTTAATTATTAATTAATAATTAACCGGGGACGTCGCACAACCCTGCTACTCTGCCGTTGTCAATTTTTTAGTATACCAGATGATGGAATCGTAGGAAGTGCGGGCACTCGGCTCGGCACCTGGCATGGTGGTATGAACTAGAGCGGGTCGCGATGCTCCAAGTTGTCACGAAGGGGGCGGGGGGTCGACTGCACCGCGTTCGTTGAGTCTCGATGCGGCCGCGCCGAGCCCAGCCGCGCCCAGAAAACTTTTCCAATCACTTTGCCGTCCTCTAATTGCGAGGACAGAAGGGAGAGGGAAAAGGGAGGGACCGGGGGAGGGGGGGGGGGACACTCGTGGTCCGCGGTCTGACCCCGAGACGCGCGGACGAGGGGCAGTTCTCCTGACATTAGTTTATGTAGTGTCGCGCCATCCCCACTGCTCTCAGCGTTCCAACTCCCTCTCTCTCTTTCTGACCCCCTGCCCCCCTCTCTCTCTCTCTCCCTCCACATAGCCCTCAAGCTATTGTCACTCGTCAGTAAGCCATCGCTGGACGATAATCGATTTATGTTCCACCACTTTTTTTTTAAGTTTCCGCAGCCAACTCTTTCCGCCCCCCCCCCCTTTTTTTTCCCCCGCTCCCATTCCTGGTCGCTGTGGTGCTGGATGCCCGGCTTTTCCATTTCATCCCCTTGCCTTCCAAATTGATAGAACAAAGGCCGGATCGTGTTGTTATTGTAGGCCCGGGGCATCGTGCGCCTCGCTACGCCACGCCAAACCTCCTCTCCATTATCTTCGATTTTTACCCCTTTAGTTGATTTTCTCTCCTCCCGTCTCTGTCCCTCTCGCCTCGCTCCCGGCCCTCATCTTCCTCCCACCCTCCCCTCCTCTCCCGCCTCCCTCCCCCCCCCCTTCCTCTCCAATCATCCTCCAGCGCAAACAGAGCAGGAGAGCGCGCTGCAAACACCGTGTCCAACAATTAATCAAACAAACAGAAACAAAATTCGACACGGATCCGCTCATCTTGTGCCCCGCTGGCCCCGCCAGGCCCGCCCCGCGCGGACGCAACCCTCTCCAGGCGGTGTCTCGGGTTTGGAGGGAGGGGAAGACCAAAAATTTCCCTCGCATCTTTTCAGAATATTGTGCCATTTAATTTTTTTTTTCTTTCTGTTTTACACTCCTGTGACAACCCCTTTCCTGCTCTGTGATGGTCCCAGCAGCCCCGCCATCGCTATCGCCTTATGAGGGCAGCCATTAACAGTTTAAAAAGTTAAGAAGCCATTTGCGAAAGTTTGGGAGCGCTCTAGCGTCTAGCGTGCAACATAATAGCGTTGGACAGCCGCCGCGGGCGCAGCCCCGGGCCCATGCCCAGGCCCCGCCGCGCTGTTGTGGTCGGGGAGGGGAAAATAAGATGACAGGGGGAAAAAAGTCACGCGGTGTTTGAACCCACGGTCGTGCCCTTTGCCGTTTCCAGACACCTGGCGCTGGAGCACGCCCTGGACGACCGGTCCACGGCGCAGGCCCGCGTGCAGATGCAGGTGGTGTCGCAGCTGGAGCTGCAGCTGCTGAGGGAGCGCGACCGGCTGCAGGCCATGATGCTGCACCTGCACCTGTCCAAGCAGCAGGCCTACCACGACCACCTGCAGGCGCAGCTCAACAACAACAACAGCAGCAGCAACAACAATAACCACCACCACGGCAGCAACGGCAGCGGCAACGGCTCGCCCGGCAGGGCCTCGCCGAAGCAGGAGCCGACCTCGGTGAGTTTTTTTTTTTTTAGGGGGAAGGGGGGGGGGCTTTTTTCTGCGTCTATTTGAATTTTTTTTTGTTAAATACATAAGGGCTTCTGGAAAAATTGAGTACACGTGTTTTTCATCTGTTGAAATGGTGTGGTGGGTGTGCGCAGGTGCCGCTGTCGCCGCCGCCGCCGCCCCCGCTGCCGCCGCTGCCGCTGCCGCCGGGGCTGGTGCTGGGCCCCATGGGCCACGCGCCCCACGGCCAGCACGGCCACGCGCCCGCCAAGGCCGGCCCGCCGCACGGCCAGCCCCACGGCCAGCACGGCCAGGCGCACGGGCCGCCGCCCAGCTCGGGGCCGCTGCGCCGCCGCCTCTCGGACAAATGTGCGCTCTCGCTCAGCGGAGGTAAGGATGGCGGAGGAGTGAGCGGCAGGGAGGTTCGGGGTGGAAGGGGAGGGGGGGGGGGGTACCTTGGCGGGAGCGCCGCCGCCGCCCGCGGCCAGGAGGCCACACCGCGACGCCCCTCTTTTACTGCAGATAGAATGGTTGCCTCAATAGCAGACGTTGGCTGCTGCTGGTGTAGTAAGGCCTCGGGACTGTAAAAATGTTGCGAGGAGTTGTAGCTTCACCCCGCACTTTTTTCCTCTTATTCGTCTAATTTTTTTTTCATCCCCTTTACTCCTCTATCCTCTCTGCTCTCCACTTCTCTCTAGCCTTACAACTCTCGTTCTCTCTTTCTCTCCTACCACACCTGACTGTAGTTTCCGCCGGCACACGGCTGACTAACTCTTTGTTTCTCGCTCGCCTGTCCCGAAGGTCTGCCATACATGCTGGAGAGAGCCGGGCTGGACGTGCAGCAAGGTAGGCAACCCCGGCGGCCCGGTCCCGGCCCCTGCGCTTAGTGATAGGCAATGCAATGCTGAAGGCTGTAGTGCTTGAGACCTGCCTGACAGGCAATGCGTCTTCTTACTTTCATGCGGCTTAGTTAGTTGTATTCGTCGTGCCAAAAGAAAAACTAAGTTTTTTTTTGAACAACTAATATTTTTCTGATTTTGTTTTCCAACGCTTGTTGCAGAGATCCAACGGAACAGAGAGTTCTACAAATCTGCTGACGTCCGACCACCTTTCACCTACGCGTCTCTGATCAGGCAGGTGAGTCCATAGCTTTTAGGGTCCAGCGGGGCTGCACAACACTCCCTCCTCTCCCCGCCCCTCCCGAGCCATGGTCTTGATGAGGTGGAGGAGGTGGAGCACGCTGGGGCGCGCGGCCCGTCCCTTAAGACCACCACATTTCTCCTCCCTCCCTCCCTCCCTCTCTCTCTCTCTCTCTCTCTCTCTCTCTCTCTCTCTCTCTCTCTCTCTCTCTCTCTCTCTCTCTCTCGTACTCTCTTGCCCTCCCCCTCGCCTTCGGCCTCGGCCCTCCACCGAAAGTAGCGCGCGGCATCAAATGAACACAACTTCATAACGCAGAAAACAAACAAGCCCAGCAGCAGAGACGCCCGCCACGCCACGCCGCGCCACCCCCAGCCTAGCGCGCCTTGCCCCGCGCGCTGTGCAGCAGCCCGCGCAGCCAACACCACCGCGACACAATATTTACTCGTGATATAAGCACGGGATCCGCGAAGAGGAGGAAAAGGAGAGGAGAAGACAGGAGGCACCCTGCGAAAATAGTGACGGCGGGCTGGGCGCGAGCGAGGTGTTTGCGGGGGCCGCGCCGGGCCAGGCCGGGGCCAGGCGCAGCCCCTTAATAAAATAAAAATAAGCGGGGTGGGCTGAAGCTGCTCGGATAGGCGGGGAGGCGGGGAGGGCTGTAGGGCAAGTGTGTCAGTGGCGTCACTGCCTGAAGGGAAGGGTCGACGAGGAGTTTGTGGTTGCAATCGTGGAGGTCCTGTTATTCCTCTGGCCCTGGAGCGAAGGCCACGGCCGCGTCGATATCGCGGTCGGACGCGCCGTTGGTCTGGTCGACGCCGATGCGCCGGCGACGTCTTGAGGGCTCGGAGTTTTAAAGCCTGGGGCGGTGCTTCCTCTCCGTCAGGGCGGGGCGGGGCGGGGCGGCCCCATAACTCAATGTCCGGCCGGACGTGCGTCCCCCCCCCCTCTCCCCACGGCGGGCCAGCAGCGATCGGACGATAAAGACACGGGTTTTGCATCCCGCAATGTACACGCTGCGGCGAGGGTTGGAGGGGGAAGGGGGGCTGCAGGGGAGAGGTGAGGTCCCGCGCGCCCCGCGCCACGCCTGTCGTTACAGCCGCCATTGTCGTGCTGTCACCGGGGGTCGGGAGTAGGGGGCGGGGGGGGGGGGGGGTAGAGGGCGCAGAGGGGCAGTGAATAAGAAAAGACGTTGCGGCGCCTTCCTTTGGACACGCGGCGCGCCACGGCGCGTTCTGGAATAAAAGCGAGAATAATGGCGGTATGTCGAAGCCCGGCGCGAGTAGCGGGGGGAAGGGAAGGGAAGGTCGGAGGTCCGAGGAGGAAGAAAAGAGAGGGAAGTAAGGAGCGCCGCCGCCAGGGCCGTCGGCTCGGCCGGGCAAGGCCCGGGATTATTCAGACAAGTTTGCGGCCCGCAGCACGGCGTCGCGGTGGCGGCATCGCGCGAGACAGTGGGACATGTGATCGGCGGGGCGGGGCGGGGCGGGGCGGGGCTGGGCGGGGCCCTAAGGGGTAGCTGCGGCAGGCAGCGCGGGAGACCGCCCACCCAGACGTTATTAGAAACACGGCGTTACGCTCTAGTTTGTTCGAGGTGTGCTGTGTCTGATGCAGTCAGTGGGTCTCGCGAGTGACCGTCCCCGCGCGCGTCCAGGAACACTCTCTTTTTACCCGCAGCCTCCCTCCCTCCCACCCTGCTGGTCATTACGCCCCGAGTGCGACCGCGCGGTGCGGCAGCGGCAGGGCCACTAAATCAAACTTTATGGGTGTTGACACTGCGCCCTCCGCGCGCGCGAAGCAGTGGCAACGGCGACGGGGGCGGAGCGTGGCGGGGCGTGGCGGGGCGGGGCGCAGCAAGATGCAGGTGGCTGCTGTGGTCCCCGACCCCCGTGTCTTTGCCCCGCCACGCTCCAACCCCGTCCTGCTCCTCATTCAGAATTCAGCGCGATATTTGATTGTGCAGCGCGGCGCCCGGCCCGGCCCAGCTCGCCCTTTGTGCTCGATACACTGCCACCCCACCCCATCCCTCCTCCCAGGGCCGCTCAGCCGTCGCCTTAAATCCCGCCTGCCTGCTCCATCCTAGTTCGTGCCTCCCCCCCGCCCTCTCTCTCTCTCTCTCTTTCCCTCTCTGTCTTACCCTTCTCATCCTCGGGGCGATCGCCAGGGCCGGTCTATGGCAAATGAAGCACCTAATTAGATTCATAGGGAAACTTTGGCGCTAATAAACAGCGGGAAATGAGCCTCCTTATGCAAATAATGCGATGGCCGACCAGCTGGCAGGCGTGCTGGTGCCGGGCCGGGGGCAGGGCGGGGGCGGACGTCGGGGGGTCGTGTCCCGCCCGAGGGTTCCCATGGGCGGGCCGGCAGCAGCGCTCGGCTTCACCCGCTGGCCTGGAATGTCATTCCCTGCGGTAGGTCTCCTGCACCTCACATGGGGAAAATCCCCGCAGCGAAGCGCGGGACGCGCGTCAGCGTGAGACTATATAGGGTTCTTACCGTCGCGGCCGCGGCGCTTCGTAAGACGGCGAATATGTCAAGGATCAGGGCATCGAGGAGGGAGGAGGGGGCGTGCGTGTCCCCCGGCGTGCGGCGCGGGACAAATGGCGCCCATCACGCGCGGTTCACCTGCCGAGGCGCGCCTCGCCCCGCCACGCCCCGCCACGCCCGAGCCGGCAGGACGCGCACTCCTCTCCGGGGACGCGTCACCACCGCGCAGACAGCAGGGGAGGAGGGGGTGGGGAAGGGGCAATATATTGGCACACGCGGGAAAACATCACATCGACGCTCCGAAGCCGAATCGAGGAGGGGGTGGGGGGAGGTATTTGTGCCTTTGTTTACGTGTACACAACACAAACACACACACACACACACGCACGCAAGCGCGCGGTATTTGTCTGAAGAAGTAAGATAAACATGGAAAGAGGTCGCGCGGGGGGTTGGCCCGGGGGGAGGGGTTCACACCGCCCCCTCTGCTGCCACCCCTGCCGCTCCACCCCTTGGCTCAGTCAATCCGCCACGATGGTTGTCAGTCCAAGTCATCTCGGTAACAACTTGGTCCTCCCTCTTCCTCCCCCCCCCCTCCCCGGTCCCTCCCGTAATACGCGCACCATATCTCTAACTGATCGGACCCCGGCGGGCTGGACTCCAGCCCCGTGCCGTGCCCCTGTCTCTCTGAGTGACTTAGCAACACTACTTCTCTGCTGGCCTCCATCTCGACTTCTCCTCCCCCTACTCCCTCTTATATTCTCGTGGGCCTTGTTTGAACTGTACTTTTCAGGGTTGCCATAAATAAGGAAGCCCATGAACCGTCGAACGAGGAAAATGGAATTACCACATTTGAGCGAACTTTTGCTGCGCAGACGACAAAGCAAAGCTTCCGTGTTTTACTGTGCAGATTCCCATAACCTCTCTCCACTGAGAGCATGCTAGGGTACCCCCACTGGAAATTTAGAACGACTCAGGTTACCTCATGCGAGGGAAGTCTCATTTCTCTCGGGGAACTACTTGGACTCCATTCATTTCCACCGAAAATCTCCCATTCGAAAACCCTTCTGTACCGAGTTGCCTTGTTTGTTTCAGGCCATAATCGAGTCGCCCGACAAGCAGCTGACGCTGAATGAGATTTACAACTGGTTCCAGAACACGTTCTGCTACTTCCGCCGCAACGCCGCCACCTGGAAGGTCAGTGCAGGCCGTTCCTTTTTCAAGGTGATGAGCATGCCTGCATGAGGTAGAGCCTAGGCTAACCTTAGGACCGCGACCCATGCGTGAGGCATGTACCGCCCGCCCGCGCCAGGAGCAGGGGTGGGGTGGGGGTAGAGGGCCGCGGCAAATGGCGCGCGTGGGCGGTATGGTCCAGTTTAAAATTTAAAAAATAATAAAAAAAAGTCGCGTGATATTGGAAATGTGTGTCTGTGTCGGAAATCACGGGAAGAAAAAAAACAGCTGTGCGGTTTTTATCGCAATTTTTTTTTTTTCCATTGTTGACTGATTGTTTCATCAATTGACCCATGTCATTTTAAGATCATTTTCCTCTCTATCAACAAAACCAACATCTGTTTTTTTTTCCTCTTATTTTTTCTGTCTTAGTTTAACTTACATTGTTCTAAGTTGTGTGGGTTATTGTGTGAGCAGGGCTGGAGAGTTAGGTCGGCGCGTCCTTGTAGCACGTCCGACCGCTCGCGGTCGCGATTGTCCAGGCCCCGCCCCGCCCCGCGTCACCAAGCCCGCCAAGGCTGCCCGCCCCGGCCCTCCTACCCACCCCAGCCGCAACCGCGGGCCCTTGTGAGGCACTGCCAACATGACTCATGGAAATTAGTTGCAAAAGTTGATATTTAAAGGGACCGCGCCCCCTCCGCGGCTCGACCCGGCCCGGCCCACCACGACCTCCAACAGGGTCCCGGTCCCGTCTCCGTCCCACGCCTTCTTTCTTTCTCTCTTTCTTTATTATTATTATTTTCTCGACCGACGGTCCGCAGAAGCGGCGTCAGATTTTTTGAGGCGAACTCCTTTAAAAAAGAGCGCACGGCGCGTGGCCGGGGCGGGCCGGGGCGGGGCGGTGCTCGCGTCAAAATTCAACACACCGCGGCGGGCGGTGGGGGTGGCGGCGCGTTGTTGCGGATCGAGGCGCATCCCCGCCGTCTCTGTCACACTGCCGGGCCGGGCCGGGCCGGACGGGAGTGGGAGTGAGACGGAGCAGGCAGCAGAGGGAGGTAGTGCGGAGCGGAAGCAGAGCAGCAGCAGCCGGGCGCAGGGCGCGCAGGGCAGAGGGAGAGAGGTGATTAATGTGCCATGGTTTGGGTTATTTCCAATCAACTTCCGGCGGCGGCGTGTCCCCGTCCCATCCCGCCCACGAAAGGGAGAGGGGGGGGGGAATCGCACGGCGGACGCCTCGCCTCGCCTGCATAATATCGAAGGGCGCGTTCCGTCGTCCCGCCCGCTGCGGCTGCGCTTTGGGTTCAACTGTGACTGTAAACGTCAACCACGTAGATTCCATGTACACACTGAAACATATTCCAAAAATATTCCAGATATTCCAAAATATTCCAGATATTTCAGAAATATTCCAGATATTCTACAAAATATTCCAGAAATCCTTCAAATAATCCAGATGTTCCATGTACACCAAAATTCTGAGTGGTCGGCCCCTCGGTAAGCGCGCAAGTCGCTTGTCAAGGAGGAGGAGGGCAGACTCTCCCCCGCCCCGCCCGGAGCAGGCCGGAGGCGCCGTGCAGTGCAACCCCTTCCAGCACCGCGCAGATGACAATCTTGACCTCCGCGCGGAGCAGCGGTGCGCCGGTACTGCCGCCAGAGCTTTTCTGCTACATTTGGTGTGGCCTGATGATGGGCCGGTCCCGTGTCCCGACGCGTGGAGCGTAGTCTGCGCGGGCCGTTCCCTCCACCCCTCTAAACCCCCCGCACCCGCACTCTCCATCTCTGTCTTTCTCTCTCTCTCTCTCTCTCTCTCTCTCTCTGCCGCAAGCTTTTTGCCTCCTCCCGCTGCTGGGCCTCGCCGGCGGCCCCAAGAGGGAGAGAGCGAGAGCGAGTACATAAAATGAAATGAAAATTAGGGTTGGCTTGGGCTTGGTTGGTGGTAATCTTGCTGACCACTTGTGCCTGGCCGGGGGGCCGCGCCGGGGCCGGCGATGAGCCCTTATCACGGACCAGGCCGTCGGCGACACCAGCACCGGCAGTTATTTCTCGTCCCCGCCCCGCCACGCCCCGCCCCACGCCGCCACATTACAGTGGTTTTAACGGCTTGTTTATGTGGGCTACTTTACGTGCCGATGGCCGGCAGACGGGAGCCGGCCCGGGTGGGAAGTGGTGTGTGCCTGTGTGTCAGGAGGGAGGGGGAGGGAGGGGGGCAATCAGATACCCGGAATCTTAACCCTCTCTCGTGCAGGAGCTTCTTTCCCACTCTCTCATTCCTGCAGCTTTGGATCCTTCGGATACCTGAATAGCGGCAGGAGAGACTTTAGACCGTAAACAGTCTCTCTAGGCTGGACGAGCATAAACGTTCGCTCCTGAACTTATATCCCGGGCGGGCGGTGCGACCTGCTGAAGCAGGGCGGGGTGGGGCTGGATGGGGCGACCCTCCTCCCGCCCTCCTAGCCGCCCGGCCCCGACCCCGGCCTCGGCCCCGGCCCGGCTGCCGTGTCTCCTCCTGCAGTACTTTTGCCGCGCTATTCGCAAAGCGTCGTGCGAATATATTAAAGCGAAAGGGGCGGGAAATTATTTCAGGGCGTAGTATCAGTTAAAGGCCATTACCCGGCGAGCCGGGCCTCGCGCGCCCCGCCCCGCCCCGCACCCTCAGCGCGCTAAGACCCAGATAAACACAGCCGCAGAATATGTGGCGGTGGGGCGCTTTTTCTGGCGGGCGGTGCTGCTGTCGTGGCCGGACCGGGGCGGGCCGGCGGGCCGGCGGGGCGGACAACCCTTCCTGCTCTTTTGCCCACACGAGCGGTTGGTGCTAATAAGGACTCTTGGCGGGGCAGGGAAGGGACGCGCCCCATCCCTCTCTTCCCTCTCCTGCTCCCACCCGCCTCTCTCTCTCTCGCTCACTCTCGTGGATAAGCCGCCTGCATCGCGCAATAAGCGTGCTGTTAGACGCCCTTCCCGGGCCAGCGAGCGGGCCGCGATCCGGATCGCAACGCTCTCTCTCACACACACTCTTTCCCTCCTCCACCTCCTTCCCGCTACCTTTCTCATCCTTCTCGCCTGCGCTTTCTCGCTCCCTCTCTCTCTCTCTCTCTCCTCCCCCGCTTCATGCAAACAACCCCTTCACTCCTGTTCCCCCCTCCATTTTTTTTAAAACTCTTCTTTTTCGTCTCTCTTTGTTTGACTCTTTTCTTGTCCGACCCGCATTCTTGCGCTGAGCGAGCGGCTTCCGCATCCCCGGCAGCAGAAGCCCAGGGGGCTGGGCTGCGCTGGGCAAGGGCACAGTGCGGCACACCTGCACCGCCCCGCCCCAAACCGCCCCACCCCACCGAGGCTTCCACCCGCATGGGTACCGCCCCGTCCCTTTGCACTGGACCCCGCACTGCACTGGACGTGCACCTCAGTGTGATTTGTCCCCCGGCGTCCTCCGCCTCCACCACGTCCAAAGTTCTATATACTAGTACGGCCCAGAGCTTGGGGCGGGGCGGGGCGGGGGTGGGTGCGGGGCGCGCGGGGGCGGGGCGGGGCATGGGGCGGCAGCGCTCACTGTCCGGTCCAGCTCCTGACCGTAATAACAATAAAACGGTTTGCCGTTCTTTACTCGCGAAGCAGCGAAATAAATACGCCATCACTTTAGCGGCGCCCCGCCGCCGCCGTGACCCGGCCCGCCCCAGCCTCCGCTTTAGGGATGGCTCCCCTCCCTTTTATCCCTACTGCTGCCTCGCCAAGGAGCAGCCGCCCCGCCCCGCCCCGCCGCACAGCGCTTTCCAACTCGACGATTTCCCTGTTTTGTTTTAGCCGCGATCGACTGTGCTACTCCCCAGAATAATGATGGGCGCTCGGGTGGGGAGGGGAGGGGAGTAGAGAAGCGTTCGGCGGTGGTCTCTTCCACCAGCAATGGCCAATACCGCCGATCACTACCGTGAAATTGAGAGGTTAGGCGGGCGGGCCCGGCGGGGCGGGGCGCCCGGACTTTGGCAGTAGTTGTTACGGCGGCCCTAAGTAGCCCAAACTTTCCAGAGTGGCCGTGGCCTGGCCGGTCTGGTCTGGGCTGCCGCGGCCGCAGCCGGGATCGGGATCGGGAGCGCTCGCGGACGAGGATGCTGTACTTCTTACGCGTCCCGCTGTATCCTATCCCCTTTCCCCTCCTCCCCACGGCCCGCAAACATATTTACTCGAGAAATCACACTAACTTAATATATATGCAAATGGGTATGAATAATGTACGCGGTCCGTCTAAGCGTGAGCCTTCTTGTCCATCTCGAATTAATTCGCCCCGTTTGTGTTTTTTTTCCCTGTCCTTCATTTTTTTTGTTTTGTATATTTATTTGGAGAATCTGTTTCTTTGCCGCTTTGGGCTTTCCCTCAATCCCACGAGAACGCAAAACGGGTCCGTCTATTGTTACCTCGATTTAGGTGGAGACACCCCCCCCCCCCTTTCCCTTCTCTCCGTCTCTCTCCCTCTCTCGCATATTGGCCGACCCCTGTTAGTGTTTGGTAAATATCCGCCTTTTCTCTCCTTTCTGCCTATTGCTCTCTCTCTCTCCCCCTCTTCATCCGTCTGTCTTGTTTCCATTATTATTGCACACCGGGCCTTTTATTTATTCGTCGCGGTTTCTTTGTCCCCGTCTCTCTCGCTCCTACTTGCCCGGCCCGCAGCGGCGCAGTCTGCCCTTCTCTCTCCCTCTCTTTCTCTCTCTCCCTCTCTTTCTCTTTCTCTCTCTCTCTCACCTCCTCCACCACCTCGTCTCGCCCTCCCTCTCTCTCGCACTCTGGCCCTCCGCGCCACGCGGACTGTTTTCACGCTGATTGCAATTTCTTTGGTATTGTTTCTTGATCGTCGGTTGGTATAGTGAGCGGAGCCAGGCGCGGCGGCGCCAGTGCGTTCGCTCTCATTAAAGATTTACAAATTTTCCGTTCTCTCCTTTTCATCTTCGCACGGGTGGCTGCAGCGGAGAGCGCTCTTGTTCGCGCGCTGCTGCTGGCTGTATGGCTGCACGACCGACCCCAATTTTTCCCCCTCGACTTTGTTTGCGGGTCATTGTGCGGTACGGGTATGCCCGGAAAATATGGTAGTTGTCCGAAAAATTCGTTCCTAAAAAAATGCAAAGTTGCCATAGTACGGTTACCTTCGGGACAGTCATAAATTCATGGTCGGGACAACAACATTATAGTTTTGGCCACTTAAATTTCAGTCATTACAGCCGTAATACTGCTGGATCAAACATAATTCTAGGGTTGTCCCTGAGCCAATTGTACCATGGCTGCTAAAACTTTTCACTTTTCTGTGTGACTTGCCCGAACAGTGTGGGGTATCCACGTTGACCTACACCCATGCTGATTTTCCGTCGTTGTCCTCGGCTCCTTACCGCGGTGCCTTCTTTTTATTTCCAATGTTGTCCAGATTTATTTTCAATCAATTTTTATCCTCTGCATCGAGGCACCTGCTTTGCGCCCTCAGGATTTCCACCTCACAGATTTTCTTTCTCCCCCTTTAATTTCCAATGCCAATCTTCTTGCCTGCTGTATTTGTGCGTGAGAGGGAGGGAGGTAGAGAGGCGGAGGGGTGGCGAAAGGAGAGAGTGAGAGAGAGGGGGGGAGAGGCGACGCGGTAGGGGGAGGAGGATGGCGCTCTGGGAGAAAGAAAGGGACGGCGCATGTGCTGAGCAGAGACGTGTGAATCGGGCCGTTATAGCTGACTCGGGTCGCGTCATGTGTGTATGTGCAGCCCTACTTATAAATCCTACCCCGCCTGCCTCACCCCACCCCACCCCGCCCCACCCCACCCCACCCTACCTCGCCCCCGCCCCGCCCCGGCTGCATCGGCGCACAGCCGTTCATCATTACCATATCTCTGTTTGGTTATACCTTTTCCTCACATCTTGAATTGCTTTTCGCTCAAGTGTGCAGACCGAACAGACAGTGGGATCGGGGCTGTTGAGATTTCAGGGGCTGTAAAGGAGTTTTCCCTATTCTCAATGATGCGTTGTACGTTATTTTTTTGGAAATGTTATTATCGCGACTTAGGATTGTCAAAAGGTGCATGTGGCTTTTTCATTATTTTATTAAGGATGGTGAAACTGGCTGTTTATATGGCTTTTTTTTTCAGCGATGGGAGATGGAGATTGCAATAATGCTGTACAAAGGATGACAGAACTCGCTATTACGAAGCAGTTTTAAATTTGCGGACTTATGCTCCATTTTTCCTTTAGTTAAATCTTCCTCATATTTACATGAATTTAGATATTTTCACTCATTTAATTCCTGTGTAGTGTGCTCTTTGCCGAAACCGACCGAAAGTCGCGTTTTGTCATCCTTTGCTGCTATACCATTTTCTTTTTCTGGCCAGTTGGCATGCATTTTAGTTTTCCAAACTGTTCTGTTCTTTTTACCGTGTCAAGATGCGGTGGGCTGACTTTCTCTCTGTGTGCCCGCTAGAACGCCGTCAGACACAACCTGTCGCTTCACAAGTGTTTCATGCGCGTGGAGAACGTTAAGGGTGCCGTTTGGACTGTGGACGAGGTCGAGTTTTACAAAAGGCGTCCTCAGAGATGTGCCTCAGGGTAGGTCGGGAACTGCCTCATGTCCACCAATATACCTTCCAATCTTATTTATACCGTTTTTACTATCAATTTTTGACTTCTTTTTTTACTCTTTTTACTTACATTATATATCTTATATACTTTTTATCTATTCTGGAGTGGGTGTGGGGTGTGTGGTGTGACGTGTGGTATGGAGTGTGTTGTGTTGTGTTTTTATATACTCCTTTTTATACTTCCTATTTTACATCTTTTTTATCTCTTTTTTCCTTGCTTGCCTCTCTTTTTTATCTCTCTTATAATCAGTCTTACTAACCTGGGCAGCATGCTTGCTCGACACTGTCTCTCTTTACAGGGGCGCTCGCGTACCCAGCATGGAGGCCCCAGCCGACGCAGCGCTCCCCTGCCGGCGCGGCGGCTCGGCTGGGGCCATGGGCTAAGGGGGGCCCTCCGGGGCCCTCAAGGGGACCACCCTTACCGGTGCTCAGGCTCGTACTCATATTATGGCTTGTTGTTCAGAATGCGATCCGAACAAACCTGTCGCTGCACAAGTGTTTCGTGCGCTATGAGGACGACTTTGGTTCGTTCTGGATGGTGGATGACGCCGAGTTCGTCAAGCGGCGACACCTGTCCCGGGGCCGGCCGCGGAAGTATGAGAAATTCGTGAATGAAGTGAATGGGTAGTGCTGAAAGCTTATGTGATGTGGATATGCGTGCGGGCGGGGAAAGGCAGCAAGTGGTTGTTACCCCGCGCACTCGGGGCGCTCGCCGCGAACCCCTATCGGTCTTCCCCGGTTGGACATACTCCGCGCGCGGAAGTCTGTAGTGAGGAGGGGGAGGGGAGGAGGCGGAAGAGAAGAGATCCCTGTCCACGACCTGCGCTACGTCTCAATGCTGGTCGAGAACTACTAAACTGTGGCGACGAAAGGCAGCAAGACACAGTCAGTGTGACTGATCTGCACGGAAAGGACGGAGAATGAGAGGAGCTCGAAATACTCCGAGCTTCGGGGACGCTACTTCTTGCTGCTTTTCTTCGCCCTGCTGTTGTATGTCGTTTGCTGTGCTGATGTATTGATGTTGCAGGCGCGGCGTAAATTCGTATTCATGCTTTTCAACGTCTAAGTGTAGTAATATTGAAAAAAAGAACTCAACTTTTTAGCAGAAATATGACATAGCGCGAAAAATAAAATATTGCATCTTTTTATCAGTAGTGATCCGGCCTTGCTTAGACATGTGTTTGATTAAGAAACACCTCACGCTTATCGTGCTAGCTTGTATATAACATTGATGGCATAAGTTTGACATTAATAAGCTGCAATGAAAAGGCGTGTCGTTTGGCTGTTCTTCAGTGGTCGATAGTACAGTGCCAGAACTGACGGCAGCTCCATATTATTTTACTCTTGAAATATCCGTTTTAGTTTTAGAGGAACATGGCTGGCTGTTGGGTTGGCTTTGCTTCAGGGCCGTCACTGCGCGCCGCATTAGTTTAGCATCTACGTTGGACGGAATGAACTATAGTCAGATTTGAATTCTGGACAGGGTGTTTGTCTCGGGCCGCCAGGACGCTGCCGCTGCCGTCGACGTCTTCATCTCCATGACCGATTATTTTCCTAAATTATGTATTTTTAATGTTTATTCTCTTTGTCTTTAAAATTCTTTACAACTTTACCTTTTTACAATTTTTCTCTCTTCTCAAACTTCGCTTCGCTTTGCGGTAGTTTGCCTTGCTGACCAAAAACGTTCGTTCAGCCTGGATCGCAATTTACCTTTCTCCGCTCCCCGCGCACACGCACAGAGCACCCCATAATTTCCGCCGGGGCGCCGCGGGGACACACGGAGGGACAGCTCGTGATCTCGTAACTTATCAGCCGCTCTCAAAGGCGAAGCCGCGCGTAGCCGCCTTGCCACAAACTTTGGCGCGACAGGTTTCGCAACCTAAGCTCATCGTGTCTCCCCGAGGGAGTTTCATTTCCGCAAGCCCCTTTTTATTATTTTTCTGTGGGCTCACGAGTCCTTGTTCCTGCCTCTCACCTCCCGCCCTGCCTGTTCTCCTCAAGCTTCGTTATTGCCTTGGTAGCTTATCAAATCCATACACCCCATGCAGTGGAGTTTCTATTTGCGCTTCTTTCATTACCCCTCCGCATCTGTGTGTGCCTTTTGTCTCAGTAACCTCCACGGTTTTCTGGCATGCTTTACCCTCCTGCGCTGCGCGCATGTGGCTGCACTTTTTTGCATGTGTATTTTTACCATATCTTCACATTTTCTCTTTTTCTCGTTACCCTTTTTCTCAATTTTTTCCTCTTTAACTTTTTTCTCTTTTACAATTTTACCATTTTTCCATTTTCTCTCTTTTCTCTTTACATTTCAAATTTGTAGTTAGATTTTTTTCATTCAATTTTTCTACTTTTTATACAAATTTTTCTGAATATTATATTTTACATCTCTATTCACTTAATTCAGTAAAGTCATTTGCTCTTAAAACCTATTTGATGCGTAGGCGTCCGTTTGACCACTTTGTCTCCTTTTCCAGCGGCCAGCCCGCCAAGAGCCCCACCATGGCCGTGAGCCCTACCATGCACACTGAAGACTATGACGGTCACATGCAGGTAAAAAGAAAGTCACTGCAGTTTTCTATCGGTTCCCTGGTGAAGCTGGATATCTGCACTGAGTCTCCTTGTCTCTCCCCCAGCAAATGCACACCGACGAGTACAACGAGGGCGGGGTGGACGAGAGCCACCTGCAGTACATGGCGTGCCTGATGAGCGGCTCCCCCAACGGCAGCATAGGCAGGGAGAAGGACTCGCCGCTGTCTGGCTACAGGTGAGCGCCCGGAGCCCGGAGGTCAGGCAGCCCGCCCGACAGGCGCCCGACAGGGTGAGGGGCGAGCCAACTCGTAATGCCCCAGTCTGTTCTTCGGCAGGTCGCCCATGCCCGAGGCGCCGTCCGTCAAGCAGGAGATCCAGAGCCTGAGCGGCAGCCTGAGCGCCGGCCCGCCCAGCCCGGTCTCACCCGGGGGATCGCCCGTCGCCGGGATCGGCCCCGGAGGATCGCCGCTGGGATCGCCGCTCGGCAAACGCAGCCTGGAGCGCGTCCTGGACCGGGAGCGGGACCGGGACCGGGAGTCCCCGGATCAGCCCCTGCAGCTCAAGAAGCTGCGCCACGACGACCCGGAGGACCTGTCCATGCGGGACAACACCGTCATGATGGAGGCGTAGGTGTTAGCGAGTTGCCTTCAAGCTTAACTACATTCCAGTGTGTGAGGAGCCAGAGCGGGAACTTCATTTAATGCGAGTTATTCAAAAGACTTGGTTACCTGTACTTTTATTCATTCCTGTTCATCCCTGTCTTTTTTCTTTCCTTTATTATTAGTATTATTTTTTTATTTTAATTTTTTTGACGTGCCCTTGATAAATGCACAAAGTGTTTTTCTGTTGTAAAGTACAGCGAGACTTTTGGTCAATGTTCTTAGCTTATTGTAATCGGTTCGGGGACGGACACTCATTAAGAATTATCAATTATATCAAATCGTCGTTAACCACTTATCATTCCTCTGTATGGTTGTACGGCATCGCCTCGTCGCATAACGAGTTTCAAAGGTTTGTGAAAAGAATTCACGTGTTTGTGTTGTGTTGTCCACAAAAGCATATCATTCGCAGTCCTTACAGGACCAATAGGGGGTCCTCTCATTCCTGCTCCCTCATACATTCAAGAGATCACAATGTGGATGACTTGGATGAAATGCAGAGACAGTGCCTACAAATGCAGTGAGAGCACGTATACGTACAATTTATGTAAAATTAACTTGTAGAAATTTTGTAAATGTAAATATGTAAGTACTTGCCACATGGTTGGCGTATTACGTTTGCATTATAGATTTGTCTGTCGATTTTAGCTACTACAATAAACCTATAGGCGTAATAAACCAACCATCAGGCTTGAGTTGTTAGATATTCATTTATACATCATTTTTGTTCTCGTTTTTATTTTTAATACCTGTTTTGTTGCATATACTCCGATTAGGAATTGTTATTCTTCTTGTTGATCATTTATTCAAAAATATTGTAATCACAAAAAAATGAAAATTTTAAAGTTGTGTGATAGTGTTAAGAAATGTTTGGTGGGTGAGGAAATGTAGTTACCTCTCCTGAGAATCTTAAAATGCTCTTTTGCCTTGCCATTTTGTAAAAAAAAAAATTCTGCTGCTCTGAGGCCTGGTTTCATGACTGGTTCAAGACCGGTTTATTACTCTCATTGTTTACCTTCCCTGTTTTAAAGAAGAAAAAAACACTTTGTTTTCTTGTTAATTGTTTAATTTCTATGAAGCCAATTTTTGAGTGCAAGTAGTTTGTAAAGGTAAATAAGTATGAATGTGTGAGCATATGTGTTGAAGTGCGTTTGCGTACATGTTAACTTATTTAATGAATGTCATGATGAAACAAATGTTTTGTCCATATCATTAGCAATTGCTTTCCTGACCAGCTGGACATTACTTTGTCCCTTCAAGAATTTTAGATTAATCAGTATCGCACCAAGTTTGTTTGGAAAGGAATCAGTTTCAACACAGTCATAAAGTGTGTATCTTCATATGGAGAGGAATTGTTGAAGTCTCTGCAACCATATCTACTTGCCCGTAGTAAGGGGAATTTATTTTAAGTGAATATGCAAACAGTTACACTTGTTTGCTAACTTTGTTGATTTCAGATATTATTTATTTGTAATATTTATGTTGTCTAGGAGCAGGAACTCTGTGATTTAGGATTTTGAATGAGTTACACTAGCTGAGTAAGGTTCAAAGCATGTGAGAGAAACAAAAGTAAGGGACAAACCAAGAAGTAGTGGCTTGTTAATTTGCTGCTGTACCGTTGCAAAATGAAAACCCTCTTGTGATTTTGTATTTCTAAGAGTGTATATAACGGTCATGTATTTGAAACGGCAAAAAAGTCTTTTTTCTGTATGTGACTGGTCATGTATCGGAAATGGCAACAAAAGTCTTTTTCTGTATGTGACTGATACTTTAAAGTGATAAGTTAAATAACATATGTGATCAGCATATGATACTGTAAACGCCATTCGTATACTTTCTGGCGTGAAATACGCCATCTTCTTCGTGCCATCGCCAACAACACAATAAACTTTTAGTCAGAGTACGTCGTCAACCATCACAGAACTGACCCCCGTCTCTCTCTCTCACTCCCACTCACTGCGGAGGTCAGGCCTAGGCCTCGGCCTCGGCCTGGGCCTCGAGGGGCTCGAGCCGCACGTTGGCGCCGCCCTCGATGCAGAGGAAGATGTCTATGTTGACGTGCAGCGCGGCCTGCGACTCGCAGCCCTCGCCGGGCCGCAGGCGCACCTTGGCGAGCAGGGCCGCGACCACGGCCGCCATCTGCAGCATGGCGTAGCGCTGGCCGATGCAGTTGCGCGGCCCCGCGCTGAAGGGCACGTAGGCGTAGGGGTGGCGGCCCACGCACCGGTCCGGCAGGAAGCGGTCCGGGTCGAAGCGCTCGGGGTCCGGCCAGTGCCGGGGGTCGCGGTGCGTCTGGTACACGAACGCGGTCGCCAGCACGCCCTTGGGGATGGTCTGCGTGGGCAGCTTGAGCTGGAACAGGAACGGGGGCGGCGCACCGTCAGAACTCGCGACCTGCTGTCTCCTTGTCGTCCTTCCTTACCCATCAACTTACTGTCGTTGACGGGTGAGAGCGAGGGGGAATCACTTCGAACAATCGTTGTACAGCAAAAAAAAAGTTTCAAAAATCAAAAACGAGTCAAAGAAAGTCAAAATAAATTCAAGAGGAAAAGAAGAAAAACATCGGGAAAATCGAGAACAATTTGAACAAAACGTTGTAAACAAATGACGGTAAGTCAGAGGGAAAACTCTTAATTTATCAGAAAGTGACAGAACTTTTAATTAATCTCCAGATTTTTACTTAAAGTTAAACAAAAATTTGAAAACGATAGAAAAATTCTAAAGAGAAAAAAAAAGACATTGTGTAAATTTTGTATGAGTGATTGCCCCCCCCCCACCACACACACACACACACAATTTGCAGAGGCCAGTGTCGCCCTGGAGCGTCGACGTACCTCGTGCTTCAGCTTCCTGGAGAAGACGGCCGTGATGGGGTAGAGGCGCAGCGTCTCCTTGATGGCCCGCTCCACGTACTTGAGGCGCTTGAGGCGCTCGAGCGGGCTCAGACCCTCCTCGGCGTTCACCGCGAGGACCTCCGCGCGGGCGCGCTCCTGCACCTCCTGGTGCAGCGCCAGCATGACCATGATGAAGCTGAGGGTGGACGACGTCGTCTGCTGCACCGCTATGAGTGTCCGCACCTGGGGGCAAGGGTCCAGCGGTGAGCCGTTAGGGACTAGGAATCACACGCTTCAAAGTGAGAGGGAAACAACTCTGAATTTTAGTCTACAAATTTTGTAATTGTTTGTAAATTTTCGAGATATTTTTGCGAATTTTCTGAATTTTTCTTGATTTTTTCTGAATTTTTCCTCGAATTTCACCTAAATCTTTTGTGAATTTTCCTGATTTTTTTTCTGAATTTTTCTGACTTACTAGGTGTACAAAAAAATGTAAGGGTTGTTTCCCGCTTGCTTCAAATAAGTGTGTGACATTCACGTTCATAGTTTCCAATCACTGTTACTTTCTTACAAAGGATTTTGTACCTTAGTTTTACAACAACAACAACAACAACAACAACAACAACAACAACAACAACAACAACAACAACAACAACAACAACAACAACAACAACAACAACAACAACAACAACAACAACAACACTCTGTATTACGAAGAGCTCCGTTTGTATTGCGAAGAGGTCGTGTTTATAGTACAAACGAAGTCTTCGTCATATGAATATCGCTCTTTGAAAGGAACTCACAGGGAGTGTGGCCCTGGTTCTCACCTCCTCGATGATCTCCTTGTCGGACAGCTTGTGGACGTTCCCGCCCAGCGCCATGTCCAGGAAAGTGTACTTCGCGCGCACCCCGTCGTCGTCCGTCTCTCCCTCGGCGTCCTCCAGGCCGCTTCCGTCGCCCACCCTCTCGGCGCGCTCCTTCAGCTGCTTCTTTTTGATGGCGATGACCCTCTTGGTCATGTCGGAGATGATGGCCTCGTGTTCCTTGGCTTCACGCCCGTAGCGGGTCATCCTGAAGAGCGGGTCGATGAGCAGCCAGGGGTGGAAGATGCGGTGCAGGACGATGAAGAAGGCGTCCTCCGTTGCGCGGACGAGCTGGTCGAGCAGGTCGACGCGCTGCAGCCCCTTATTGGCCGGGCCCAAGTGGCCGCTGTCGCTAGACTCCGGGTCGATGCCGAAGGCGGTCTCGATGATGCTGCCAATGACGAAGGCGCCGAGCTTTGGCACGCTGTTGAAGCTCTGGCCGGCCGGCACCTCCGCCGCCAGCTGCTCCGCGAACGCGGCGGCGCGCCGCGTGAAGATGCCCGCGTACCGCTCCAGCACCCTGGACGAACACGAGCATGACGAGGGTGAGCTCGCACTGCAGGGCGATTCCGGTGCACGCCCTCCTGCTCGCTCTGTCTCTCTCGCACTCATGAGGTACGCCGTATAGGTGCGAGCGAGGGGGTGATCACTCAAACAAAACGTGTTCAATAATTTTATGACTTTTGGTTTTTGTTGTTGTTGTTTTGGTATTTCTTAAAAAAATTTAAGTTCTATCACTTTTTGATAAATTTGTAATCTTTTAACCCCACTGCTGAGTTTTTTCCAATATTATTTCGGCTTTTTGTACATTTTTTCTCGGGTTTTTTTTTCGGATTTTTCTGTATCTTTCTTCTTGATTTTAATTTGATTTTTTTTCCTGATTTTTAAATGATTTTTGTGATACAATGAATTTTCGAAGTGATTCCCCCTCGGGTGCGAGAGAGACACAGCAGGAAGTCTCTTCCCCTCCCCCCTCTCTCCCTCTCTCTCCTGGAGCGAGACTTACTTGAAGTGGAAGGCGGGGGTGAGTGCGCGACGGTGCACGAACCAGGCGTCACCGCTCAAGGTGATGAGGCCGTCGCCGAAGAAGCCGCGCACGGCCTTGTAGATGGACTCGGGCTTGTCCACCTCGCGCTGCGAGCTCAGCAGGGGCTCTATGTCCTCTGGCCGCATGAGCTGTCAATGGCAGGCAAAACGAGAGCATCGGGAACTCAATAAAAAGCCCGAGAAAATTCTCTACCTAAATTTGCCTTTTAAATTTTTGAAGATTAATTGAAGATTTGTTTACACCCATCGGCCAGGTAAGTGTCCTTACCTGCACGGACGGCGTCTCGCCGATCCAGAACTTGATCGGTCCTGGTCCGTATCTGTAGAAGATCTTCATCCCCCGGCCGAGCATGCCGTCCCGGGGGCCGAACATTTCGATGAGGTTGCCGAGCAGTGGCAGCGGGTAGCTGGGGCCGGCCACGTGCGCCAGCATGCTGGTCTTGCGCACCTTGTCGACGGCGTACACCACCAGGTACAGCGCGAACAGCGCCACCGTCAGCGCCGTGATCATCGTGATGCTGACGGCTGCTTCACCGTGTAAGCCGTGTGAGTCAGCAATGTTATTAAACAACTGTAACAACACAACGACTCGTAACAAACACTGCGACTCGTTGTCACGTTGATAAGACTCTTGTCACATTCGGTAAAGTGTGACTTTCTTTTCAGGCAACTTGAAGGTCACGCTATAACTAATCGGGCGCTAATTGTCTTTTAACAATGCGAGTCGCGAGCCGCAGTGTTTGATGCGACGCTCCAATTTTTTTAATGACCGTGATAATAACAAGCTGTGGCATTCCTCACTGCACCGTGCGCTACTGTATATCCGCGCCGCCCGCCTCCCGCCGCCCTGCCCTTGAGGGTCAACGTTCCGACGAAACCGAAATTAGATATGTTATCGAAGTGTGTCTGTGTGTGTGTACTGAGGGGGCCTGAGCTCCGTCCTGCAGTGTATTGCGCCGGACCGGATCACCCAGACTTCCTCTTTGCTTATTGCTTTCTTTCTTTTTCCTAGGCTTATCAAAGGAAAACCACGTGCAAATAGGCAAGAAGTACGGCCGCCGCCGTCGCACGCTGTTATGTGAAGATTGCCGAAGCTTGCCCATAGATTGCCGGAGTGCGTGTGTACTGCATAGTTGGGTGTGCCACGGGGAAACTTGGAGCACGACTTGGGGATGGTGTCCGGCAGAACGCTGCATTTTCGGGAAAATAGGCTGGCCGCTGAGTCCGCACAGCGGCCTGATCATCCCCGCACAGGCCGCCTGCAGGTGAGAGGCGAGGGGCGGCGTGGAAGGGGAGCACGTCTCCTTACCCCTCACCTGCAGCGGCCGGCCTGTTTTCCCGAAAATGCGGCTCTCTGGTGTCCGGTCTCCGATTCAGCCCCAACGCTGTTTGTTGGAGAGATAACGTGACCACTTTGAAAACAACCGCGATAGATACGAATTCGAGATTATAGGAAACATGTTGTCCAGGTCGCGCTGAAAGTTTCCCTGCGGGAGTTCCTCTTGGATAGCCCGAGTTTATCCCCCCTTCCCCCTCGGTGTGCAGATGACATTAGTTTTGTTGTGCTTTGGGCGCTTTGTACTCTGCTGTACCTCTAGCCCCTGCAGGCCCACGGGTAGGCAACCAGCACGCACTCCTGCATGAGGTGGCCTACCTTCACCCGACTGGACGACTCGAGAGAGCCGGGTGGGACGTGGATATAGCAAACCAAAAGGAAGCAAGATTGCAAGAAATATGTTGCAAACGATCTCGCAATGATTTTAGCAATGATTTCAACTATTTTTGTACACCTCAAAATTAATTGGAAAAATCAGAAAAATTTGGGAAAATCCAGAAAAATTCAAAAGATAAACACAATAGGAATTTTTTGAAAAAAGTTCAGAAAAATTCAGAAAAAATTCAAAAAAATGCACAAAATGTCACCCAAATTTAGTTGTTTCCCCCTCGATTTAGCATTTAGCACGTACACCTTTTCCAGTCACTGATATCATCGACAGTATCGATAAAATTGTGAAAAATGTTTGTTTCTACCCGAATTGTTATTCGGACATGCGTGAAGTGAAATTAATACATAGCTGCTGCACTCGTCTCAGCCGTTAAATGAATAAATTCGCGAGCTTAGTAATTGACCTATAAATAGATGAAAATTGGCTTAGCGAGCTAATATTCATACCTAATGACACATTAGCTAATTTATTGTCAGATATTTCAGTGCTCCATTTCGAGGATCATTTGGCACAGCCATTCATCATCCCGAAATGTGCTCACACCGTGACCTGTATAAAATACCTATCCGATTGACCTGGATCGGAACCTAGACTTGTCGCTTTGGTGAAAAATCACGGCTGCGGACGCGGGTGCAGCGGTGCACCCAGGTGCACCAGACATAATCAAAACGACGAACCTGGGTTCCATAGTGCAAATCCGTCAGAAAGATCAGGCAGCTCTTTACACATTGACAGCTTTGCATCCTACAATTACGTAATAAAAATGTGTGTGTCACGGCAAACAAATAGACTTTTCTCTGACCAAATGATTGAAATTATTCCTCCTGTCTCGTTTCGAGTTGTTACAAACACCTGATGCTGCTTGCTGCTGCTGGCTGGACGGGCGTGCCGTGGTCCCTGCGCTCGCGCTCTGTCGGACCTCCTTGTGCCGCGGGGACAGCCGACTGCCGCTCCAGTAGGCCAGCGCAGACCACACGCCCTTGGTGTCTCTTTTTCTTCTTCCTCTTTTTTCTGAAATAGATCATAATCGGGAGACAGGCCGAGCTCTACCCCCCCAGTGCCCTCTGTTTGGCAGGCCGTTGACTTCCGACACGATACGTTGATGATGCGTTATGCACGCGTGTGACTAGAGTGGGGTAGCGCCACGCTGTGCCGGCTGTGCCCTGTGCCTCACGGCGAGACGCCCTGTTGAGAGAGAGACTGTGTGCAGCGCGGTATCGACCCCGCGCCGCGCCCCGCCGTGGAGCGCGGGGTAGCGACGCAAGCGGCCCGCCCGCTCGCTCTCGCTCAGGTGTCCAGCCGGATCAGCCTAGGCAATCTGATATCTGCCAGCCGTCTAAATTAAAAGTCCGGTTTGCAGTGCAGTGACCCCTGCCAAGCCGCTGAGCTGGCGGCGTCTGTGACCTCAATAACGGAGCCGATACGTGTCCAAGTCAGGTACGCTTGATGATAGATAAATTGTTCTTCCCCTTGCGCTATCGCAGCCGGCCAGGCCTGCCGTTTCTCGGAGCGGGGCGTATAGCGACCGCTACTTCCGCTGGGTGTCGCCACACTCTCGCACCGTGCGTGCGCGCTGCTGCCCCCGTCCTCACCGCGTGCGGGGGAAAAGCAGAACGCAGATCTGCTCTCGTTTTCCCTCCTTTCCTTCACACACACACACACACACACACACACACACACACACACACACAGACGAGTCCCGCTCACGCTCCGCGGCGATATTCCGGACGATCCTGTTTCCAAGTTAGGTGCGCGGCGCCCAACATCTCCAGCCGGTTAGACGCACTCAAGTTCACTGCCACTAGACCTCCCCTCCTCCGCCTCCCTCAACCCCTCTTTCTCGCACGAAGCCGCGTCTTCCTCCTCCCCACTCTCTCTCCCTCTCTCTCTCTCTCTCTCTCTCTCTCTCTCTCTCTCTCTCTCTCTCTCTCTCTCTCTCTCTCTCTCTCTCTCTCTCGTTGACGCTATGTGATAGCTCGCATCATGGAGGTGGTTGGCCGACACTGCAATACTCAGAAGGGTCTATCCGAGAGGGCTCTTGAGCGGCAGCAGCGCGGGCCGGTGCGCTGCTCCGCCGTTCCGGACGGACTTTGAGGAGAGCGTGAAATCCCTCGTCTGGATCTGGAGGGCGAGGAGTTCGATTCGAGCCGAGCAGGCTCTCTTCTGGAGGCTCCAGGTGGGCCGGGCCGGGCTGTGCCGGGCGCGTGCAGCGTGCAGTCCTGTACCACAGGTCCTGTCCTGTGTCCCACCCCGCCCCGCCCCGCGGTGCACCGCGCCGCTCGCAGCAGGGGGGAGGGGGGAGGGGCAGCCGTGGCACCGGCAGGCGGCCCATGGCGGGCGAGCTCATGGCAGACCCCACGGCCCGGGCCGGGCCGGGCAAGCAGGCGAGGCGTGCAGTAGCGAGGCGACAGCCCAGCGAGGCAGTCGGCCGTACGCCACGCTCGCGAGTCGGGCCGACCGGGCCGAGCCGAGCCGAGTCTGACCGAGCGTAGAGCCGAGCCGAGCCGAGCAGCCGGCTGATCCTCCGCGGGGCACGCGAGTGTTGGTGTAGTGATAGTGTGAGTGAGTGTTGGTGAGCGTCTATCAGCAGGAGCGACGGCAAGCAAGTGGAGTTAATCCCGACAGGACTACTTTATCAACTTGGCGATTAGAAAAAGGTAGGATGCACCATCTACGTTATTGGAAAGGCTATCGCTGGCTTGAGAGTGCGCCGTGGGCACATTGTGGCCATGGGTACGGCGTTATCGTTTTCGTTCCGTTTCTCCGCGCCGTCATTAGCAGCTCATCAGTTCAAACGGGAAAAGACTTACGTGAATAATGATAAAAAGGTATTTGACTGGAAAGTTGAACTTTGTCAGCGATGTCGCTAGGCTGACAACTCTTTCATGAGGTGCTGCAACTGAATAAAAAGGTAAGGGGGAGAAAGAGAAAGAGAGAGGTAGAAGAGAGAGAGAGAGCGATGGGGGAGAGAAAGAGAGGAGAGGGAGGGAAAGGAGAGGGGGCACCCCGGACGCGACAGGACGCCCGGAACGGAACGGGACAAACTTGAATGCACGCTTGTTCATGCGTAGCTGTGCGCTGACCCACCGCCCCCTCCCCCCCCCCCCCCACGCTTCGCCCTCTGCATAACCCTTCCCCTCCTGGCTCCCCACCGCGGCGCGGTGTCGACTCACCTCCGCTCCGCTGGCATACAGTGCATTTTGGTGGGGAATATTTTCTGGCGCTATCACCGGGTTTTCATCGGTTGGTACCGCAACACACTACATTCTTCTGAACTTTCTTTTACAGGCAGCTGCAGATTTCTGGAAACATGCTCCATTTATACGCCAAATTTTGTGGGCAGCTATGAACAAAATTGTCTGTAGTCAGTCTATTTTGTTAATAGCAAGTTAATAGTTGGGCACAACATTTTGCATAAATAGAGCCTGTATAGCTGCGTATTAAAAAATAAATTATAAGAATTTAGTGTTAACAAACGAGATGAACTGCGTTGCTTTTCGACCAAGGCGATCAAATAATATACCCGTAATATGAGTCTGAGTCTGCATCGGTTGACCTACCTCTTTTTTTGTCGTACCACTTACGTGGAAAAAACTTTTTTTCTGCTCCCGTGAAGTTAAACTTAAACTCAATTGATAGGTTTTTTTGGTATCTCCTAGTTGCGACTTCGCTCGTAAGCTCTAGTTTAAAACTTTCCTCTGGTGGAAAATCTTTCGTTCTCTCTCTCTCTCTCTCTCTCTCTCTCTCTCTCTCTCTCTCTCTCTCTCTCTCTCTCTCTCTCTCTCTCTCTCTCTCTCTCTCTGGGTCGAGAAAGTGCAGATCGCCACAGTCAGGACGCAGCGCGGCGCGGAGGGACGGTGCAGCCCGTCGTGAGGACTAACACATTTTCCGAAACGCTCGGAACGGCCAACTAAGCGAGCGACGCGACGTCTTAAAAGGATCGCGGCCGAAAATGCAATTCTCCGTTCGTTTAGGACGATGACAAAGGATTGGAGGGAGGGGGGGAGGGGTGGCTCGTGAAAACTGCTAAAGTCCGACCCATTCTCTTACGACGTCGCGTCTCCGTCCGGGACGGAGACACTTTTTAGGGAAGGGCGGAAGGAGGGCCCCCGCTGCTGGGCTCCACTGCGCGGCGGCTGCCATGGGCGGGGCCCGGCGGGGAGGGGACCCACACACCCTTGATACTCGCGTCGCGCTGAGAGGGACCCGCCCAAAATGAAAGCTGGAAGAAATCGATTTTCCTGAACGTGGGCCGCGAGGAGGAACAGCTGATCGTCACTCTAGACTTGAGATAGAAAAGGAAGATGACGCTCGACTTTATGTAATCCTGCAAACACATCAGATCCAATATGACAGAATCGTCGTGCCTGCTGGATCACAATCACAATGACATGAGAAGGTAGACGATGGCTGGGCCGCCTTTCTCTCGGTAACACACCGGTCCGTAGAGTATGGATCTCAGGTTTACTAAACATATCAACCTGAGAACCCTTCCAACTTGTCCGCGTTGTTATTTGTGAGCGCGGTCATGGCGACGAGAGGGAATATGTGTCAGGAGAGATTGTTCGGCGGTGTGCTTTCTGCACTTGGCGCTCGGCGCGCGATCCGCCAAATGTGTGGGCCGAGACACCGCTAGCGACCCGGAACGGGCCGCGTGCCAGCCCAGCCGGGAGGGGGGCCGGGCCCCTCCGAGAAATATTAATCAGAGCGCAGGAAGTTTACAAGTTTCGCGAAAAAGAAATGACGTCGACGTCAAAACGGTTGAAATCTGGACAGCGGTCATGGACGACGGGGGCTCTGTCGGTCTTACGGGCATTCAAGTCTCCGACACGAATTTTCTTCAAATGCTGCTGCTTGCATCCGAAGGACGTTTTTACGTAATTTATGTCTTTGGAATCTCAATTCTAATCCTTATGTCGCCTCGATCTCAAAGTTGGACGTCAAAATTATACGCCTGCTCGTTGTTTGACTGTCCGCAAATCTGCGGGCGAATGCGGGCAGTCTCAATTTGACGCCGTTGCGACGGCCGTTCGTAGAAGGAGGAGGGGAGTAGCGGGAGAGAGAAAGAGAGAGAGAGAGGGGGAGAGGGAGGGAGGGAGGGAGGAGAAAGCACGCTGCAGAGGAAAAACGCGTCCAGCCGCCGTAACAAGCCTAGACCTGGGTCAAGACCTCGGCCGGTCAGACGTCTGACCGGCTCTGATCTAGAGTCGAAGCCACAGCGGCAGAGCCGGGCAGAGCCGGTCCAGCGGGGTGTGGACGCCCGCGCACTTTGAAATGGAACACGGACGATCCGCGCGAAGCGATTTTTGGGAACCACTCCCCGCAGTGTGTTTCTGTCTTCTCTCTCAGTCAAACATAAAAACATAAAACTAAAGCGCCCGTATTATGACGGCGGCGCGGCACGTATGGTTTCCGCACACGTGCTAAATCCTGCTTCGAGACGATTGAGCAGTATCATCAGACACAAAAACATGTTGCCGATTTTTATCTCGCATTCTCTGCAAAGAGTAATTTTGCTGGTAGTACTGTATTCGTGTTCGGTGGCGCTGTCCGCGTCGGTATTGGTATGATACACGCAAAGTCGATGGACCGACCAGGGAAGTTTCCTACACGGAGAGACAAGCGAAGCAAACCAAACTTATTGAAATTACGTTTGGCCTTGTGCGGGGTCGGGGTACTCCTCCCCCCTCCCCGCTCCCTCTCCCCCTACTAGATCGAGTGGGTGGGACGGAGACGGAGCCTTGTAGCACGTGTGTCGTGTGTTCATGTGTTCTTGCTTGGTCATCTCATCGTGATTTCACACATCGTTTATCGTTGCCTCTCTTTTTTTTTTCTTCTTCTCTCCTTCATCTTCGCCTCCTTCTCCTCCTCCTTCTTCCGTTCGTGTTATTGGAGGACAAGCCCCGGTCAAACAAATGGACGCGCATAGAAGTCATGAGCGTATATACAACGCCGCGTGTAACGCGAGGCGCCTCATGACGTCACCGAAGCCAATCAGGCAATCTGCGGATGAGCTCATGACGACTTCGTTCCGTCATGAACGCACATGGAATCAGCGTGTAGGCCAGAGCAAATGCGCTGAAATAAGAATGGAATAACCAAATACCCCCTCCCGAGGGGGGAAGCACTTGAAATCATTGTACGGACCCAAAAACATCATTTCCAATATTTTTTTAAAAAATCGAGAAGCAAGACAAAAAATATCTGACAATTCGAGAGAAAAATAAACAAAAAAATAAATAAAATAAAATAGGGAAAATTTTAAAAAATGGGGTAAAAGATCATAATTTATCAAAAAGGGACAGAAATTTTCCTTGAACAAAAAGTCAAAATAAATTTAAAAAAAAAAAAAGTCAGTAAAATGATAGGAAACATATTGTATAAGTGATCCCCCCTCGGGGTGTCCGTCTCGTAGCTCTCAGCAGCAGCGCCTGTCCTGCCCCTCGCTCCTCGCGCAGACAGATCCTTGACATAAACCCTCAGTTTCCTCTGCGGAAGCTCGTAAGATCGGAGGTATGGAAGGACATAAAGCGCCCGCGGGGGACGCGGAGCACGGCGCAGGCGAGCGCGGCGCGGCAGGCGAGCAGTACGGGCGGGGCGCCACCGCGCGCCATCCCCGTCAGGCCAGGGCGGGGGGTCGTTATTGCTCTGCGATTAAAATTATAATGAAAACTAAAGGCATCGCGTTCCCATATGTCATCCTCATTCGCGGTGGTGGTCGTGTCGCAGCCCGGCCCGGCTCCGCCCGGCTCTCACTGTTCTTGGAATCTCGGGTTTCGGATTAATTACGGAGAGCTAGCGCAGGCCGAGCCGCTGTCCTGTCGGCTGTTTTGGCTGACAGCCCGGCAGCACGGCGCGGCGTGGCGCGGCGTGGCGCGGCGTGGCGCTCCCATATGTGGGCAGGGCGTGTAGTCAGGTCCTTGGCGTGGAAGAGCAGGACGCTCAAGGATGCGCCGCTGAGGCCGTCCGGGTGGATTAGGTGACGAATGAGTTGTGGTGTGAAAAGCCTACTCGTCCGCAATAGATGCGAGGCGAATAATATATCAAATGCAATCGCCTCAAGGTCCGATTGGAAACGTTTAAAGTGTGTACACCTTGAAACTCCGCTGCGCAGCTAAAAAGCGGACCGCGGAATGTGGTTTTAGGATGCGAGAGTCGAGAGGCACACGGGCCTGCGCGCACCAAATAAATGCGATCAATCAAAGTGCTCCTCAACCCCCCACCCCACCCCCCGAAAAATAATATATAAAAAAGAGGGAGGGAGACAGACAAACAATGGTTTGCAGAAAAGTGAGGTGGCATGATGTGTAGCGGTCAGTGCTCCTGCTGCATGGAGAGGAGGAGACGTGGAGGACGAGTTAGCAAGAGAGAAGAGGAAGCAGCAGACGAAGAGAACAATCCTTTGACACGCCGTCCGTCCGTCCGTCCGTCTCCACCTTGCCTCGCCATGTGTGAAGAGGGACGCGCTTCGCTCTGCCCCGCTCTGCGCCGCTCTGCGCCGCTCTGCGCCGCTCTGCGCCCTCCACGTCCATCAGTCCCATTGCCTTTACGGGGCGGGCGGGGCGGGGCGGGGCGGGGCGGGGCGGGGCGGGCACCGGCTGGTCAGCAGCGGGGCGGGGCGGGGCGGGGCGGGCGGGGCGGGGCGGGGCGGGGCGGGCGGGGCGGGGCGGGGCGGGGACTGCCTACCGGACCGGGCCTGGCCGGGCCGAGCCGCGGGGGGCCCAGCCGTGCTGCCCAGGAAGTAATTACTGAGCGCCGCGCCTCATCAACAATGGCAGGGTAGGGCACGCGATGAGCCGTGCCGTGCCGTGCGCTCACCGGCCCAGTCGTCCGGATCACCGGCGACTGTCTGCACATGAGTGGGGCCGAAACGCTGCTCGTGTGGTTGGTGCGAGCGGACGGCCTGATAGTAGCTCTAGTTCATTACATGCTCAGCGCAGAGGATCTGTGAAACATAAAGGCGTCCATTGTCAATTACTTTTATTTAGTTTTTTTTCCTGTGTGAAGGTCTTGAACTTCCTTTTGCAGATCAATTGATCGAATCGGCGAAGCCAATCTTATCTGAGAATGAAATTATATTTGCGAATCCGGTCGGAGGGAAGATTATCATGGTATAATGTGGAGCGGGATTCAGTCATGACAAGGATACAATGGCAATACAGGATTAGTGCCAGACTTCGGCCGGGTGAATTGAAGAATAAGAAAGAAGTAAAAAAAAAAACTTGCTCACCTCCTGGATCAAGGGAGAGTTAATTTTGACCCGACCTGGAGCGCCCGGCCCGGCCCGTCCCGTACGCTATTGTCTCCCGCGTGATGTGACCTGGCCTTGGCGCGCGCCACGCCATGGCGCGGCCGCGGCCCTCCCCGCCTGGCCTGCTCACTCTCCGTCTGACTGAAGCAGTGCGCCACTTAGAATGAGACACCATTTTTATTATTATTATTGTGAATCCTATTATTATCACTATACTTATTAACGCGGCCGCCGTCGTGTTTTTTTTTTTGTGTGTGTGTGTACACATTTCGTGATTTTTTGCGGAATTTTCGTTAAATTTTGTGAATTTTTGTGAATTTTTACTTGAACTTCCGTGAAATATTTGAAAATTTTCCCGAATTTTCCAGGTTTTTTCCTAAATTTTCCTGAATTTTCCAGGTTTTTTTTCCTAAATTTTCCTGAATTTCTCTTAATTTTTTTTTTATGACGAGTGGTACAAAAATTACAGAGCGTTGTTTCCCCTCGCTGTCGAAGGCTTGGAGCGGCCGCCGTGAGGTCACCGCTGGCGGTGTGCGATGATACCTATGCTGCACCGGCGCAGCTAGCTCGCTGTTTCCGGTGGTGGAATGCGCCGTATCTTAATTTTTATCTCATTCGCCTTGGCGTCGCGGGTCGGGTCGGGTCGGGCCGCGCGGTGACACGCGTCGTGAACAACAGTGAGTAACTCCTCCTGCTGGGAGTCGAGTCGATGAGACAATTGTGTTTATCGGCGTGCGGCTCGGTGCAGCGTAGTTTGTGTGTGTGTGTGTGAGTGAGTGTCCCTCAGTGTCGCGGTGATATAAGCCCGCCGCGGTGGTGCCATGCCCGGCCCCGCCGATGCAGCTCGCGACACCGATAGATAGCGCGGCACAGCACGGTAGGGCACGGCACGCCAGGGCAGGGCAGGGCGGCGCCTTATCGAGGCCTTGGCATCGCCGAGGAGATGTGATGTGACGTTATGACGTCCCCGACTAGACTAGGCGAGAGAGAAGGCCTCTACTCTACACGGCCCACCACCTCTCTGCGCGCTTATCACTGGCCATCGAACGGACGGGAAGAGGGCGCTCCACGCGCGGCGCGGGGCGGCAGGGCGACCAGTGCTGACGTCTTCCCCGCGCGCGCCGCTTGTGACCCATTTAGGGGGATGGCAGCGTGGGGCGCACGGGGGAGGCCGGGCCGGCCAGGGGTGGGGGGCGGGCCTTTAAAGGGCGGATGAAAGGCCAGGGTGTGCGCGCACCCCTTCCGCCTCTCTCTCTCTCTCTCTCTCTCTCTCTCTCTCTCTCTCTCTCTCTCTCTCTCTCTCTCTCTATCTCTCTCTCTCTCTCTCTCTCTGTCTCTCTCTCTGTCTCTCTGTCTCTCTCTCTGTCTCTCTCTGCCTCTCTCATGGAGGATTGCAGGAGGGGAGACAGAAGCGGAGCGACTATAAGATGAGGGCGAGAAGCGACCGTGATCCTTCGCGTTGTGTTTAATCGTTTTAATTCCATGATGTAATGTCATATTGTTTTCATCGACTAGTCTCGTCCAGCAGGCGGCCGCCGTGGCCGCCGCCGTGGAGGGAGAGGTGGAGGTGATTTGGTGACCCTGGCCTTTGGCCCGTGACCAGGGGACCACGGGGACCACGGGGACCACGGGGACGCAGGGGGTGCGGGGGAAGCTCCGCCCCGCCACCCGCGGGACTAGAGAGGCGGGGAGAAAGTTACACACTCATTACACGGCCCAAGCCCTGCGTCACGGCGGCGAGGGCGTGGCGGGGCGTGGCGGGGCGTGGCGGGGCGTGGCCGGGCGCGGCGGGCAGCCGTGGCGGCGGGGCGTGGCGTGGTGGGGCGCTAAAACGACTAAGTCATGATGGTGATGGTAATCCTGCACTGCTTGTACCCGCGCGGCTCGTATCGCGTGCAGAGTGGCGTAGTGGTGATTGCTTGCTGAAGCGGAATGATAATAATAATTTATTTTTAGCCGCACACATACTCTTGGAATGAATTACTCTTTTTTCAATCCTTTTCTTTTTGCCTGTGCTTTTAATTTCGTGTTTCTTTTTTTTCTTTTTCTTTTTTGCTCGGCACGACTCTAGACATTGTTTTGACTCGCACGGTCTCCACACGTCGCACGACAGCGGATACACCGGAGATTCGTTTCGCGATGAAGCTATTCTCACTTCATGACATTGCGCTCGCTTCTCATTTCCGCGGGCGGAGCTCGTGCCGGTGCCGGGCTGTGCCGGGCGCTGCGCGGGCCTGCTCCTCCCCGGAGAGGAGAGGGCTGGTCTTGATCAGAGGCGCGGGGCACGTGCAGATTTCTGTGGAGGAAAGTGTGCGTCGTCCGTTCTAAAACGCATTATCCTATTTTTTGTGTGGCGTGGCCCGGCGTGGGTGTCTCACTGTGCCCGTGTTTCGTTAGAGGAGCAGGCAATCAGTCGCCCAAACACAGTTTTACCTTCCGACTGGGCAGTGTTCACGTACCTGTAGGCTACGATATTTACACATGAATTATTTACTATGAAGTATCTTGTGCGTAGCTATGTAAAACTGTGCACATACGTCACTTTCAAGCTTTTGCAAAAATACGCACGAAATTATTCCCATTTTACGCACAAACTCACCATATTGTCCGTAATTATGTAAGAATATTGTGAGTAAGTTGCGTATGTGCACAGTTATGCACAAAATAGTACACATATCCCGTTAGGGTGTACCGGGGCAGATGCTAGTCCGCTCTAGGCCACTCTGTCTTTGCGCTTCTTATTGCCTACTCCTCTGGCAACACTGCCTGCTGCCTGTGTCGCCTGGCCTGCGGCCGGGGCCGGCAGCACCGCGTCCTCCTGCTGTGTCGTGCGTCGCGACGCCTGGCATCGATTCATGCGTCGCGCTGCCGGGCGGCTCCTCCTTACCCCAAACGGGGCGGGGCGGGGCTGGGGTGGGCTGGGGCAGACACACGCACAAAATGCGCATCGAAATGTTTGATCTGAAAGTTTATTCCGGGCGGGCCCCACCCCTGGCAGGCGGAGGCGCACACCGCCCCCGCGGCCCCCGCTGCCTTCCGGCCTGTGGCGGCGTGCGCCTGGTGCCTGGCGGGCCCCGCCCGACCCGGGCCCAGGGGACCCCCCAGGGTGCCCTAGTGACGATGCAGTTCGTCGTATTGACGTAACAACAAACGCACGCAATTAATTGGCTGAACAGTCTGTTATTTCAGCCGTAATGGCTGTATGGGGGCGGGGCGGGGCCGGGGGGGCCGGGGGGGCCGGGGGGGCCGGGGGGCCCGGGGGGGGGCGGGAGGGGGTAGGGGGGTCTGACTGCTGCTGCGGGCCTGCGGGCTGCGGGGCGGCTGGGGCTTAACCTCTGATCGCACACTTTGTACGACCGCTTTGGTCTTGAAGGTATACTGCGTCAAGGTCCCGGCCACGGCCGTAGCCCCGGCCCCGGCCCAGGCCGTATCCCCGGACACGGCTACGGCCGTCTCTCTTCCTCCTCCTCGTCTCACTCACTCACTCACTCACTCACTCACTCACTCACTCACTCACTCACTCACTCACTCACTCACTCACTCACTCACTCACTCACTCACACACTCACTCACTCACTCACTCACTCATTTACTTAACTTACTTCACTCACTATTTAACTCACTCACTCACTTTCTCTCTTTCTCCGATATCCGAGATGTGTCACCAGCTGGCGCCAAGCTATTACCAAACAAAGGTGAATACCTGGGATTTTCCAAGATTAAAAATGGAGATCAAAACAGTGATTCCTAAAGATCCCCAATGATTCCAGAGATTATATCAGTGGTTGTCGAGCAATTACCAGTGACTACCCTGTGATTACCAAAGATAATCGAGTAATTGCCAGGGATTCATAAGGATTACCCGATATTGCCAGATATTACCAGGGATTCCTAACTCCACCTGATTCCCCTCGTTGTTCACCCCCTGCCGATGTCACACCTCGGCGGCGTGGGTTCGCGTGCGAGTATGTGAGTGAGTGAGAGTGTTGCTGTTTCCGCACCTCCGAGAGCGTCGCAGACCCATAATTATTACACGTGTGTATTTGTCTTTTTGGCGTCGCCGCGTGTGTTTCCCGCGGTGAAGGTCGGTGGTTGATGAATACCTTGCGGACGCGACTGGACGAGTCGGGTCGGGTCTGGCTGGACGGAGGGGGTCTCGCTATGTCCCGGGTATGGCGCCGCTCCAAATGCAGCGACTCGGCTCGACTCGCGACAGCCGACGTGATAATGGCGCTTCATCACCCGTGATATTGGTATGCATGTATAATCTTCCTTCTTTTTACATGACGCGCTCGTTGCTTTTGTCGGTCAGCCTGCTCCGGCCTCTGCCCGAGTGGTTTTATATATATATATATAGCGATCGCATCCGATCCCTCCAGCGACGCGGCGGCGCGGCGAACATCGGGAATGTATAGTGTGGCTCCCAGCCGGCCAGGGCAGCGCGGCTACCCCCGTCCCCGCCCCGTGGTGATGAGGCTGTCGCTGGCTGGTGCGGGTTAGTTTGCGCTGCTTGTGGTTAGTTATACACTCTGAGCGGCGCAGCGCGGCACGGCACGGCACGGCCTTGGTGAACAATCACAATATCTCCCCACGTCCGAGTAATTCTCACATTCTTCCAACAAAATCATGTTGCGATGCGCGTCGTGGTGCGGCGGCAGCGCAGAGGCACCGCCTGGGCACCGCCTGGGCACCGCCACCACCACGGCGCCGCGTCGCGGCCGAGCGCGGTATGGCGGGGCGGGGCGGGGCGGGGCGGGGCTGTGAGAAAACTTTGAAACGAACGGGGCGCGCGATCGAGCTCATGAGGGATATGGGCTGAGGCAATGGTGTCCTCTTTGTACGGTAAAAATACTGTCTGATATTTTTGTGGAAAAGGGGGAAAACTTTGAGGAGGTATAGGTGTAGATCACTTACTTATTGTACTTATTGTGTACACATCAGGCTGTGCTCATCTGTACTAAGTGACAATTTTCAAACAAAATTTTTGAAAGGTAGCCCTTTTTGTGTCAAGTTTTGTTCATTAATTTCATTAATTAACATTTTATACGCCTGTATTGGGGAATAAAAAATCTTAGGTGTACTCCTGTAATCATGACCTCATGTGCACACTCCAGCTGTAAGTGGATAACCCCTCGGATATACCTGATTTTGAGGAAAACTCCTCAGATTTTGAGGATGTTTTCTTAAGAAGTTACAGAAATTGCGTAAATTTTGCGGGAGAGTTTCCTCAAAATCTGAAAAGTTTTACTTCAAATCGAAGATATTCTCAAAGTTTTCCCATTTTCCTCAAAAACTCGGACTTTGTTTGTTTGTACCCTGTGTGCGTTGTTCTAGCAGGAAAGTTTCGTCCTCGTGCCGTCATCATGATAGGGAACTGTCGTACCCAGCCACTCTTCTTGAACTGCGGTGCATCTGACTGAACAACATGTAATGGACTCAAATGAGTTACTCTATGTTAACTTTTTCATTCCTACCGCGGGTATGACTCGGCAGAGCTGTTGCAGGCGGGAGAGGTATGGTCCGGGCTAGAGTTGGTGACACGGCCGGGCCGAGCTTCGCAGTGAGCAGAAAGCGTGATATTACCTCCGTCATCAACAATCAGCTTTATCTCGGTGATTAGCAAGACCACGAGCCTGACCCGTTTTCTCCGACGCGGAAAACACTGCCACAAAACATCAGACACCGCGGGGGACAGAAGCGTCCCCATTTTTCACACGCGCGTGAAGTTTCCGCGTGTGTGTGTGTTGGACGTCGCGTCGCCGTGTTCGCAAATCACTCTCGTAATTTGGCAGCGAGGTTCTCCTCTTCGTCGGCGGGGCGGGACGCGACGGGACGTGTTGTGCCGTCAGGCTGGCACCACATGCACTCACACGCAGGGCTGCCAACACGGCGGCAGGGATGATGTGTCTGGAGGGCGGCCAAGCCGGCTCTTGCAGGCGTGCCAACCCGCGCTGGAGGGGGTTCCGCCTAACTCATCTCACGGCGCGGTGAGGCGGGGCGGGCCGGTGGAGCGGACAGACTTTATCTCACCTTTGGGTTTAAGTTTTCTTTTGGTCGCGATGGCAGCCCTTGGAAGCGCTGCTGCTGCTTCTCCGCTCTACTCTCCTCCCGCGGCGGCGCGTCCGATACACTGTACTGTCGGCCTGACCGCGGCCCTTTTGTGTCGCGGCGTGTGAATAACGCGCATTATGCGCGCTATTGTGCGCGCTATTGGCAGGTATCGGTACGTGGCGGCATCCCCCTTGTTGATGCCCATTGTCCACGTGGGAGACCTCCCGCGGGCCGCGCAGGAGCCGCAGGAGAGGGAAGGACAATCGGCCTGAAATCTTTTTCGGAGAGGTGAGCGGCGCGGGGACCTGAGAAACGTTCCCGGTGGGGAAACGCACCACCGCGCGCAGCGCGCACGAGGATGGGCGGCCGCGGTGGGAAAACTGTCTCTGTCCGCAGCAGGGCAGGGCAGGGCTGCGCAGGGCCTGCACGACGAAGGACGAGAAGGCTTTTTAAAGCTTACGCTTCTTGACCCGCTCCTCCTGCTCAAAATCGTAGCTCTCCTGCCAAGAAATCCGTTAAAAAAAAAAAAACTGGCAAGGCTAAAGCCGAATGGGGCATCACTCATACAAAATGTGTTCAATGATGTTTTTGACGTTTTTACCCCACTTTTTGATTATTTTTTTCAATTTTATTTCGGTTTTTTGTTAATTCTTGTTTCGATTTTTGGAATGTTTCTGTATATTTTTTTCTTGGTTTTATTTGGATTTTCTATCATTTATGTTTTAGAAGATTTTTGGGGGGCCATACAATGATTTTTCGGGGACTCCCCCCTCGGGCTAAGCCAAGCATAAAACATGTCTGAAAAATATATCTGGCGTGTCTTCTGCGTCAGGCGTCGTGTCGGCAACGCTGCACATCGCCGGACTGACCAAGTGGCGTGTTGTGCATTCCGCGCGGGACACACCGCTCAAGAAGGGAAGGGCCGACCATTCTTACAACTCTTCTTCTCCTTCTCACGTCCCCCAGGGGAAAAAAAAAATATTCGTGGCGCAGCAGTCGCTCGCAACGCTGCAGTCAGAACTCATCCGAAAAGCGCCGTAGAGATGACTCAGCCTCATTAATATGCATATATAAGATTAGGGGCCCAGGCCGGCCCAAAGCCGTGCCCTTAGGGGGATCGGGCAGCCCTCGGCAGGGGTGAAGGCTGCGCGCGCGTATCCCACCGATCTGTCACCGGCGTGGAATTGTTTGCGATGTTCGCGCCATTGCTTCGTGAAAATTTCGGTGGGGGCCCCTCCCCGTATTACTCACCGCTGCCCCGCCTGCCTCTCCCCCGCCCCGCCCTGCCCCGCCTCGCCCCGCCACGCCCAACCCAGCCTCGTCAGAGTCGAGGTCAAGCCATCCAGTGCTGCCCACAGCGCCTACCGAGCCTACGCAACTCCCCGCCACTCCCCGCGCCCGCTCCGGGGCTCCGGGCGCAGCGCGCTGCCCGCGGCCCGGCCCGGCCCGGCCCGACCCGCCCGGCGGTGTACACTTTACGTAAGACGGCCGAAATGCGCGCCACGCCACGCCACGTGCCCCGTAGGGCGCATCCTCGATCCTCGACACGCGCGGCGCGCGGCGCCCCCGGAGCCCCGGCGTCTGTCGGCCCCGGCGTCACGTCGCGCCCGAGGGGGAGACACCTCTGAATTTTGGTGTACAAGTTTTGTGAATTTCCTTGAATTTTTGCTTGAGTTTTAACTTAAATTCCGTGAATATAAGAAAATTTTAGAGATTTTGTTTTCTGAATTTTCCTGCACTATTCTAATTTTTTTTCAGTGTTTTTCAGAATATTTCTTAATGACGAGGTGTACAGAAATTTCAGAGTTGTTTTCTCCTCGGTCGCACCCCGAGGTGGAGGTCGGGGACGCCACTGGGCGCGTGGACTAAGGCGACAGTTGAGTGTCACAGTGATGACGACCATCACTTCTCACCATCACTGTGAAAAATACTCGTAAGGGTTACGGGAAGATTTTCCATGATAAAAGTCGTAAAATTACAATTTGAAATTGTAAATTTACAAGCACTCTCTATCGACTTGGAATTAACCAACGAGCAAGAATGGGCAGTAGTAAATTTACGACACATTTTGTAAATCAAAATTACAAAAATGTCGTAAATTTACGAGGATATTTTTCACAGTGATCATACCACTCAAAACCATCGTCGCTTCTTTTCCATGCGCGCTGCTAATTATAATCAGACGCCGCTCGCTGAAAATTTTTAACAGTCATCAGGGAGATGTTCCCGCCTGCCTCGCCACCGCAGCCCGCCCCGCCCCACCCCGCCCCACCCCGCCCCGCCCTGCTCCACCAAACGCGGACAGACGCGACGTGTCGACGTGCGAACGAGGACCGCCCCGCCCCGGCGCGAGATGGAGCTCCGGGCGGGGTGGGGTGGGCAGTGGTGGTGCAACGTGATGTACAGGCCGGGCGCACGCACCCGCATCTGGTCCCGGTGCTAATGTATTGCCGCGGAGGCCGCCACCGACGCCCTGCAACCCTGCGTCCTGCAGCCCTGCAGACTGTCCTGCACACTCTCAGCCCACTAATGACTTTCTCTTTCGTAGACGACTAAAAATTTTAAACTTTGGAAAATATTGAGTAATTTCTAAGTATTCCTTACAAATTCTTAAGTATTTTACGAACTTTTTTTCTACGTAATTAAATAGTTAATGTCATTGGTAATTGCTAAATAAATAACTAAGAAATTGTGCTTATTACTTTGTAATTTCCTAAGTATTACTGCTGCACAAAATTTTTAGTGGTTACTTACAAAATGTACGTAAGTGGGGCTGAGATTGCTGCCCTGCAGACTGTCCTGCAGCCCTGCAGACTGTCATGCAACCCTGCAGACTGCGTCCTGCAGCCCTGCAGACTGCGTCCTGCAGCCCTGCAGACTGCGTCCTGCAGCCCTGCAGACTGCGTCCTGCAGCCCTGCAGACTGCCCTGCAGCCCTGCAAACTGTCCTGCAGTCCTGCATACTGCCCTGTTGTCCGCCCTGCTGTCACCACTGTGAGCCCTGCCGTCGGCGCCAGCAGGCGCTCGGCTACGGCGGCAGCGGGACTGGCAATAATATTTTATAAAGTAGTTACGAGCGTAATCCGACTTCGGCAAGGTCGCCGCCGGCAGCGTACCGCGTCCGAACCGAAACGCGTCCGCCCCGCCCCTCCCCGCCCCGCTTCGCCCCGCATCGCCCTCGTCTCGCCCCGCCCTGCGCGCCACGCTCCACGCTGCCAAAGCTGACCCCTGTCCAAAGCACGTTGCAGCTAAGCTGACCCGGAGACGTCACGGAGGATAGATTAGGCGTCGGGCCGCCGCGGCGCGTGAAATCGCAGGCGCTGCTGTGCGGGGCGGGGCGCGGCGGGGAGGGGCGAGGAAAGTGAGTGGCGAGCGGTACGGCTCCTTGATAACTTGCGAATTGTGTCGAGAGCCTTAACGCGAATCACTGCTGGTGCGCCATAACGAAAGAGGCTTTGTATTTGTTGTTGCAGCTAAGCCGTCGGCGCCTTAGTAGCGACCGTACAACAAATTGTTTTGCATCATTGGTGACTCCGTGACCTGGTTTTCAGGGCGTTTTTTTTTTCTCTTATTATTTACTTTGTTTTAAAAGATAGCCTGTATTTTAAGCGTTTGTAATTGGAAGTTTTATTTTTCGCTTCTGATAAAACACACATAATATTTCGATGCTTATTAATATTGGTTCACTCGTACTTGAGTCGTCCACTAAACGATTGTGAAAGCCGCCAGTTTCGCTTTTCCAAAGCAGAAGGCCGAGCTGAGCAGAGATACTATACTGACTAACCCTTTAAAAACATGTGGCCATAGTATGGCCACGCTCCGCCGGCTTTCTTCACTACCGGCAACCCTTTAGAGGACACAAACTCCTACGCGCCGTTGGTGCGGGTGCGGCCCGGGCCGGGCCGAGCCGGCGAGGCTCTGAACTTTCTCAAATGTCAATGACGCCTCAATGGTCGTCGTGAGCGGGGCGGCGAGTGCGCTGCATGGCGTGCGTTTACAACGCGCATCCGCCCCGGTAGGCAGCGTGTCTCCGGCGCGCCCGCGCCGTGCCGTGCCGTGCCAGCCGGGCACCGAGGTGAAGTGGAAGCGAGGGGGAAACAACTCTGAAATTTTTGTGCACCTCGTAACTCAGAAAAGGCTAGAAATATTTAGAAAAGTTCAGGAAAAAAATCGCAAAAATTAATGTAAATTCCAAGTGAAAACTCACCAAAATACTATATATTTTTTTTTTTTTACAAAATTTCACGAAAATTTACAAAATGTGTACACCAAAATTCAGGTTTGTTTCCCTCTCGAGTAAAAGAGGGGAAAAAAAGAATGGAATTCACTGTCCGCTTTTCGCCAATTTCAGATGTCTTAAAATTGATGCTACCGTAACGTATTCTTATGGACGATCTTCGAGATCAAATCTTTTCAATGAAGTATATTCTGAATCAACTAGGGTATCTTTCACTTTTTTCACAAGTTCATCTCACTGTGGTGTACCCCGTACCAAACAGTGATTAAGAGCGGTCGTGCCGGCTCGGGGAAGTTTATGGTATTGCGCAATACTTTTTACCTTTGCGGTGCGTGCCGGCCAATACACGCGGACTTACAGCAGCGATAGCGGTGGTGGCTGCGGCCGGTCGCGGGCTGTGGCGGGGCGGGGCGGGGTGGGGTGTGGTGGGGCGCGGTGACCCGCGCGGGGCCAAGGGTGTGCCTCACGCATTCAAGTCCCCTGCCTGCCTGCGCGGACCGTCCCAGCCCAGCCCATAAGGCCTAGCCATGTGAGACCTCCGCCCCGCCCCGCCCCGCCCTGCCCCGCCCCGCCTCGTCACACTGGCGCAGCAGTAAACGGTACCTGGCTTGCAGCTGGTTTTGTGCGCTGGGTGTCACCCGTTCTGTACCGCCCCCCGCTCCGCCACTGCCTCCCCCCCCCCCCCCCCCGGTCCCTACTGGCCGCGCCGGGCGGCCGAGTGCAGCGCGAAACGATAACACACGTGCACATGCACACACACACACACACACATACACACACACACACACACACGTGTGCACGATCACACGCTCGCACGCGGACACCGACGCTAAAAACACACTCGCGTAACTGATACGCGCGTCGCTTACAACACGGCGGGGTGTGGCAGGGCAGGGCAGGGCAGGGGCCGCGCGCGCCGCGGTCAAACACACGCGACATTGCAATGCGCGTTGTATGGCTTGAAAATTTAAGTGCAGCATGACCACCACGTGGTCACGCTGTCGTGTTTAGCTGTAGAGTTGAAGAACGATCCGTCTTATGAAAGTATTGAAGCGACGCGAAGCTCAGCGGGCCGTACATAACACACTCCACCCACACGCCCATAGCTCAAATCGTTCTCATTGTCGCTATCGCATCAGTTTTTCTCCCCATTATCACTCTTTTTCTTCCTCTCTCTTTCTTAATTCCCAATCAGCAGCGAGTCGGAACATCGCTCACCAGCGCGGCGCGCACCCGACCGCTGTTACGCTGGGCTGGGCCGCTGGGGCCTGGGGCTCTGCATTTGCTGTTGTTTGCCTTTTTTCCCACATGCGTCTCGTCATAGGCCACACGAGGCGCAGCGGGGCGGCGGCAGCGCCTTGTCCGGGGCGAACAACGGGGAGCGTGAGTCCGAGCTGCCCCGCCCCGCCCCGCCCCGCCCCGCCCCGCCCCGCCCCGCCCCGCCCCGCCCCGCCCCGCCCCGCCCCGAGCAGCCTGTCCCCTCACGGTGAGGGGACAGGGGGAGGGAGGGGGGCCGAGAGAGTGAGCCGGGCGGCAGCTTAGGTTTCGCACTTTCACGTTTCTGTCGGAAAATTTCGCGCTCGATTCCCTCCGCAGCGCTGCGCCACGCCGCGCCGCCGGCCAGCCGCTGTAGCAGCTGCGCGTCTCGCGTCCCTCCCCGCGAGTCACGGCGCCCGCCGGACTGCGGTAGGCAACCCCGCCGCACACCGCTGTCTGGCGGGACGGCCTACCTCCCGGCTGACCGCTGCAGCTGGGAGTTATCCAGTTAGCGCCCAGCGTCTGGCGCTTTTTTTTTTTTTGGCGTCTCGCGTCTGGCGTCTCGCATATCAAGTGTCAGGGTTCGCAGTCTCGGAAAATTTTTGCTATACAAACCCTGCCTACTAGGCAACTTTCGGATACCGCTGTTTAGCGGGTTGCCTAGTAGGCAGGGTTCGTCTCGGCAAAATTTCCTAGATTGCGAACCCTACTCGACCCGCGCGACTCACGGAATTTGATTCGATCCATACTCTCTTTTCCCTAATTTTCGTGTTGCGGGAGAAACTAGAAGTCTGAAAAATGATTTGGAGCGCATCAAATGCAGCGAGTCGCCGCGCCGCTCGAGACACTTGATACGCGACGCGAGGCGCCAAACGACATTTCTACGCCGGACGCCAAAAAAGCGCGTCTGACGCTAGACGCTATACGATAACTGGATAACTCCCTGTGCGCGTCGCGTCCCTCCCCGCACGGCGCCCGCCGGACTGCGATAGGCAACCCCGCCACACACCGCTGTCAGGCGGGACGGCCTACCTCCCGGGCGCCCCGCCGAGTGCGCGGAGCAGCGCAGCGCAGGGGAGAGAGCTCTATGCTAAAAGTTTGATAACCGTTGCACGGTCGCGAGGGCGGTGCATAGGCCGTGCGGGCGTGGCGGCGCGTGGCGCGGGGCCCACGACATGCTGCCGGCCAGCACCGTGAGTAGTGGAGCTATGAGGCGGAGTGCGCGCGCATGTTCCAAAGCGACGAAGGCTATACTATGTGTGTGTGTTGTAGGGAGTGTCTCGTGACTTTCACTGTGTACGCCAGGCCCTGGGACTTGAATTGAGATATTGAGTCCAATAGGGCGCTGCTAGTAGCCGCCCGATCCCCGCCCCGCCCCGCCCCCACCGCTCTCCTCTCCGTGTCTCTTTCTCGGCAGGCCGGCCAGCCGCCGCGCCCAGCCCCAGCCCCGGGCCGGTCCGGCGCGCTCCCCCACCGCAAAGCTGCCGTGACCGCAAGGTCAAAACGCGCTCAGGCGGGCCGTGCTGGCCGGGGCGTGGCGGGGCGTGGCGGGGCGTGGCGGGGCGTGGCGGGGCGGGGCGTGGCGGGGCGGGGCGTGGCGGGGCGGGGTGCTGCCGTCTGTCTGCGTCCGCGCCTTGATATGTGGATCAATCGGAGAGACACGCGGTGTACGAGAGAGAGAGAGAGAGAGAGAGAGAGAGAGAGAGAGAGAGAGAAAGAGAGGGAATAGAGAGAATTAGAGACGGGGATATTCAAACTAACCTGGGAGTAAGTGAGATAGAGGGAGAGAGATGGGGGAAATTGATGTTGCTGGAGGACGGTGGAGAGAATTCAGGCCATGCATCTATTTTACGAGTCCCGTGGTGCCGACTCGCAAATCGGTGGTCAGCCATCATCATCATCATTTCTCCTCGTTTCCGGTGGTTTGGCATCGAGCTGCCATACCCTCCGGAACCAAGGGCCCGGCAGGGTCCTCGACGGGGGGCGGGGTGGGGGTGCGAGGGGCGGGGGCGTGGTATGTGACATTTACTCGTAACTCAAGGCGAGAGGGCTACGTGCAGTAAGTACAGGGCCTCGGCAGGCCGGGGCGGGGCGGGCCGGCCCGCCTGACAGGCGTTGTGTTGTGTGCCGTAAGACGCAATGCATGCCCGCTCAATCAGGCTCAATGTAGTCTGGGGCGCGGGCGTGGCGCGGGCGGGGCGGGGCCGGGCTCGGGAGTGGGAGCGCGTCAGACATGTCACCTGGGGTCACCACTGCGGGGCGGGGCGGCGGGCGGCGTGTACATGATTGTGTGCCGTATAGTGCGGCGTGGTGTGGCGGGGTAGGGCGGGGGGAGGGCGCGGCGGGCAGCGGTGCCCGGTCCCCAGATGGCTATGAGGGTGTTGGTGTGCGGTTTCAATCTGCGCGCACGAGGAACGCCCCGCGCCCCGCCCCAACCAGTTGCGCCCGGCCCAACCCAGACCCACCTCAAGCTGTGAGCACGGCCAATAAATGGGCATCCGCAAAAAGAGAGAGACAGACTGCACCAGACAGACCGCGAGAGACGGACGGACGGACGGTCTGACTGACGGATGTACGGACGGACGGACGGATGGACGGACGGACGGACGGACAGCGAAATTGCCGGGAGAGAGGGATTGCCGAGATGGGCTCACAAAGGTACAGAGGTCCGTAGTGTGATGAGCCCCCCGCGGGGCTTGCCCTCCACGCCCCTCGCATTGGTGTGTTTATAGTTCCCAGAACGTGTACGAGGGGGAGTGAGAGGCTGTCCGCTGCCCCCCGGGCCCCCCGGGCCCCCCGGGGCCCCTGCAGGGGCGCGCGGGACAAGGCCGGGGTGGGGCGGGGTGAGGCGGGGCGGAGCGGGGCGGAGCGGGGCGGAGCGACGTGCGCCTGCATTTTATTACGGTACGGAGCAAGCGAGGATTGATGTGCCTCTTCTTATTCCTCTTCCTTCCTTCCTTTTTTTCCCCTCCTGCTGCTCCTTCGGACGGATTTGCTGGAGAGATAGAGTTCAGCGGGCAGGTCCCGGGTCCCGGCGCTGTAAATAAATAGAGTGAGTGTGTGTGTGTGTGTGTGTGCAGTGCTGAACAGTACAATAATGCAGACCGTGCGGGGTTAGACCGGGTAAGACTCTGGTCTATTTTCAGATCTCATGCCCTCATACATCGGGTCCCGGACCAGGGAGGGAAGCTCGCTGATTGCGCCTTGCTTCACAGCGCTCGAGTGTCCTGGCGGCGCCTGGCCTGGCCTGCCCTGCCCTGCCCCGCGGTGCACCTCTGTGCTCACCGGCGCCGCTGTGCTTGTGTGAGTGTGTAGCCCGGCCCGTATGTCGTGACCCAGCCCAGCCCAGCGGTTGCCGAATACCCCTGGTTGACGCTTCCCCGCCACGCCACGCCACGCCACGCCGCGCCCGCAGCCCGGCTGGCAGGCTGCTGAGCCGAACACGGCCCAGCGCAGACCTCTCCCCTTACCCCTCCTCCTCAACTCTGCCCGGCCCGGCTGCCAGACGGCGCTGGCAGAGCAGGGCAGAGCAGGGCAGGGCGGCGTGCTGGGCTGGGCTGGGCTGGTGAGGTTTTGCACCACGGTCCTTATATAACGAGAGGACTGACCCAGGTCAGGTCGGTCGGAGGTATAAGTAGCGACCTCGTAAAGAGAGGCTGACAGGCTTGCACGCACGAACCCCCCGGGGTGGAGAGCAGAGCGCGCAAAGCTGAGCCTGCCTGCCTGCCTGTCTGTCTGTCTACCTGTCTGCCTGTCTGCCTGTCTGCCTACCTGCCTGCCTGCCTGCCTGCCTCGCCTAAAAGTCCTAAATCTGTTCGAGACACACGAGGTCGGAAAATGTAGCCTAGAATTTTCCATACCGGCGGAGTGTTTTTCCTTTCTTTTTTGCCCACGCTGCCTCTAAACTAAAGCTGTTCATTTTTTCCCGATTTTTTTTTATTTGTCTGTATCTTTCTTCGTGACTTTATATGTATATATTTAAATATGGTTGTTTTGGGCCCGAATAATGAAATATCGGCGTGATCTCCCCCTCGCGTTTCCCTACAACTGTAGGACTCTACCTCACCTCACACCCGTAAGGTTCATAGGAAAAGTCTACTACGAGTCGACAAACAGTAGAACCCATTATGAATGCTCAAACTAACGTGTGCATCCCCGTGAAAGGGTTGCCGAGGTTCAAAACGTTCATATAGGGTGAGGTGTGATGGGGTGCGCAGTAAACTATGCGCACGTGCGTCCGTCTCTCCTTGGCGCGAGACCAGTGACACGGTGACGTTTCCTTTAGCAGTGCAGCTGCAGCTGCAGTGGTCATGATTGCCCCTTAGATGGTGGCCCCGCCCCGCCACAGTCGCGGCAGATGCTACTCCTATCTGTTCACATCCCCCCCCCCTCTCCCCTTTGCCCCCCGTCCCATTTTTATTCCTTCTCATTTCCTTTTCCCCGCGAGGACGCGGCGCGCGCGCGCGCTGCTCGAATTTTCCCACGCTTTTGTTTCGTGTGACTTTTGTCGTCACTTTCGCTCCCAGAGGGGAGAACCGTGGCGGCACCAGCGGTAGCAGGGAGATTAGCGGCCGTTGGGATGAGTCAGGGGCACAGGATCCTATGCTTCTAACTGACCCTATATACACTGGAAAAACAAAGGTAGGACTTAATGCCTTTCTAGGGGCATGAAATTTTAATGCCTTTGCAAAGGCACAAAATTGTCCAAAGACATTAAAATTTAACACCTTTTGGGCAGTTTTAATGCCTTTGCAGGGGTGCTAATTTTTAATGCCTTTGTAAAGGCATTAAACTCCTTCGAGTCCTACCTTTGTTTTTCCAGTGTAGCTGCAAACGTCAAAGTTCTATATTTCTTTTTTCTATTTTGATCATATACGTTATCGGCCAAGCTGGCCATCGGACCCTCCGCTGTCGAGTCTTATTCTCCGTCTGTGATGTGCGTCCCGCCGGGGAAGCATGCGGCTTTGAAATAAGGCATACATCATACACCTTCAAGCGGACACGTGCTGCTATGCGGCTGTTCAACCCTAGCAGCGCAGACAGACGGACGGACAGACAGACAGACAGACAGACAGACAGACGGACGGACGGACGGACGGACGGACGGACGGACGGACACACCCACAGACAGATGGTCGGGCGGACAGGATCTCCGTGGAACCACGTGTAGAGCGCTGGGCTGCGCTGGGTCCTATTATTATGCCAGCATTTCAGTATTTTCTCTGCGCAAAGAAGTGTCGGTCGGACGGGCGGGCAGTGATGTACCTCGCTTTATGCGTCGTAAAAGTTATAGATGTGTATTTTGAGAAATAAAGCAACAACGAAAAGAAAACTTAATGGTCTACAACAGAAAAGCACTTCATTTCAAAAACGACAACAATAACAAAAGCTCCAACTTCGACGAATGCGCATCGAATCTAATAACGCGAGGGAATATTATACTTTTATTCTTCCCCGCAGGGCAGACGAACGCTTTTATCTTTCCCACTGGTGAGTTGTTGCGGTAGGTGTCGTCTTTACAAAAGCGAGGCGGCTCCTCCCAAGGGAGTCCCGTGTGTGCGCGCCGCGCCGGCCGGCTAGGCCATTGGAAAGTGATGCCACCGTTTGGGTGAGTGCTCGTTTGTGTGGACGGGTGTGAGAGTGTTTGTGTGTCTGTGAGTTCCTCTGTGAGTGTGAGTGTGTGTTTGTGTGAGTGTGTACCGTCGGCTGATTAGCACCCAGGCCATCAGGAGAGAGAAAGCCTACGAAGGAGGAAGGTTCACACTGAATAGGAAATGGTGGTAAAAACAGCCCTGGTGATCGGTCGGGCCGGCCGGGGCCGGGCAGAGCCGAGGCCACTCGTCTCCTGCTCTTACTTCTCTCTCCGCTCCGGCCGGGCAAAACAAGACAACATCTGTTGCTGCCGCCGACGCTGGTGTTGTTGTTGTTGTTAGCGTCCGAGAAAGTAACCAGGAATGAAGGAGGACTGAAAAAATGGTAATGAAACTTGCTTTCAAGGGCGGTGCTGGCGCAGTGCCGACACTTTGTATTTAATGGAGTGACCCTGTCGCCCCACTTCAACGCGCGCCTCAAACCAATTAGATAGTTTCCTCGGTGCTTAAAACAATTTTCAAAAAACAAAAACAAAAACAAAAACAAAATTAAAAAAGGAAACGGTAATAATGACATCAAATAACATCATCGAGATGACGGGCTCTTGCAGTAAAAGCGTGCGAAGTGCGGCCAGGGCAACTCCCAGCCGACGGCGGGGCGGCGTCCCCTCCCTCCCCTCCACGCCAGACCACGTCTTGCGCACACATGGGAGAAAAGTGCATTGTCCGCATACGGGCTGGCTGCGCTCCGCGGTGATGAGTTTGAATCAACGTAACACACGTGCCTGATATTTCATCCGTGAGATAATGTTATTCGCGGCGGGGTGGGGTGCGGCGGGGCGAGAGGGGCCCGGGGCGGGGCGTCCTCCTCGCGCCGGCGTCACGAAAGCTTCGCGATTCGAGAACAGAGACGACGGGGGAAGGGGGTGGGGGAACAAATTAATCAGAACTATAAGAACATATCGGCGCGACCGGCGCGGGCAGTGAAACCCTGCTGGCCCCATAACCCCCGGGCGGGGCGGGGCGGGGCGGGGAGCGGGGTGAGCTGGCCTGCCTTAATGAGACGCCTTGTGACAGTACCGCCCTACCGCACCCCGCTCCCCGCTCCACCCCTGGCTCAGACCGCACCATCGCTTTATTGTCTTTTTTTCCCCTCCCTGCTTGGCGTGTTCCTCCTCCTGGCCCCTTCTCTGACCCTATCTTCTTTCTCGGTACGGGCCGGCGGGCGGTGCTGGACGAGCAGCCGGGGGGGGGGGGGGGGCGGGGCGGGGCGGGGCAGGGCAGGGCAGGGCACGGCAGGGCGCCCTTAAGCCCCCTTTACTCCTTACCGCCGCTGCCGTTCGATTGTCGCCGCTGCAGTTCGTTTAGCTGCTGCTGCCGCTGCAGGTCAGGTTCGAGGCGGAACGAGCGACAACCACTTGCCGTATTTGGCGCACGACTGGTGGCCGGGCGGGGCCGGGCGGGGCTCGCCTGGCCTGCTGTGCTGGCCCGGTCCGCCGTGGCCCGGTGCGCTCCTGCTACTGCTACTGCCGCCGCCAGGGGCGTCCGAACCAATCCCCCCCCCTCCCCTTTAAAAAAAAGATCACTAATTCGGCATAAAAATTGCACTAATGGTAAAAATATCAGAACACTGGATAGGAATAAACATAAGGGAGCGCCAAAAAAAAAAAATATATGGCCTTGTAGCGAGTTTCTCATAGGTTCGTGAATGAAAATATTGCGAGCGAAGCGATCAAAGAAAAATTTGTACGCTTTTAGGGCGCAAAAATGCCTGTCACTGCGAAAAATTGTCGTAGGTTTACGGGAAAATTTTTCACGAAGTGGAGTTGTAAAATTACGATCACTTATCGTAAAATTACTAGCAGTACCAATCGACTTGAAATTCAATTACAAGCAAACATGGGCTGTCGTAAATTTACAACATTTTTCGTAAGTCGTAATTTACAAAATAAATCGTAAATCTACCAATATATTTTTCACAGTGGTGAGGGTACCAAAATGTGCCTCGAATAACGCCAAAATGTCGCCAGGGAGCACTTTACCGCCTCATTTGGGCAGGTTTCGGTTTCGGCGCCCTTGCCGGGCCTATTTGGCGCCCCCTGGCTCCCCTCCCCCCTCCCCCCCCCCAAATCCCCGGTTCTTACTTTCTTACCGCCGCCCCTCAAGGCACGCCAGACCAACTAGTTGCCTACTTCGACCGGACTTGGTAGCCGTGATGCCTTTAACGAACCATACATCACTGAAAGCGCGGGGTGTCCGGGAGGACTTAAGGTACGCTTGGAGCCGCTTGGAGCCCTGTCGAGTCGCGTCTTAAGTCAGCCGTCTGACCTGGCCATTGACTGCAAAAGCCCTCTACTGATCCCAAACCTCCACCGTAAAACAACGCGCTGGAAAAAAAAATTACATTGTAAAAGTTTTTGTCTCTAAACTCAAAGATAATTTCGACGCGCACTAAACTGTTTGGTGCAAGATGGTTTGCACCGTGGTTTGGTAAAGCACACTGTAAAAACAACAGCCTCTGGTACGGAGTCAACTACGGAGACCGTACCCCCTCGAAAAATGAGTTTTCTCGATAAGAGTACGGTTTTCTTCCGAACTTCGTTCCGTACATTGCCGTACCTTCAGGAAGAACCTGGCTTTTCCTATGGGCAAGATGTGGAACGAAGGTACAGAACGCCGTTACTGACTCCGCACCGAAAACGGAAACCACCGGAAAAAAAATTAGCGGAAACTTTTCCGTACATCTCACCGTACCCCCCATTTTTTTTTTAACGTCGTGGCTTATGGGATAAGGTGCCAAAACCAAGAACCGAAATGACCGTAATCCAAAATTACGGCAATTTTCCGTAGTAAATAGCTTGATTTTTTTTAGCCGTGCATTTGTACCTGGCTTGATACCTTTAATGCCACGGATTAAAGATTTGAATAGCCTTGAAAACTTAATTATTTTCCCGCAACAAAGTCAGGCCGATTAATCAATTATTATTCAATCAATCTATCTATCAATCAATCTATTGCCAGAGTAAGAAAAAAATTCTCTCAGTGCGCATACTGCGGGAGCGCCACGACAAAAATATGATTAGCTCTGGCCGGCGTGGAAAATCAAGAGGAGTCGACCACACCGAACTACACCCACGTAGATTCCGGTTTTACGAAATTTTAACGTATGACGGGGCTGACGCCTGCTGGCGCTGCTCCGGGTCAGCCGAGCTGACGCTGACTGACTGACACTGAAGCTGGCGACGGCGGCGGCGCGTCACGCGTCAGTCACACGTCGCGGGTCCTCGCCTCGCCTCTCCGCGCCGCCGCGAGCACGTGAAATAGAGCGAGCAGCAGCAGCGCGCGGCCCGCGGCCCTCGGCCCGCGGCCAGCCCCGGGCGGAAGAGAAGAGGCACTGCTGCTGCTGCACCGGGCAGGGCAGGGCAGGGCAGGGCACCGGACAAGAACGATGTAAGTGCAATGCAAATCCCGCCGAGTTACGCCGCTGCTGTCGCCGCCGCGTGCGTCTGTCGTGTCGGGTCGCCGGGTCGCCGCCGCGCCGCCGCGACTGCACCGGACCGGACCGCGTCGTTCTTGTTCTGCTTCAAGTGACGTAAACAAGGCAGTGAATTCACTACCCCGCCCTACCCCTCCCAACCCGCCCCTCCCCCCTCTCTCCTCTTTCAACTTGTTTTCGACAATCCTTTTGCTGGACAGTACGCAGAAGAAGACAAAAGGATGCGATTCGGGAGAGCGCACGTGCCTCTCCTCCTCCTCCCTCCTCCTCCCTCCTCCCTCCCTCCCTCTCTCTCTCTCTCTCTCTCTCTATCTCTATCTCTCTCTCTCTCTCTCCCTCCCTCTCTCCCTCCCTCCCTCCCTCCCTCCCTCCCTCCCTCCCTCCCTCCCTCCCTCCCTCCCTCTCCGCCCCTCACCCCTCTTTTTACTCCTTCTTTACTGTCCGCTCCCCTCACTTCTTCCACTACCTGTGCGTGTCCGTGCGTGTGTGTGTGTGTGTGAGTGTGTGAGTGTGTGCGTGCGTGCCCGCGAGACAATGGTATTGTCACAGCGTGCTCACATACACACACACTCACACACACACACACACACACACCTAACGGGGCGGCTGCACTCCGTGGACACAGTTTTGAAGGTGCCGTGCCCATCAGGGCCACGTCCAGCACTGCGGCGTTGGCGGCGCGCGGCGGTGCCATGCAGGAGAGCTTCCAGGCCTGCCGCGCTGCTATGTGCCGGAAATTTTCGTGTCAGTTGTTGTTCCTCTTCTTTCTGCCTCCCTCTCCTTCCTTACGAGGCCAACAGCGTTGGGATGAAATAGGCTAAAACGGCACAGCCGGCAGGGGGGCAGGCAGGTGGCAGCAGACTGATTCAGAAGAGCTCTCTTCTCGCCCTGTCTCTCTCACATCTTTACTGCGCAACCCTTGAGCGCGAGAGAGACAGGGCGAGGAAAGCGACTCTGTGAATCAGCCTGCAGGGAGGGCAGCAGGACAGTAGGGCTGTTTGTGGCTGGGGGGAGGGCCGCGGGGGGCCGCAGGGGGCGCTGCTCATTCCGCCCTTGTGTGTTTCTGTGTCTGGCTGCTCGATTGATATTAACAGCTGTGAGGGGGAGGGCGCGCTCCGCCCCTCTGGAGTCCCCTCTGGGGCCCCGAGGCCCCTCAGGGGGTCCTAACTGGATGCGCTTACGGGCGCGACGCACGCCACGGCCGAATGCGTACACGGCCAAAATACTGCTTAATAAAAAGGCCTGGCGGGGGTGCCGGGGGGCGCGCAGGACGGAGCCGAGCGGGATGGGGCGGGGCGGGGCGGGGCGGGGCGGGGCGGGGCGGCCCCGAGGCGAGGCGAGGCGTGGGTGGGGTGGGGTGAGGTCGGGCGGGGCGAGCAGGGGCGGGGCCGTGTTCCTTCATTCCGCTAGAGCTCCGCCTGGATGCGTCATTACTGATATTACTTTCAGTGTGGGCTCCCCGCTCACCCGGCTCTGTGTGTGTGTGTGTGTGTGTGTGTGTGTGTGTGTGTGTGTAAGGAACGCTTGTATGTGTGTTTCCGTATGAGTTTGTATGAGGCGCCTTAAAATTGAACTTGTTCGCTTCGCCTGCGCTTGCGCACTTAGAGAGGGCCGCAACGCGAGGCTCCGCTTTTAGCCGGTGCGGCTGAGGTATGAGCGCTGAGCAGCGGGCTCAGCCACAGCAGCCTCGCAGCAGGGCCCTTGCTCAGCCGCCTTTCGGACACCGCTCTTAGCTTTTCATCGTGCACTGGCTTTCGATTTTTAATGCTGTCCCGTGAATATATATATGTATAGCTAGCTGGAGAACAGTGGTGTTTCGCTGAGGGAGAATGACGGTCGAGCGCGGACGAAGCGAAAATGACAGAAAGAACCGCTGAAATCGGAAACTAAATGCGAACCGTCATGCGTCTGTCATTCGGTTATGAGAAATCGTGGAGGTGACGTTTGTTTTCCCCCCCGTCGCGAGGGGGGCGCGTTGGCTTGTTGTTGTTGTTGCTGTTGACGTGCTGCGGGTGAATTAGATCGCGGCTGTTATTCTATTCATTTTGTTTGTTGTGCGCGCGGCGCTGCGGTATGCTCCTCTGGCCCGGGCCGGCCCGGGCGAGCAAGGCAGGGCGCGGCGCAGGGCAGGGTCCCGCGGACAATAGGGCCCGGGCGGGCCCGGGCCGCCCAGGCCCTAGGCCGTGCGAGAGAGACGGTGTGCAGATGCAGCTGGGTTGCGTGGGAGTGGGACAAAGAGAGAAAGATATTGGGGCGGCTAACGCCGCCGTTGCGTGACCGCACATTGACGAGGATGAGTTTGGATCCGGGTAAAGGGGAAAGAAGGACTACGTGAGGGCGGGGGGGGGGGGGGGGTCCCCGGCGCTACTGTGGCGCCTGCCTCTGCCGTCCCTGCGCACTGTCCCCGCCTCGCTCCCCAGCAGTGCCTATGCGCCTGACGTCCCACTCGGGTCATATCATTCCCAGGCGTGCACACAATACCGTTAAGCTGGTCCCATTTCCCTCCCACGATTTTTCGCTGGTTTAGCTGCCCCGCCCGCTCTCAGCACCACCGCGGCACCACATGGTTACGGGACTGACGCCGCCGCCGCGTCGTTGTTACTACTGCTCCGTGATCCTGGAAAAACAAAACCGCCATCAAAGATGCCGTCAGCGCGCGGTAGTTGTGCGCTACTGGCCGCGACGGCGTGACGTGAAGTGGAGTGGCGGGGCGCTGCGGCCGGGGTGGGGTCGGGTTGTGGGCTGTGCGGCTATGGCTGGGGCGCCACCGAGAAACGACAACAGATGGCCGTCTTTTTCATAAACCGTTCCCTGACTCCCAGCCCAGCTGCTGCTCCCTTGTCGCGGCCACGTCTTGTTTTCGTGAGACGGACGTAACGGAACGACCTGCCCCCCCCTCCCCCTCCACCTCCTGCACAGTACGTCATGCAGAATGCCATTGACGGTGGTCTCCCCCTCTTCTCCCCTTCCCCGTCCCCTCCCTCCTGATATGAGGATATCAGGTGCAAGCACAGTAGCACATTGTCCCGCTCGTCACGAAGCTGCTCCCGCTCAGGCTGAACTCAACCTGACTGCCCGCTGGGTGGATGCCTGCGCCCGGCTGGCTGGGCTGTTTGCACGTTTCTCTGTTCTGTGTTCTCGTTTGCCATTAATTACGGCCATCTGATCTGACACGACGTCCCAAAGGCTTTCACGGCAGCGGGCGGCTGCACTGCTGCCGCTCCTGCAGCGGAGGAAGGGGGGAAGCAAGTGGCGAATTCTCTCTTTTTGTTGAGTGTAATCCTTATTCGTGTTTTGAGCTGGGGTCGCAGGCGAAGGGAATGGAATAAGGCGCCCGCTGTCCAGACGACACGGCAACCTCCTGTAACTAGTCCCGGGGCTTGGCCAGGCCGGGCAGACCCAGGTGACACGGAAGGCGCGCGTGCTCCCGAGGGAGCCTGGCGACATCGTGCTCGCGGCAGGGCGCGGCGCGGCGGGGCGGAGGAAGGGGCTCGCGTGCCTAGGCGCGGCTCAGCGCAGAGCGGGGTCCTTACTGCCCGTCCTGTCAGGACCCAGGGTGGCTCTCCCCCCTCTCTCTCTCTCTCTCTGTCCTGCCCAGCACGGCGGCATAGGGGCCACACCCTCTTTTCCACGGCCGCGCTCCCCAGAGGTCACTGGAGGGTTGGTCGGGCGGGGCCCGGGGCCCGGGGCCGCTGGGTGGCGCGCGCGGGGATTCCCCGACAACAACCCCCTCTTTTGTTTGACCGACCCGACCCGACCCGACCCACGGGGGTGTTGGGTGTTCCCGCCCGGACCGCTCCCAGGGGGGCCCGCTCAGGGTCAAGAGGACCCTCTCCCCGGTCCCGGGCCCCGCCCGCCCTGGCCCGGCACGGCATGGCACGGCAGGCGCCGCCCTTGACGTCACACCGCCAGGCTGCAGGCTGCGCCCCTAATTGGGTGCGCAAACCTCGGCTCGGCTCGTCTCGGCTCGGTCGGGGCCAAGGACTGCGCCGCGGCGATAATAGGGAAACGTGTGGGAAAAGAAGTATTACAGGCATGCGAGTGGAGAGGCGATGAAAGTGCCGCCATCACGACGTGCATGGGCTGGGCTGGGCGGGGCTGGGCGTCCTGCACTAACCCATAGTCCAAGAGGAGCTAGTGAAACAAGAAGCGGGCCGGCCTGTCCTGTCCGATCCGTTCCGGTCCGCCTGATCGCGCACGCCACGCGGCAGAGACGGTTGGACGCGACGCGACGACGCCATAGTCCACGATGACTTCGTAGACGATGTGGCGGGGCGGGGCGGGGCGGGGCGGGCCGTTAGTCGAGGCGTTACTCGAGCTGCGTCAGACCGCAGGCCCGCGCGCGCCCCCCTCGCCATCTCTCTCTCTCTCTCTCTCTCACTCACCCACAGGGCCGGATGAGTCCCGGTGCGTCCCCGATAAATGCGAGCAATTAGACAACCATTTCTCGGGCGGCGTGGCGTGGCGTAGCGAGTCGAGGCGGGGTAGGGCGCCAGCACGGCGGGGTGGGGTGAGGTAGGGTGGGGCGGGGCGGGGCACAGCGCGGTAGCGCTAGGTGGCCGTGACACCCTCGCGCCCCGCCCCACCCCGCCCCGCCCCGCCCCACCCGTCCGCGCCAGGTTTGGTCTCGTTGACCGTTGGCCACTCGAGGCACCGTTTCGCTGCCTGGCGCGAATCTGCTCCAATGACCTAGGCTACTCTGTGAAGAGGGGTGGAGGTGCGGCGCAGGTTTGTCCCCACCAGGTCCTCAGCGCGGACACTTCTCCTGTCAACAGTTCAAGTAGGAGAGAATAAGTTTGAATAAATACTGCGGCAAATCACCTCACGTTGTGTGTCCCTGCGGTTAGAAACAGCCTCGCCAGGCTGCCCGCCTCGGCCCGCCGCGCCGCGCCGCGCTCCCAGCGCTGTGAATACCGCATCACAGACCGGCTCTGCAGCTGCAGGGCCGGGTGCGCCGCGCCGACCAGGACCCAGAGCGGGCGAACTCGATTCCATTCCACTCACACTTACATCAGATAGCCGTGCCTACCTACTCGCCCCGCCCCGCCCGCTCTCGAAACAAATCGGCTGTGCGCGTTGACGCCCGCTCGCCGACTGAGTAACGAAGTCGAGATACCGCCCTGACACATGTCTGGCTAGAAGTGCAGCGCCACATGCGAAAAGGGCGTGAAGTAATCCACCGGTACACAGCCAGGAGATGTGACTCAACGACGCAGCGTGGCGCGGCGTGGCGGGGCGGGGCGGGGCTGCGCGAGGCCTCCGCTCTCTACTCCATCCTTGCATGCGAAGTAGGTGGATGGGCGGGGAAGGGCGGGGCGGGGCGGGGCGGGGCCAGCCGGCCGGCTGCCTCGGCACGGACCGGACTCATCTACAAACGATAACGGTTCTAATCCACATAACCGTGATGGCCCGGCGCAGCGCGGCCCGGCCCGGCCCGGCCGCAGGCTCGTGACCAGGTTCGGCCTGTGACACAATGCGATCGCACTGCGACTGCACGCTCCGCCGCGCGGATAGAGAACTCTCGCCCCGCCTCGCCCGCGCCCCGCCCGCGCCCCGCCCGCGCCCCGCCCGCGCCCCGCCCTGCGGGGTTCGTCCCACGCCCGCACGCTGTCCCGGTATCGAACCCATCGATCGATTGCGCGGTCGGACGGACGTCGTTCGACCCATCGACAGGCGGAGAAAGCATGGCGAGTCTGCTGTGCTTCCGCTTGTCGCCCTTCTGCTGGGGCGCCTATATCCGCCCCGCGCCACCACGCCTGGCGCCCCATCCTGCAGTGGCTTCAAAAAAAGAAGAAATTCACGATCTTCAGCCCTATGAGGAAAATGACGAATAGCCAAAATGTGCAAGATGGGTGGGCAGGGCAGGGGCCGGGTGGAAACGCCTGTGGGTTAGGCAAGCCCGGTGTACAAACATGACGTGCTTGCCTACTCTGCAGGCGCGCTGAGCGGCTGAGCGGCGCTGGGCGTCTGAGAGCTGTCTGCTGCTGCTGCTGCTGGTGCCCAAGGAACACACTCATTACCAGTCTATTGTTGACTGCTCCGCGCCGAGCCGACTGCGCTGCTGAGGGAGGGGCACAGGAGGAGGAGGAGGAGGAGGAGGAGGAGGAGGAGGAGGAGGAGGAGGAGGAGGAGGAGGAGGAGGAGGAGGAGGAGGAGGAGGAGGAGGAGGAGGAGGAGGAGGAGGGGGAGGGGAGGGGGAGGGGGCTGGGGACGAGAAAAGACGTGGAGAGCGCGCAAAAAGAAGGAAGCAAAAGGCGGAGGGAACCGCGACAAGAAACGCCACGCCAACGAGAACAAAGTAAACTGGTGTAGTTCTTTGGACATAACAAGGGTTCATCTCTCAGGTGGCGAGCGCGGCGCGCGGCGCGGGGTTCATATAACCGGTGCTGCAAGTGTCCTCAGCGGGCGCAGGGCGTGGTGGGGCGGGGCGGGGCGGGGCCCTGGAACGCCCCTATACTGCTCCTGCTGCAATCCTTTTGATCGTGATAGTGCACGCCACTAGGCGACGACGCTACCGTGTGAGTCGTAGCGAGTCGTACGTGGGGAATGTCACAGGTTCCATACCACACGGCGCGGCGCGGCTGTGGCGAGGCGGGGCGTCGCGACGCGTCGAGGTTCGGCCGCGGCGCCGGCGTCGCCACGTGACCAGCAGGGTGATTCCGCGCGCAGTGGTTTCGTCCTTCTTGTCCTTGTCGCTCTCACGGGGTATGTCCACAAGGAGCAAGAGAGAGGATACTACTCAACGCTCTCCGGAATCACTCTGCAGGTGTACCCTGTCCCGTCCCGCCCGGAGCCTGCCTGGACCGCGGCCCGGAGGCCCGGAGCGGCGAAAGTACTGGCGAGCATCAGCCGGCCTGAGCGCTGCGCCGGCCCCGCCTGGCCCCGCCTGGCCCCCCTGGCCCGCTCCGTGTAAATAATCCTCACGGCCGGGACGTGTCCAGCGCGCCCAGAACCTATGCCCGCGCTTATTCGCGTTTCGTCGCTCAATTCAATTTAGCGTTTCTATTCGAAACATTTTTAGTTCTATTTGGCCGCAGAATGGGGGCAGCGTTCTCGCTCTCGCGCGCTCGCGCCGCCGAACAAAAGAATAATGACAAGGCGAGTGCGCACGCGCGCGCGCCGGGAAATTCAAATCACGCGGCGATACAACAGAGCCAAGCTCCTTGCATCAGATAGCACCGTCGCATTCCCCTCTGCCCCCTGGGCTCTGCCCCTTCCCCACCCGCCCCGCTCAGCCGCCGTCGTCCCCTCCGAGCCCCTCCAGCTGCCCTCACTCCCCCATTTCCTGCGGGTCATGCGATAGAATAACTTTGTAACTGTCTTACGATATTTCTCGCGGCGTTTGAAATTATTTACAAAAACCAGGGGAGTGGTGAGCTCATTCATATCTGGTTACGAATGAAGCATTTCTGAGACATTTCAACACTGACGAAAGCTTTAATTTTTCTTCTCATTTCAATACTAACGCTATGCATTTTCCTCTCTGCTACAGGTACGACTAGCACCGCAGGATGTCCCGGAGCTAACTGCGCGGCCCCAGCCCGCGACTTACGTGAGTCTTGGACCCCGAAGGCCCGCGAGGCGGCGGCGTAGCGACCGGCGTTGTGCAACGCCACTCGCCGCCACGCCACGCCGCGCGCGCCTGTATCTTTGGCGGTCATCGGACGGCTACTGCTGAGCAGCCTTAATGGATAACAACAGGGTTGATCCTCGCCTGGCCCCGGCCAGCCCGGCCCGGCCGGGCCAGAGGCTCGCTCCTCTCCAGGGCTAGGCGCAGGCAGGCGCGGGCAGGCGCACGGCGCGGTACGGCGGCCGGAAGGCAGCTGACGCGCCCGAGCCCGAGCCCGAGCCTGACGGTCGGGTTGGACAGGGACTCATTTTCGCTCGCGGCGGTGCCGGCGGCGGCGTGCCCCTGGCCTTCAGGTGGCCTGGCCTGGCGGTTTTCTCCCGACGGTCTATCCTCGTCTCCTCTTATCCCGCCTGCTACTGCTGCTCCTGCTGCTCCTGGTTCAGCCAGTGCTGTCGCCGCCACTGCCGCCGCCTTCATCGGCGTCGCGGCGGAAGTTTATCGGCGGCGGCGGAGGAGGAGCAAGGCACCCGAGAAGGCACCGCACCGCGGAAGAATAGCTAAACCATTCGAAGCCAACCAGCGGCGCGACACACTAGGATGGGCTGTGTGCGGACTCGGGGCGGGGGCAGGGCAGGGGACGACGAGGTGGGGTAAAAGCGCGGCGGGGCAGGGGCAGGGCGGGGTGTGGCGGGGTGGTATCGCGTACGTAATAACGAGTCCGAAGCGCATGCGCACTCACCTTACCTCACCTCACCTCACGCGGGATGATATTTTTTCTCCCATGCGGCTTCGCCATCACGCTGAGCTGCCAGGCGCGGTTTTATTGCCGAGCTCGTAAATTTATTTGGCATTCGCTTTCGTGGGTGAGCGGAGCGGAGCAGGGCAGAGCAGAGCAGAGCTCGTAGCGGGCGGCGCTCATGAGAGCGCTCGCGCGCGGGGAGCGGTGAAAGCAGGAAGCCCTGACACCTCCTTGGCGCCGCGCTGGGGGGGCAGGAGGACCGGCAGGGCAGGGCAGGGCAGGGCGGGGTGGGGCAGGGCGGGGCTGGCTGGAACAGCTGGGCCGAGCCCTCCAGCAGACTAGTAGGCGCGAGGAGCTGGACTGGTCTGGCGGCGCCATCTCTCTGGGTGCTCGTATATATCCACCAGCAGCAATCTCCCAGGTTATTCCTTATTCTAGAAACCGCTTAAGCTATCCCTCTGTCCGCTGTTTGCATTTTACAGCAAATCCTGTAATATTACTGTAATTTTTTTTATATCCCCCTCGAAAACATGTTTTCAAATTCACGAGAGATCCACATTTACTCTGAGATCCCACCTTTACAAGTTGTTTTTGTTTTCTCCAGTGATGACCTCTCTTCTTTCGCGCCCGTCCCCTCTCTCTCTCACCAGTAGCCCCTTTCCCCTCCAGAGCTTCTCCTCCTCTCCCTCCTCTTGGCCCGCGACGTGCCTTTGATCGTGACAACGCCCGATAGTGTCGCAGCGCAGCGTCGATGATCGATGGCCGGGCGGGGCGGGGCGGGGCGGGGCGGGGCGGGGCGGGGCGGGGCGGGGCGGGGCGGGGCGGGGCGGGGCGGGGCGGGGCGGGGCGGGCGGGGCCGAGCCCTGACTCCTGGGGCGGGGTGGGGTGCGCTGCATTACACAATGTTGCCTCAGGTTTTAATCTTGCGCGAGCGATAAGTTGCTGCCCTACACACGATGACGCGAAGACATTCACCTCCCGCTCTCCTCCTTCCTCCTACCAAACGGGACCTAATCTGGTACTATTTCTAACAAAAACGACCTTTTTCTGGGGCGTTGACGGTAAACGTGTGCTGTGGAATGACTCGCGGACAAGACGAACACCTGAGGCTCTCAGGCGGCGCAGCTGCAGCAGTCGAGTCGAGGAAATGCCAGAAATGCGCTCTTTGTCTAGTTGTCAACTCCCGGAGAAATTCAATTTATTGGCTCGCTGACGTGAGAAGCACAAGGCTGGTGTGACAAGGACAAGCGGCCGGCGCCCCCCTCCCACCGCTCCTCACTAGAGCACGTGATATTTACCCCGCGGTCGCCAATATCAGTCAATCAGCCTGCGGGGCAGGGCAAAGGTCGCGCGAAGTTACTGCAACGGGAAAAAGTGCAATTACAAATTTTATTTTTGTTATTGTTGATGTTGTGTGCTAAGTGGGTTTAAGGAGCAAAGGACACACCGCAGTCCTCTTTAGGAACCGTTGATTTCGTTTCGTGTCTTTTGTTTCCTCGCCTCCTGTAATTCTAACGACCTGCCGACTCGGGTCGTGACGGTTCCTGACGACCTGCGGTTGTTGGGGCACCCCACCGCGGCGAGGCCTTCCTTCCAGGCCCGGAGAGGTACATTGAGGGACATGGTGAGACCTGGAGAGACCTCTGGAGAGACCTGGAGGGACCTGGAGGGACCTGCAGACTTCTGCGGCTGCAGAGGGACATGACATGGAGGTGCAGCGCGGAGGTGCATTCCTATCGGGCAGACGCACACAAACACGTGTCGCCTGGCGGGTACTTAGAGCAGCAGACGACGCGTGGCTCACTGCACGCACACGCACATACACACTGCACACACACACGCACACACACACACACACACACACACACACACGCACAAACACACAGACCCGCACCACCTGTTCTGACTGCGACAGGGATTCCTGGCTAAGCGTCGAAAGATACCATCGGTTGGACAAAGAATGGCGTCTGGTCTACACATACTAGGCTTGCCGCACGCGCGCGTGAATGTGTGAGTGAGAGGGGGGGAGAGAGAGGAGAGAGGAGAGAGAGAGAGAGAGAGAGAGAGAGAGAGAGAGAGAGAGAGAGAGAGAGAGAGAGAGAGAGAGAGAGAGAGAGAGAGAGAGAGAGAGAGAGAGAGTTCGTGATATGTTTCGGAGGGTACTGCTGCTGCCGCACAAAGATGAGGACGGAGGGCCCCAGCTCGCCCCGCCCCGCCTTGCAGTGCCCGACCCCGCCCCGCCCCGCCCGCGCCCTGTCCCACCTCGCCCAGCCCAGACCCCCGCCGCGCCGGTATATAGGGAAGGGCGACGCATATTAAAGCCCCATTGTTGCGGCAGCAGCTGCTGAGCAGGGCAGGGCTGAGCTGAGTGAGTGGAGGGAAGAGAGGTTGGGCTGGTGACGATGAAGGTGACAGTCGTGATGATGATTGCCACACGTGTCACCCGCGTGTCGTCGTGTCGGGGTAAAGTCCACGGAAAGCTTTATACCATCGGCGCAGCTGACACAAGTCTGACGGCCCGGTGTCGCAGCAGATCTGTTCCGCTATACCCCCCGGTACAATATCCCCAGGGCAAGTCTACCAATCAACTGATTACGTATTATAACTTTACAAAACCTCGCAGAAAAAACTAAAAATTATAAAAAAAAAAAACTAGGTAAGCAGCAGTCTTATGTTCTTTTTTACCGAATAAGTAATTCTTTCTCACTATTTTTTGTAATGGTACCTCAGAGCAAGAGCCAAAAAATCATTCAATTGACGTTGAAGTTCAAAACGAATTACTTTTTCAATATTTTAAACACTTTCCGAACGCTTTCTTTACTGTAAGAAACAGTACCGGGGGGTACAAATCACCGGGTCGTTCTTATAACCCCCCTCTCTGTACCGGGGGGTACAAACACCCGGGTCGATCTTGTACCCCCCTCCCTGTACCGGGGGTACAAATACCCGGGTCGATCTTGTACCAAGCCCGCGCCGCGCGCCGGCCGCTGCCTCTGCCAGGATCCCGTCCTGCGGGACCTTCCTGCGCGGGACTGGACTCATAAAACGCGCTTTGTCAGTGACGCGTCAATGACGCGGACGGACTTGAGCCGACCCGGACGTCGCCGCCGTCACTGCACGCTCGTGGCAGTAGAGCACCAGCTCAGCCCGGCGCCAGGGCCAAGCGTCCTGGGGGCGGCGCGCGCGGCGCAGAGCACCCGCAGCGGCTTTTATCCTCATATTAATACCGCGCCTGCCTGCCTGCCTGCCTGCCTGCCTGCCTGCCTGCCTGCCTGCCTGCCTGCCTGCCTGCCTGCCTGCCTGCCTGCCTGCCTGCCTGCCTGCCTGCCTGGCGGTCTCAATGACTGTGCTTTGTACAATGGTCGCGCGAGCCGGCCATTTCCCTCCCCCCTCCCTCCCTCTTCCCTCACGCTGGAGGAGACCCACGAGCACAAGACTCATGGTAAATGTCATGCTACCCTCCCTTCAAAACAGCGCGAGCTAACTGTCTTGTTGTGTAAATGCCATGGAGTTGTCGCGAAACGGTTTTGCACTTCTCCAATGATTCCTCCCGCCCACCGTCATCACCATCCGACACCATCTCCAGGAGGACTTCAGTAAGGAGGCTCATGAGCATCGACCTTCGGTGTATATAAATTACTTTTCGGAGCCAATTTCCCATAGTCCTTCCTCTCGGCGAGTGTCAATCACGGGAGTCGATTCGCATCCCCTCCACTCCCCTCCGCGCGGGCAGCCTGGGCGGAACAGAACCTCACGGCTGGATGGTCGCCGAGTGAAACATCACTCGCGTGTCCCACGGAAACGAGCAGCGGGGCCGCGCGATTCCGTATGTAGAATCATCATAATGCGGGTCGCTGTGTTGTGCGCGGCGGGGCAGGGCGGGGCGGGGCGGTGTGGTGTGGGGCCAGGCGGGGCGGGGCGGGGCGGGGCGGGCGGATCGCGCGAGCGGACGGACCCGACCCTGCCGGCGCAGCGTTGCGACCCGTTACTTTTCGCGGCGTCGGAGACCGCGCCGCGCCACCGCCCGGCCCGGGGCCCGGACAGCCGTGCCTCGGAGAGCCTTGGCAGAAGGCAATGATTCGGTCACGTGGTTCGGTTTACCTCTGGCTGATGCTGTGCGACGCGACGTGGCGCGGCTGACTCTGGTCGAGCCGGGTCGGGTCGGGTGGGGTATAGGAAGCAGTGGAAGCAGCGGTCGTCACCTACAGAACCGAACCGCAAGGCTACACGACGCGAGGGCGCGCTGCGCGCTGCACGCACTCCCACCAGTCCAGAGCTGTGGCCTCCGTCTCCGTCATACACGGCATGCAACTGACGTGTCAAAGTCACCCGGCAAGCGGGCTATACCTGGCGATGATACGCAGCGCGGGCGGCGTCAAGAAGACGTAACCAGCCCTCTCTAGACCATCAGGCATCGGTGCCATTTTATATATTTTCTGGACAACATGTTATAGGACAGCAGCAGGGCGGGGATGGGGTCAGCCCGGGTCAGACCGTCGAGGGGTCCACCACACGCTGCGCTGGACGTCACCCTTGCTTCACCACTGCGCGGCAGAAGCTGGGGCAAGCGGGCTCGCAGCAGAGGTGGGAAACGGGTCCAGTCCGGTCCCGGCAAAAGGAACCGGCGAAAGCGGTCCCGGTTCCGGTTATAACCGGCTTACCGGTCCCGGTTCCGGGCCGGTTCCAGCCGGGTTGGAACCGGGGAACCGGACGGAACCGGGCTGTTTAGAAGAGGCCAGAGTGAAGAGGAAGTGAAAGGCAAGGGTATATTTCTTAAGGTTTTGGTCACGCCCAACCGTTTCTGATGTCAGTTCGCACCTCAAAGGGCGTCATGTCCTGCGGGCTAGAATGCACCAACGCCAAAAAAACCCTTCCGGTTCCAAAGCGGTTCCGGGCCCACCCGGTTCCTCTGACGACGGCACTATGGATACGCACAGCGCACGAGGCGAGCGAGCCGGGCGAGTGGCCTGGCTGCCTGCTCGGGCGGGCGGCTGGAACCGCATCTCGGAACCGGGGAGGGCCCGTTTCCCACCTCTGGCTCGCAGTCCTGTGGTCCTGTAGGCCCTGCCCTGGCCTGCCCTTGCCTGCCCTGCCCTGCCAGGCACGGCGTGCGCGACGGCTGGTTGACAGCTATTTAGCCTGACAGCCACTTGGCAGCCGAGCCGCTCCACTCCAGGCCGGGCCTGCAGGGCGGCTCCCTCTGCCGTGGCATTACCACTTTGCTGCCTTCCTCTGAGTGACCCATCCTGGAGCAGCACCTGGCTCCTGGACCTTGAACCTCTCCGCCCGGGCCCCGCCCCCAGCTCGCCACCGCGGCTGGGATGGGACCGTCGAACAAGGGGGAATCGACAACAAGCAGCAATCACGAAGCACGACTGGAAGCTCGCGGCCGGAGCAGCTGGGACCTGCTCCGGCCCGACCGGCCAGTGTTTGTGCATCAAGTGGCTGTGAATGTCCTGGCCGGGGCCGGGGCCGGAGCCGGGCCGCCGTCCGCGTCGTGCCGGCCGGGTATTATTTGGCGTTACTTGCAATTATGCAAGCCCGCGCTAAGTGGACCAACGCGCTGGAGGCTTGGCGCCGGTGTTTGCCGGAGGCCCGGAGGCCCCACCCGCCTGCCTGCGCCGCGGGAGGGCCCGGCCCGGCCCGGCCCGGCCCGGCCCGGCCCGGCCGCCCCTGCTGCCGGCTGGAGCTGCTACTGTACAGAGGCGAGGATGACGGGAGGTGCAAAGCAGGATGGCCACTGCGGGGTGGGGGCGGCGGGACCGGCGGAAGCCCTTCCCGCTGTCCGCCGCTGGTATTTGGAAGCGGGAAAATTCCCTCCACCCCAACTTCCCCCCTTGAGTACGCGCCGGTTGTGCCGCCGACCGCTGCGCTATATAAGGACGCCTCCGGCCTCCGGTCCGACAACCTCAGCGCGTTTGATTGAAATCACGGCCCATATATCGCGCTCCGATGCCTTTGGACTCCGACCGGGTCGGGCCGCCGGGGGCCGGGGCATAGCCGTTTAGCGTCGGCACTGGGTCCTTGTCGTTTTGACAGTCGTTGAAAATTAACTCCGTTTCCTGATTGCTCGGCATGGTGCGGGTTGCCTCGGGGCCCGGGGAGGGGCAGCACCACGAAGTGCGGGGGCCCACCGTCCTCCGCCTACCTGGCGCGTCGTGAGGTCGTAAGTCACGGAGATAACGCGCAGTCCATAAAGCCATGGGAGGAGCGATGCCGAGAGCGCTGGCCCGGTGGCGCGCACTGGTACGGGTACCACGTGTATAGCCGTGTTCATGTTCATAGTCTCTCTGAAATAATTGGTCCGCATTCAGGAGGCACCCTCTGCAGCAACCACGCGACCAGATGACGTCGAAATAAGGCGGGTTGAAGCAGTTGGCTGTGTGCCGTTCCTCCCTAGACGCTGCGGAGGCATAGGCGAGGCGTCGGGGAAGGGGATTGCATGTCGTGTTCCCGGTGACTCGCTTTCGTGTAGCAGCGAGCGGGGGCAGATCCTTGTCACGGGTTCAAATCCTGCCGGGGAGCGTTATTTTTTTTTGTGTGTGTTTTGTTTTCCCCTCGCTCCGTCTAGTGCCTCTCCGGCCGTGGTATCGGTCCAGCAGCAGTGCGCATCAGATAGCGACAAACAACAGCAGTTGGTAGCACTGCATGGCCGGGCCGGGCGCGCCTGGCTGGGCTGGTCTGGCACAGCCAGTGCTCGGCTCGGGTACGGCTCGTGGCGCGGGACCCAGCCGGGCTCGGGCACGGGCACGGGCACAGGCTGACTGGCGGGGCTCACACGCACAGGCCCAGCACAGCCTGCAGGCGTGCAGGAGAGGGTGCGGTGCGGCCCATACTCGGGTAAAACAAAAGTTGAGTTCCATACCCCAATCGGTGTATAGCTGCTAATGTATAATATCTAGACATTTCTTCATGTATAGTTAAACTAAACAATTGTATAGTTCTACACATTTCGGTGGTGTATAGTTGACTTTGAACTTTGGACTTGGAAGCATACGTATGCTGTAATATGGGTCACCTTAAGCAAACGTATAGTTATCCATTCATTGTCATGTGTAACAATTATACTCTTTCAACGAGTATAGTCGTATAAACGTTTAATCATGTGTAGTTCCTGCTATACACCATGACATGTATTGAAGTGGAAGGGTATAGTTGCTTAACTCTTGTTTTACCCGTGCAGCTACACCCTGACGCTCTGCATACAGCGCCTCAGGCGCGCTCAGCCCCGGCCCTCGGGACGGCCTCTGCGTTCTGTTCTGGCGACAATGTGTCTGCTTCACTGGTTTCCCACACTCGCACTCGGCTCTTCCTGGACAAAGCAGTTGTCCGGCATAAAACCCCGTGCACCGTGGTGATACTGTACCGCCCACACTGGTGTGGGAGGGTTGCCTACCCGGACGGCGAGCAGGCGGCGGCCAGAGGCCAGTGGCAGTTGAGCCGAGGAGAAATCACTTCGAAATATCTTTGTACGGCCCCCTAAAAAATCATTTAAAACATTTTTAAAAAATCAAAATAAAATTAAGAGGAAAGATATACAGAAAAATCCGAAAAATCGAGAACAAATGAACTAAATTCCGAAATAGAATTGAAAAAAAAATTCAAATATGGGGGTAGATCAAAATTTATCAAAAAGAGAGAAATTTTCCTTGAAAAATCAAAAGAGGAATCTAAACAAAAAATCATAAAAATATTTAAAAAATACACTGGAAAAACAAAGGTGCTATATAGCACCCTTTTTGGGGTGCTATTGCATTTTTTGGGGTGTTACTGCACTAATGCCTTTGTAAAGGCACGATTAGGGCCAAAAATAACACCTTTGGGAGGCGATAGCGCCTTTCTAAAGGCACTATTTCACTAACGCCTTTAAAAGGCATTAGATAGAACCTTTGTTTTTCCAGTGTAAATAAAATAATTGGAAACATTTTGTAACCCCTCGGGCTAGGCAAACGCGCGCGCAGGAAGCCAGGCCTGCGTGGCTGCGAAGAATCACAGGCAAGAGTAACACAGTGCACGTGATGTCGGGCACACCAGGTTCAGACCGGCCACTGTCGTCTCGGCCGGCGCGTCGCGGCGGGGGCAATGGGCACTAATCACCGGCGCGGCCTATCTACACACCGGCCGGGCCGGGCTGCTGGGCTACCGGCTACCGTGCCGTCAGTAGTGTCCTCGGGCAGGGCAGGGCAGGGCAGGGCAGGGCGAGCTGGGACCCAACCCACAGCAGCCTGGGCACACGGCATGTTGGCAGTGGCGGCCCAGCCCGGCCCGACCGGGTGGAGCTGATGGGATGGCACGCAGGTCCGTCCCGTCCGGTCCCCGCCCGCCCCGCCCCGCCCCGCCCCGCCCCACCCCGCGGGCCCCGCGCCACGCCTCCCCACGCCCCTCCGCGGTCCGGTCGTTGCTCGCGAGTGCTCCCGGCTTGGCTCGGCTCGACTCGGCTCGGCTCGGCTCGGCTCGAGAGGGAAAAAGCTACCGATTCCATACATAATTTATCCTTTTCCAGGACAGGAAACCACTTGCACCTATGGGAAGTACGGGAGGCGCTCCGCCGCCGCGGGTACCGTTGTACTCCCGGGCGGTGGGACGAGTGTATCGACCCGAGCCACGAAAAACAAAACAAAACAAAACAAAAAAAACACGCCAGCAAGGAATAAGTAAATCGTTTCATTATTTCGTAATGAGGGCCATCGTGGGTGTGGGTAAACCGCGTGCGCGAAGCGGGTGTCCGTCACTGAGGACTCCGGTTGACCAGGTTGATGGTAGCGAAGGGGTACCTTCGCCCGCACGGGACCTAAGCCGCGCCCCACGGCCCGCACCCCACGCCCCACGCCCCGAGCCCCGCGCTCCACGTGATCCACCGATACCACACCGTTGCGGCCTGGAGCCCAGCCCCGAGCAGCAATGACTTTCTCGGCCGTTATTAACTCAGCCTCGCTGGTGTTCGACCATTTCACACGTGGACCGCACTGCGAGGCGGGGCGGGGCGGGCGCGCTGAGCTGAGCACATGCCCGGCAGGAAGGGGCGGGGCGGCACGCTGCACGCTGCACGCTGCACGCTGCACGCCCGGCCCCCTGCACGCCGCGCCCCCGGCCCGGGCCCGGGCAGGGCACGCTAGGAGGAGCACGCCCGTCCTTGAACTCAGCCCAACTCCGTGCCACTCACCTCGCCCTCCTGCCCCTCCCCCTCCCTCTATCATGCTTCCTCTCCTCCCTCTCTCCCTCTCTTTTACTCCATTTCTCCCACTCTGTTCTCTCTCTGTTTCTCGCACACTGCTTTGGCTTTGAATAATAAGGTATTGGGTCAGGGAGCGCGAAAGGCATTGTGAACCCTCGTTACATAAACTTCGCTCTTGTCGCCCGCATTGCTCTAGAGACAGATGCGGGCGGGGCGCGGAGTTCGTGAGTGATCGTCAGGTTACCGCTGCCAACATGTTACCCGGGGCCTCTCTGGCGCCAGGCTAGCGTGCACTACGAGCCGCGCCACCATGCCATTCCATGCGTCACGTCCTCCTCTCTTTTATACATTTTTTTCCCGAGCGCTGCTTTGTGTGTTTCCGGACGGACAGGAAGCATAATCTAGTCCGTGTGACAGGACAGGAAACACTGCTGCGTTGCGATGCTCTGTTTCGCAGGGGCGCGGCTGTGACCATATGTGACGGTCGTAGGCGTTGATCAGCATTAACTTTATTTATTTATTTTTGTTTTTCGTCCAGCATATCATCCAGTTTAGGAGTTGACAGCGTTTACCCCCGAGGCGAAGCAGGCGCCGCGTGGTGTGCCGTGTGCCCTCTGACTGACACCCGCCCTCCCCCTATCTCTGTTGCAGATGCGCCGGTATGGCCGCGTCTGACGGCCAGGTGGTGTGCGCGACGGCGCGATGGGCGCCCGGGGGCCGGCCCCTGGGGGAGGTGGTGCGCGGCGGCGCGCCGCTGCCCGCCGTGCTGCGGATCGTGCGCGGCTCGTGCGGCGGGCTGGGCGTGCCCTCGCTGCCGCACCCGAGCCTGCAGCCCACCGTGATGCTGGTGTCGGCGGGCCGACGCCGCCAGATCATCGCGCAGGCCGTTAAGCTGCGGCCGGGCCGCGGGCCCGTGGCCGTGGGGCCGCGCCTCTCCATCCCGGAGACGTACGCCGGCTGGTTCGAGCTGCTCAGCGAGGAGGGCCGCGCCGGCCGCTGCGTCGAGTCCGTGGCCGAGCTGAGCCGCCGCCCTTGCCCCTGCCTGGTGCGCGAGCCGCTGCGCGCCATCCTCGCCAAGGAGGCCGACCGCGACCGAGACCGGGACCGGGCCGACTCGGACGAGACGTCGTCCTCCGGCGGCGCAGCGGTCCAGGCGGCCGACGCGTCCCGCACCCTCGCCGTGGGCGAGACCATCTCCCCCGGGGAGGAGGTAAGTCGCTTTTTATTTTATTTCAGGGTCGCGCGGTGCCAGTGTCTGACGGCGTGCTCGGCTCGGTTGCGCAGGTGTCGCTGCCCGGCGGCTCCAACCACCCCCGCGGCCGCTACCTCACGTGCTCCACGAGCCGCGGCGACACGGTGCTGCTGTCGCTGGAGCAGCGCGGACGCTTCTCTCCGCTCGCCAAGGAGCACAACATATCCGGGGCGCACTCGGCGCGCACGCTGCTCGCCAAGCGGCTGCCTCTCACCGTCCGCCTGCTGCACGGGCCGCCGCCCCGCCCCGCCCGCCCCCTCACCCGCCCCCGCAAGGCCGCCAACCTGGGCCACTTCACCCCGGACCTGCCGCTGCGGCTGCTCGCCGCGTACGAGGAGGAGCAGGTGAGCAGAGGCGATACGCCGCGCCCCGCGGAGCGCCGCGGCGGCGTAGGACCGTGCGTGCCGTCGCTACCCCGCGCCCCGCCGAGCCCTGAGTGACCCCGTGTCTCTTCGTCCGTGTCCGCAGGTGTTCGCGTACCCGCTGCAGAAGGAGAACGCCAGCCTGGTCGCCGTGCCTCTGTCCGCGTCCCTCAAGGTGCTCCGGACGCGGAACGACGAGGTGCTACGCTCGCTACCCGAGTTCGCGCGCGTGGCGGAGAAGTGCACGCGGCTGCTGGCCGAGGTGCAGGACCGCATCCACGTGATCGACTCGAAGGCGTCGCCGTCGCCGACCTCGCCCGCGGCCGGCCCGGCCTCGGACGGCAAGACGTGGCGGGGCGTGCCGTTCCTGCGGCGGTCGGCGAGCAGCGACGCGGCCAACCTGCTCGCCTCGCCGCGGCCGCACCAGGACGAGAACCGCGCGCCGGGCACGCTGGCGACGGCCTCGTCCTCGCCCAGGCTGTCCGCCTCGGCGGCCGTCACCCCGGACGAGTACGACGAGATCGACCAGATCTACGACTACGTCCGCGGCTTCGCGCCCCTGCCAAAGAGCATAGCGGCCCCGCTGCGCAGTGGCTCGCCGCCGTCCCCTGCCAGTCCCCCCGCGTCGTCGCCGCGTGGTTCCCCGCCGCGCGCGGCCGTGTCCGGGAGGATATCATCCGGGGCACCCACGCCCACCAAGCCGGAACCGCCGCCCATCGAGACCATCCCATCGAAAAAGGTAAACGCATGTTGCCTGTCGTGCCTCCTCGTGGCCTGTGTCTGTCACTTCACTAGGCGTCGCCCGCGAACCCCTCTCAGGATGGCACTTCCCACCACGCTCCAATAATGCCGCTCATGACGGCGTGCTGTTTCAGGTGGGCAGTACCGGTAAGGTGCACGGACACGCGCTCAACGGCGGGCTCAGTCAGGGGCTGCTGCTCCACCCCCACCCCCACCTCCACCAGCACCACCACGCCACTGGTGCACCAGGGGCGGTGGCCGGCGCGCCGCAGAAGGCCGAGAAGCGCAGCCGGCACAAGGAGAGCAAGGGCACGCGCCTGTACCTCAAGCACCTGCCTTCCAACGGCGTCGCGCCCGCCGGCCTCGGGCACAGCGGCGCGCGCTACAAGTCGCTCAACAACATCCACGGTGCCATGGACCTGGACGGGGCGGGCGCCGTGCTCGTCGCGTCCCAATCGCCGCCCTCGCCGGCGCAGAACCCCGGGGCGGCGGGGGTGGGGGCGGGGGCTGCTGTCGGCACCCTGGACTCGTCGCACTCGGGCGGCAGGACGTCAGGAGACTCCGGCCCGGGCAACAAGCTACCGGAGAAGCGGTCGCGGAAGTTGTCGCGTCCGAGGTGAGTGCCGGCCCGGGCCAGACGCCACGCGCGCCCTGCCCGTCAGAAAGGCGTCGGCTAGGCGAGGACAGCCGAGCGATTCCGAAGATCGCTTTCATACCTCTTTCCTCGTCGCACTCATGGAGCACTACCATGGCCAGCATAGGGCACCGCTGTGGGTGCAGCATGGACGGAGGGATGAGAGCGATCTTCTGAATCAGTCGTCAGTCGGACTGTTGCATCAGGAAGGAAAAGAAACTTGAATTGATCCCTTTGTCTTTTCTCGGGCGCAGGTCGCTGACGAACCTCGTGTGGGAGATGCGGGGGGGCGCCCCGCCGATGGCGCAGGCGGCGCTCGACGCGCCCCGCGGCCGCCTCAGCCTCACGGGCCACAAGCGCCTCGGCACCCTCTACCTCTGAGTGGTCCGGTCCGGCTCAACCCGCTCCCTATGCTCACGTCGAGTGTCGAGGCCTCCTTCGCCTGCTTCTGCACCGCCCCGCCCCGCCCGAAGATGTACTATATTAGATGCTCTATTGTTGAAGCTTGTCCAACGGATTTTTTTTTTGTCGAGTGTTCGGGGAAGGTATCGTTGTGATCTGTTTCGCAGAGGGTTGCTGCCTTGAAGCCTTAACATAGGGAGAAGTCTTGTCTCAGCACAAGTTACCTAAGTCAAATGTTGTTCGTCGTTAAGTGGATTTCATTGGTCTCTCTCCTTTTTTCAACCTTCGAAGTAGGTCCCTTTGATAAAGGTCCATGTGATGTGTGCATTGATTGTTTTACTATTTTAGAATACATGAGGTCATGAAGAAATGTTTGTTTTTGTGGTACATATCTCAGATAATTAATTAAATCATTTGAGCAATCTAGTTAAACATTATATTTTGCACCTCAAAATTTGTATCTATTATCTCTCTGTCACAGATTCTTTGCATAAATTTAAGTGTGAAAATGCCTTAAAAAGGTAAATGTTTTAAATTTCTTCAGAATTTTGTATAGTTTTATTATGTGCTTGTTTCAGAGAGTTCAGAAATTTGTTTAAGTAGTTTAAATTTGTTACCATATCATTGTATTTGATCATTAATATTTTAAGCAAATCAAAAATGTTTTGCAAGCATTTGAGAAAAGTACTGTACATAGTACCACACTATTGTGACTTTGTTGGCTCATTGTTTTTCAATTTCACTTGGTTGTTTGATGCTTAACATTTTAAAGTTAGTTATGTTGTGATGAATTATGTGAAAGAAGTTGGAGGACTGTTATTCTTGTTAGATGTCAGTGAACGAGCGGTGGGGTGCTCAGACTCAACTCCAGTCATAGAATTTAATGGTAGTGACAACTCGAAGCCAAGAAGTGCCTCTTAGGTTAGCCATACGATGCCATGCTTTACCGTAAAGTAGTACATTGTAGATGTCAGTTTTCTAACGATAATTAAATTCTGTAATGCAAGGTATGCGTCAACATTAAGTATTAAACCCTGACAATGCTCTAATCCCAATACGAAACTAAGTTCGAAAATAAGTAAAATTTTTACAAAGGTGCAACTGGCAGAACACTAGGGAAACTAAATCCCCTCACAAAAAAAGGCTAAGCTCGTTCTTTCAGATACCACTGTTTGCACTTTCACTCAGAGTTCTGGCATGTCCGGGCCGGAAGATAGGGATTCCTTTTCGCATCGGCCAAAGGTGTGCGAACCGACAGCCTAGTGGTTACCGTCCCAGTCCCCCGCCCCAAACCATCTAGGCTGCCGGGACGCTTTTGTCGTGTTCGAATCTCGGTCGATTATATTTTTTTTGGTGTCGATTTTCGGATCATTTAACCCTCGGGGTTGATCTGGGAGTGCAAGAGAGCCCCACTGCACAACCCCCGGTGAATTGAAGCAAATTTTTGCGGGACCAAAATCCCTAAAAATGCAAATTTGACAAAAAATCGAAAGTATCAGATCACGTCAATATTCACAGGAAACCTTCTTCACGCTCTGTACAACACATACCAATCACCAGAAGCACGATACCGGTCTTGGTTTGGAAGAAATTCGCTTTTTACGCGACGAAAAGTGAATTGGTCGATCAGCGCCTGACGGATAGGCAACCCATTCGACGCCAGCCCGGTTTGAGTGAAAACCGTGAAAAAGTGGCGATCCGGGGCCGTTGGACCCGGAGGTCAGCAGAGGCGAGGAGGTAACCTCTTCCAAGTTGACTCCTGGTCCCAGATGCTTTCCGGAACTTATTTGGTGCTTGCTAGACTGCTCTGAGCGCAAGTCAGTGGTCTAGTTGATAGAGCGACGGCCGTTTGACCGAAAGATACTGGGTTCAACGCCGGTCTGGAGACGTGTTTTTCTTTTATTTCTTGACGGTGTTGGCGGAGGAGAAGAATGTCTTATTTTCCTTGAGGCATATGCTGCATTAAATAGCGTATCCTCTTGACGCAACTTTTGGGCAATAATAAAATAAAAATAAAATAAAAAATTCCACCAAGGTTTGAACCTGCAAAACGTCTCGCCAGCCGAGATGATTTGGGACAGGGGGAAGGTGCGTTAACCATCTCGGATGGCGGGACGCACATTTGACGGCCCTGCGATTCGCTATCACTATCTACCGGCCGTTTTTCGTGCAAGCGGCAAGAACGAATTCGAATTCGAGCGCGCCGGGCCCGTCCGGGCCGGTAGATAGGAATTCCTTTTCGCATAGGCCAAAGGTGTGCGAACCGACAGCCTAGTGGTTACCGTCCCAGTCCCCCGCCCCAAACCATCTAGGCTGTCGGGACGCTTTTGTCGTGTTCGAATCTCGGTCGATTATATTATATATTTTTTTTTTGGTGTCGATTTTCGGATCATTTAACCCTCGGGGGTTGATTTGGGAGTGCACAAGAGCCCCACATCCCCACATATGCTGCATTAAATAGCTTATCCTCTTGATGCATCTTTAGGGCGGTTAAAAAAAAAATCCACCAAGATTTGAACTTGCAAAACGTCTCGCCAGCCGAGATGATTTGGGACAGGGGGAAGGTGCGTTAACCATCTCGGCTGGCGGGACGCACATTTGACGGCCCTGCGATTCGCTATCACTATCTACCAGCCGTTTTTCGTGCAAGCGGCAAGAACGAATTTGGGCGCACCGGGCTCGAATCTCGGTCGACTGTCTTATTTTCCTTGAGGCATATGCTGCATTAAATAGCGTATCCTCTTGATGCCTCTTTTGGGCAATAAATTTGAATTGGAGGAAATTTTTTGGGGACCAAAATTTCCAAAATTGAAAGTCTCAGAGTTGCATACTCATAGCAAAATCCATTTTGTGTTCTTTTCGTCGCTACTTACAACTAAGGTTACTTTGGAACAAAGGCAGCTGCTATCGTCACACGCTGGACATCGGAAAGCTTCTTATGAAACCACGGAGAGTTGGTTTTTACATTCTTTATTTTACGATTTTCACAGATGGAAAGAACAAGGACATAATTTAATTTAACAACCAAACAATGAACAAGGCGTGGCAGTAGTAAGAGTGCGGACGGCGGGGTTTGATGGGACAGGAAAGGGGAGCGGGTGATGGTGTAGGAGGAGGGTTGGGATTTGGGAGGAGGAGGAGGGGGTACAGGACGAGAAGGAGGTGGAGAATGAGGAGGAGGAAGGGGACGCCAGCCGCCGCGTCTCTTGTCACCTGAAACAAATACAAATCAAGAGAATGAACGCGAATGTCGTGTACTGCAATACCTCTAGAACTTCCATAACATGTTTTCCTTCTCTTTTCAATTGTTATAAGCAGTTTACCTAAAATCGACGATACGGCCGTGGTGCTCCGGGTTCCCGAAGTACCTGCTGGGCTGGCCCAGCTGGCCCGCCTGGCCGTTGGTGGTGCCGGGGGCGGGGGCTGGTGCGGCGGCGGGCGGGGTGGCCGCGGCGCGCCCCTTGAGGCGCAGCGTGGTCGGGTGGCCGGCGCCCTCCTCGGCCAGCACGAGCACCTCCCCGCCGTGCGTCACCTCGCACGCCGTCACGGGCTGGCGCGCCGTGAACACCGCCACCAGCTTGCCCTTGTTCAGGTCCCAGAGTCTGAGCGATCTGTCGCGGCACTTGGAGTCCGCCGAGAGGAAGATACCGCCGTGCGCGTCCAGCCGCAGGTAGTCCACGGGCGCCGTGTGGCCGGACAACGTCCACCGGCAGTTACCTGCGAACCCACCGCTCGGTCAAGCACGGCCGTTCCCGCCTCTAGCGCTACTGCTACAATTGTTTTTCTCAGGATGAAGCCGTTTGAAAAGAGTTTCTAAATTTGCCACGCGAGCGCGACTCACCGGTGATGAGATCCCAGACGAGGACGCGGCCGTCTTGCAGCCCCGATATGACACAGCCGTCCCTCGATGAAATGTTGAGTGACACCGTGTTCACTCCGGGCTTCCATTTTTTAAACAGTGTACCGGACTGCAGGTCGTACACTACGATAAAGTTGGCACTTGGTTCGTCCACCTCCTGAAATGTGGAAAATGACGCCGTTAGAGATGACGTCGGCACGAGGGGAAAACAACTCTGAAATGTTTGTACAGCTCGTAATTCAGGAAAATTAAGAATAATTCATAAGAATTTCGAGAAATTATCAGATATTTACAAACATTCAGGAAAAATTCAGGAAAAGAAAGGAAAGATCGCAAAAAATTAAGTAAAATTCAAGTAAAAATACACATAAATTCTATAAAAAATCACAAAAACTCGCGAAAATTCGCAAAAATGTTCTCCCTTGCGTTAGCAGTACAAGAGTTAACAACGCCTACGAGGTTCTCGTAAGGTAAGGCGTGTTACACGGTACTGACCTGCGCCACGCAGCACACGTAGTGCCCCTCGTGCGTGATGGCCGCGAGCGAGGTGACGAAGTCGTGGTGCGGGATGCGCAGGTCGTAGAGCAGCTTGCGCGAGGCGAGGTTCCACACGAGCAGAGGGAAGGGCTTCTGGGTCTCGTCTCCACAGACCAGCACCCTGCAATCAGCCAATCCGTCGGGAGGAGTCAGTGTCAGCGTCCGTGTCAGCTCACGGAGGAAAAGGATTAGCTGTGAGGCTAGAGATTATCTGTATAAGGATAAGTAACTTTGGAGCTATGTAGCTGAAAGTTTAGCGGTGTAGCTAAACTTTTTCCCCTAGAGTGAAGTTTTTAGCAGTCCAGTTAACTTTGTGGGGCATAGCTCCGAAAATTAGCCATCAATATATAGCTATTTTTTTGAGCTGCACAGCTAATCCTTTATCTGGGTGCTGTGTCAGCGCTGAGCCGGGCTGGGCATGCAGGGAGCGCAAAGCGCAAGGGTTGCGACGCAGGCGAGCTGAGCCTTACCGTCCGTCACCAGACACCAGCAGGGAGTTGAGGAAGCGGTCCTCGCCCGCTTTGAATGTTGTCACGCAGTCGCCCGAGTCCAGGTTCATCAAGTTAACGTACATCCTGGAGGGGAAAAATACACGTTGAAATTACGAGAAAAAAATTAACACAGGTGTTTTATCATTGGAAAGGCGATGGTGTGACCTTGCACATCCTTCGCATGTGCGAAATGCGTAATTTTCAGACAGCCTCACGGCGTTCTTGACACCTCGGCTAACGTAACGCCTCAACAACTGTTACCACACGCCAGTGCAGGTGTTAGGCTACTCCAGTGCCGTCGCGACGAACGCACCTGTTCCTGGAGAGCGCCACGAGGTGCGACTGATCGTGCAGGCCGAAGTAGGGCATCTTCTGGTTCATGACGCCCTTGAGCTTGGCGAGCAGCGAGCACGAGTCCAGGTCGTAGATGCGGAGCTCCCGCTGGCACAGCACGATGCAGCGGTGCGAGTCGACGGGCTGCAGGCTGAGCGGCTGCGGCACGCCGCGCAGCACGCGCACCCGCTCGCTGCGCAGGATGTCCCACACGGCGATCTCCTCCCTGGAGGTGGATACGGCCACCACGTAGTCCGGGTAGTCGCGGATGCGGACGATCAGGTCGAGCCTGTCCGGGACGTCATCGGGCACCTTGGCCGGGAAGGGCAGCAGTGCGGGCGCGGGCGGCGACACGCAGGCGGCCAGGACGGCCCGCGGCAGCGCGCGGCCCGCGGGCACCGAGACGTACTCGCCGGGCTCGGGGGCGGCCGGGGCGGTGCCCGGCTCGGCGGCCGGCGGCGGCGAGGCCGCGGGGAAGTCGAGCGTCAGGCGGCGGAACAGCTGCGAGTGGAGCTGGCGGCCGTCGAAGGCCAGCGCCGGCGCCGCCTCCCGCAGGGCCGCCGCCAGCCACTGCACGTCCGCGTCGGCGGACTGCTCCAGCGCGATGTCCTCCAGCACCTGCATGCGGTGAAAGAGAAAGAGAAAATGTGTAGCAGCGATCGAATGGTTACTCCGAGCCACGATCATAAAATTATATAATCCAGGCATAAACCACTCTGACTATTCCATGGACAGATTCCGTTTTAAAAAATTCAATCTAACGTCACTTCTCAAGTACGAACATCTTGGCTCATTGTGGCTACGATTGGCTTTTGTCGTTATCATAATGCTAATGCTCTACCGTGATTTTCTGAGAAAGTCGAAGGAGAGCCCCCCTTCAGTGCCTCTGCTTACCTGGAATACGTCCGCCCCGCACACCTTGTCGAACACCCAGCCCAGGTCCAGCAGATACTCTTGCTTGATGGAGCCGTTGACGGAGTGGGAGACGAAGGGAAGTTCCTGCAGCCGGCGGGCATTGTAGCTGCGGGAGAGAAAGAAAAGGGCGTAGTGAGAACCGGGTGGAAATCCTTCACTGGTCGTAAGTGAAGAAAGTAAAACTCATAATATAAAAAAAGGAGAAAAAAGAAACTAGAAATAAAATTATCTATGGCACATTTGTTACATCACACTCAGATAATCAGCAGTAAAAGCAATGTGGTGGTTGATCCACGATGCGATGTCACAAAAAATGACAAAGAAAAAAAAAAACAAGAATTAGCTCTGTTATTTTCACACAAGACAACAGCATGCTCAACTGAACACTAAATAACGAAATAATCACAGCACAGTCCCACTATATGCAAAACAAGAGAGCCAGCAAAGAGAGACACACTGAAAATGAACCATGAAACCCGCGGCAGCAGAATGAAGAGCGGCGAACGTAAAACAGGCGGAGACAAGCGACACACACACATGCACGGCACAGCACGGCACAGGCCCGCTGGATCCCGACCCGTAGGGAGTCAACCGTCGCGGTCCGGTCCGGTCCGGTCAGGCCATGCACGCGGACCAGACCGAGCCCAGCACCAGGGCCGAGCCCAAGCCAAGCGGAACATGCTCTGGAGTCGCGTCATGCACGGCGCGTGGGCGCCCTTACCACTTGTCCGCCAGGTTTTGCATGGGCTGCAGCCTGCCCAGGAGCGCCGGCGACCGATCCGACCACCAAGACCCCTAACAACACCAGCACCACCACACACCACGAGCACCGACGAGCGAGGACATTCCAAACACACACAGGAACCACCGGTAAGAAAAATGTACACCAAGTAGAGAGGGCGAGAGAGTGTGAGAGAGAGTTAAGACGACCCCGTCGTCAGGGCCGCGGGTGCCGCCAGGCTGTGCCTCAGTGCGTACCTTGAAGTAGTCGAGCAGGGCCTTGGCCGCCTTGGTCTTGGTGGTCTTGTCGAGGTAGCGTGCCTCGACGGCGGCGCGGACGGTAGCGTCCCGCCACTGGAGTACGAGCTCGCCGCCGCACAGCACGCACTGCAGGAAGGGCGCGAGCAGCTTGTTGAACCGCGCCCAGAATAGGCAGGCGGGCGCCCAGGCCACTGCAACAGGCAAAACACAGCAGGTCACTCGCTGCACCGCCCGGGGGACCCGCGCAGGGAGGGCGGAGGGCCCAGAGACGAGTCAACATCGCTTGTCCGACCTTTTTTTGTCCGACCTCGGGATTTTTGCGGCCGCCACCGTCACACGTTTCTTTTTGTCCGACCTCATTTTGTCCGACCTGGCAATCTGGGTGTCATAGTTATTTTTTTGTCCGACCTCGTTTTCTCCGTCCCCAACGAACCGTTAGAGTAGCCTGCTATTCTCTGCGATGCAGCTCGATTGTCCGACCTGATTCTTTCCCCCAAATCTGAAAAAGTGCCTGGATTTTTTCCGACCTTGTTTACACGGGTAAAATGGAGAAGGAATATGTATCATGGTCGGAGCATGCACCGAAACAATTGTACAACACCTCAAATAAATTTATTTTAAAGATTTTTTTTAAGAAATTGAAAAATTGGTAGGCCCCTACCTAACTCGCAACCTGCGAGCCCCGCCTGCTTAACTTCGGAGTTCTGATGGGATCCGGTGTGTTCCAGGCGACCGCCACCCCGCGGGCACGAGAAGTCCTCTCCGCTTCGGGGAGAGTCCCCGCTTAAGGCTGGCGGCCTGTCAGGCCCGCCGTACTACCCTATTTAAACAGCGCCTTGAAGCCGTAGGTAGCATTTCGGACCAACGACTGGGCACCACCGGACCGCATGACCGGTCAGTGGGAGGTAGAGGCAAGGCAGGACGATAGAGGGGGAGAAAAGCAGAAAGAGAAGTTTTTGCGGAAGAGTAAGCGTACGGTTGGTTAGACCTGTACTGACCCGCTCCCGCACAGGTCATGGAAAAGCTGTTTACTAAGGAGCCAGATTCATAGGCCTTACTTCCCCACGAGGGACCACCCCCCGTGGCATGGGACGGAACTTCCTGACAACTCGCTTTCGCTGCCAGTGAAGAACCTACCTGGGAATTGAACCCAGGCCCCAAGTGCCGAGTCTCATGACACCCCGCGGCTTTCGTGGTACTAAGACCACTAGACCGTCGGCGATTCCACGAGGGAGCTTCGTTGAGATGGGGGGTTTGAGTTCCACGCCAAGCTGCTGTCCTCGGAAAAATTTATATTTTATAGCAAGATTTGAACCCGGGTTCTGCGGCCCCAGGCACATCACTAAGCCGGCACGGCTACGACGCCATGATACAAGCTAGCTTTCCACTAGGGGTGACGCTGCGAAGAGCCGTGGTCGCCGACGAACCTGTACCGGTGGCGTCATTAGTACGCCTGCTCTCCTTGCTGGGACAGCCCAGCCTCGTGGCGACTTTGGTATCCACATCGGCACTGTCAGGAATACTGGGTGGGCACAGGTTCAAATACCGATCTCATTGTTTGTTTTTTTTTTTTGTTTTTTTTTCGATATAGCTTTGTCTCTTTTAGTTGCCCGAGGCACAAGGACAGTGGATAAAAAGGATTGAGTAGGTAAACAATAAATCAAAACAATTCCGCACTGGACATTGATGTCGTCGCCGGTGAAAGCACGAGTTGGACAGAGTTTCTAATACCACTCTGTTTTTTCTTCTTTTTATTTATTTTTATCAGTACGTAGTTGAAAGAAAAAATTCATCGCGTAGGAAAGCTCTTAACTTAAAAGAGAAGAAGAAAAAACGACATCAATGTCGATTGCGGATTTGTTTTGATTTATTTTTTACCTACTTAATCCTTTTTATCCACTGTCCTTGTGCCTCGTGTAACTGAGAGAGACAAAGCTACATCGAAAAAAAAAAAACAGACGTTGTGATCGGTATTTGAACCTGTGCCCACCCAGTACTCCTGACAGTGCCGATGTGGATACCAAAGTCGCCACGCGGCTGGGCTGTCCCAGCAAGGAGAGCAGGCGTACTAATGACGCCACTGGTACAGGTTCGTCGGCGACTACGGCTCTTCGCAGCGTCACCCCTAGTGGAAAGCTAGCTTGTATCATGGCGTCGTAGCCGTGCCGGCTTAGTGATGTGCCTGGGGCCGCAGAACCCGGGTTCAAATCTTGCTATAAAATATAAATTTTTCCGAGGACAGCAGCTTGGCGTGGAACTCAAACCCCCCATCTCAACGAAGCTCCCTCGTGGAATCGCCGACGGTCTAGTGGTCTTAGTACCACGAAAGCCGCGGGGTGTCATGAGACTCGGCACTTGGGGCCTGGGTTCAATTCCCAGGTAGGTTCTTCACTGGCAGCGAAAGCGAGTTGTCAGGAAGTTCCGTCCCATGCCACGGGGGGTGGTCCCTCGTGGGGAAGTAAGGCCTATGAATCTGGCTCCTTAGTAAACAGCTTTTCCATGACCTGTGCGGGAGCGGGTCAGTACAGGTCTAACCAACCGTACGCTTACTCTTCCGCAAAAACTTCTCTTTCTGCTTTTCTCCCCCTCTATCGTCCTGCCTTGCCTCTACCTCCCACTGACCGGTCATGCGGTCCGGTGGTGCCCAGTCGTTGGTCCGAAATGCTACCTACGGCTTCAAGGCGCTGTTTAAATAGGGTAGTACGGCGGGCCTGACAGGCCGCCAGCCTTAAGCGGGGACTCTCCCCGAAGCGGAGAGGACTTCTCGTGCCCGCGGGGTGGCGGTCGCCTGGAACACACCGGATCCCATCAGAACTCCGAAGTTAAGCAGGCGGGGCTCGCAGGTTGCGAGTTAGGTAGGGGCCTACCAATTTTTCAATTTCTTAAAAAAAATCTTTAAAATAAATTTATTTGAGGTGTTGTACAATTGTTTCGGTGCATGCTCCGACCATGATACATATTCCTTCTCCATTTTACCCGTGTAAACAAGGTCGGAAAAAATCCAGGCACTTTTTCAGATTTGGGGGAAAGAATCAGGTCGGACAATCGAGCTGCATCGCAGAGAATAGCAGGCTACTCTAACGGTTCGTTGGGGACGGAGAAAACGAGGTCGGACAAAAAAATAACTATGACACCCAGATCGCCAGGTCGGACAAAATGAGGTCGGACAAAAAGAAACGTGTGACGGTTGCGGCCGCAAAAATCCCGAGGTCGGACAAAAAAAGGTCGGACAACCGATGTGCTTCGCAACGGAGCTTAAGTAACGCGTACCGTACGTGGACGTCGAGTGGAAGACGGGGTCGTGGGCGAGCAGGTCCAGCATCTCCGAGTCGCTGACGCCGTACTTGGTGGCGCACAGGAGTGCGGCACCGTACGCGACCTGCTCTTTGCCGAGGATGGCGTCGAGCTGGTCCAGGAGGGTGTGCAGCTGGTCGTCCAGGTTGCCGCGCGGCGTCACCTCCTGCTCCCACTCCCAGGACGTCTGCCAGGCCAGCAGCTTGGCGTACAGCGGCAGCGTGCAGTCGCGCACCGAGGCCAGCACGCAGTCCTGCACTCGCTTGGGCACGCTGTGGTTGTACTGCATCACCCACGCGTTCAGGATGCTGGCCGCCTCGGCCTGGTCCAGCTTGGGCATCTGCGGGCGAGCGGAGCGTCAGAGAAGAAACTCGCGTTAGCTGTCAAAACGCCTCCCCCCCCCCTCAGAAAGAAAAATTAAGCTGAGCTCTAGACTGGTTATGTACCTGGATGACGGTCGACCTGTCCTTGAGCTCAGCAAGGAGTGGGCTGCCGTCCCAGAGGGTGACGACTAGCTTCACGTTGACGGGGAGCTCGGTGGGCACCCAGTTCGCCACGAGCGCGCCGTAGCTCTTGAGCTGGTCAAGCCCGTCCACCATCACTACCAGGGTGCGCTTAGCCGCCGCGCCCGCCAGCAGGTCGGGCAGCTGCTCCCTCCAGCTGTCTACAGACTGAAACCGAGGAGGAAACAGCTCTGAAACTTTTGTACACCTCGAAAGAAAAATTCGGGAAAATTCGGAAAAATTTAGATGAAAAAAATCAGGAACATTCACGCCTGGCCGCGATGCGAAGTACTCACGTGGCTCGCCCAGCAGTGGCCGCCGTCGCACAGCAGCTGGCACTGGTGCCCGACGCTGGCGAGGACGCGCTCCAGGGTCATGGATTCGGCGGAGACCCCGCAGAAGCGCAGCGCCAGCAGCGGCGGCCCGGAGCCCGCGCCCGTGCCCAGCCATGAGGCACAGCACTGCGCGGCCCGCGCCACCAGGGTGGACTTGCCGCAGCCCCGCGGCCCCGTCACCACCAGCGGCGCGCGGGAGCCGCCCTCCACGTAGCTGAGAGAACGACGAGCTGACTGAGCACCGAGGGTACAGCGAATACCTCGCCACGCTGCACGTGGAGATGAGGCACCTTACCTTTTGATTTCTGACAGGATGTAATCCCGATTGACACTGCACTGCGACGCTTGCTGGCAGACGCTCGCCTGGTGCGTGAGCTCCTGCACCAGTCTGTTGTCGAGCCCAAACCCGGGCTTGCCGACCGTCTGGAAGTCAGGATGGTTAAGTTACTCGAGAGGACAGGGCTTCCGGCGTAACAGTTCCACTGAGTCCCCCGGGTTGTGCCCTCGGTACCCCCCCCCCCCCCCCCCTCGAAAGTAGCGGGATACAGCAACACTAGAGACGGTGTACCCCCCTTACCTAACCTAGCCCATGCCTCCTGTTGCTGTAGACCCCTCCGGCGAGGTAGGGGGACGCACCATCTCTAGTTTTGATGTACCCTCTACCCTAGAGGTGAGGGTACAACTGGTACAACGGAACTAGGGATCGTGTACAGAGAGGGTCTCTGGAGACGGGGAGTACAATCAGACGGCGACACCGGTCGCTCGCTACGAGCTTGCTACGCGCAATGTGGGTGCGAGCGGTACCTTCGCCATATCCTCGTCGATGATGGCGTCGACGATGCCCCTCAGGGTGCTGGTGAGCTGCGCCGTCACCTCGGCGATGTACTGCGCGTGCTCGGGCAGCTCCGGCTGCAGCCCGCCGTCCGAGTGTTTGACGGACAGGCGCAGGATGTGCTTCTCCACCAGCTGGCTCTTGAGGATCTGGTGGATGGAGTCGAGCCGGCGCCTCAGCTCGGCCTCCTGCGCGGAGGGCGCGGCCGCGGCGGCGGCGGGCGGCTGGTGCGTGTAGACGCGGTGCAGCCACAGCGTGCGCCGGGCCATCTCCTGGAACACGTCCACCAGGACCGGGGCGGGGGTGTCAGCGCCTGGTCCGTAGGCAATCCGCACGCCCGCAGCGCTCCTACCCGACCGGACGCTCATGGCTCACCTGTGACATGCAGACGGTGTTGTGGACCTCCTGCTCCAGGGCGGTGCTGAGGTACGTGTCTCTGAGCTCGGTGGGCAGGACGGACTGCAGCACGGCCAGCGTGCGCTCGATCTCTGCCTGCCACTCCGACAGCGCGCCCTCTCGCTCCTCCTGCACAAGATCAGCATCGGCCCGGTTTATACCTCCCTCCCTCTCGCGCTCCCGCCGGTGTACGGCGACCACGGCGGCTCTCTCTCTCTCTCTCTCTCTCACCTTCAGCCCGGGAATGTGACAGGTGGTGGGCCTGAGCCGGTAGCACGGCGGCTGCGCGTGCGTGTCCAGCGAGTACCACTTGTTGAGGAGGGTCTTGTCGTCCGCCTTGCCGAGCGCCATCTCGAAGTCCTGCGTCTCGATGGTGTTCGGCAGCAGCGGCGTGCCCAGCGACATGTTGAGGAACAGCACCGGCACGACGTAGGCCGTCTCCTGCTGGCGGGCGAGCTCCCCGAGGCACAGCTCGGGGAACTGGTGGTCCTGCTGCTTCTCCAGGGGCGTCCGCCAGTGCAGGTCCACGATGTGCAGCTCGTAGCCGCGGGCCCGGCAGGCCGCCCGCAGCTCCGGGTACACGTGGCGGTGGAGGACGCCCTTCTCCACGCAGCAGTCTGCAACAGAGGCGCGCGGTCAGAATGCAGTCTCGTGACAAGAAGAAGCTGCGCTTGGATTCCCGGGCTCCCGACCAGCACACAGTACCTTGTGAGTCGGCAGCGCACACGTAGATGGCGATCTTGTTGGACCTGTCCGTGGGCCTGCCCAGGGTGTTGGCCGGCCGGCCCAGGACGAGCCGCCGCAGGTGGTCGGGCAGCTTTTGTAGCGCCTGCGGCAGCACGTCCACGCCATCGTCGGCCTCGGAGCCCGCCGCCGCCGTCGCCCCCACCACGGAGTCGGAGGTGGCCGAGGGAGCTATCCCTCGGTCGGGCTCGCTCGGCTTGGCGGCGGGGGCGGGGGCGGAGGCGAGGGAGACCGGGGCGGGCTGAGCGGGCCCGCCCCCCGCCTGGCCCGCCCCCGGGGCGGCAGGCGGCCCAGCTCCATGGTGGTGGTTGGCGCCCTTGGCCGCCTGCGCCCCTTTCCCTCTACCCTGATATGTTGGCGATCTGTAACAGAGACGGAGAGGGTCGGCTACAGGTGTTTGAACGTTCGTGCGTCTCACCCCTTTGTGTGGTCGCGGTGCGCATCGTCTGTTCAGCACCTTAAACTAAAAGAGACGCAGTTCAAACGTGCGTTTCAAATCTCAAGCAGTTCAGCAGCCCGTTTCAAAACCCAAGCAGTTGATCTGTCCGTTGATCTATCTTTAGCGAAGAACTACGTGGGTTTTGAAACGGGCAGATCAACTGCGTGGGTTTTGAAAACGCGCGTCTGAACTGAAAAGTGTGTTTTAGTTGAAGGTGCCGTATTTAGAGTAGGAACTTGGACATATCTATCAATTATTTATTTTGGCAACTTTCTTCGAACACTGACGATCATTAGTGAACTTGGCGACCACGCGCTGTCGATTACTCTCAACGGGTGAATTTATGGTAGCCGGGGTCTGGGTCGACCCGTTTTTACTGTTTTTACACAGTTTTAGTTTCGATCACACTAACACCGAATTGAAGAGCACATACCGTGGAAATGTTTTTGACCCACATTTTGCACTCATTGAAGCACCCCTCATATTGCGAGAAGTGTGGTAGGTCGTGAGAGTGAAGCCCGCACTGGCACCAGCACCAGCGCCGCACGGCGGAGCGGGGCGGGGCGGGGCGGGGCAGGCCGTCTTGGCACGACAGCAAGTGACGTTCACTTCCGTGCCGCCAAGTCTCTCACCACAGCACAGCCCTCCCCTCCCGTCCCTGCGACAAGCCCTTGAATTCCTTGCGGCCCTGCTGCCTGAGCGCAGGCCCGGCAGGCCCGGCAGGGCGGCGCAGGACCCGCAGGACGCCGAGGAGGCTGGGCTAGTGCCAACAGAGCTGAGCTGCGCGCAGCAAGAGAGAGACAGAGAGAGAGAGAGAGAGAGAGAGAGAGAGAGACAGAGAGAGAGAGAGACAGAGAGAGAGAGACAGAGAGAGAGAAAGCGTGTGTTTTTGCGAGGGAGAGATTGTGGGGGGAGGACCTGTGAGAGAGAAAGAGGAGAGAGCAGGGGAGAGTGTGTAGGGAAGGAAGAGGCCGACGAAACGCGCAAATGGGGAGATGGAAAACGGGCCTCCGTCTTCACCCGCGAGGGCGTGCTGCGTACGAGCAGGGGCGCGGCGGGTAGCGTCAGCGTCAGGCTCGGGCGCAGCGGGGCGAGGCGGGGCGAGGCGGGGCCGGGCGGGGCGGGGTGCTCTGGTGCACCCACACCTCGCTGCCGTGCCAACGTGACACTACGACGACCAGGCCGCCCCGCCCCGCCCCGCCCTGCTTGGCCTCGCCTCGACGCAAAGCAAATAAACTGTCCATTTCACCCCGCAAAGTCGAGGAGAGCGGAGCGGAGCGTTACGAGGGGGCGGGGGCCGGGGACGCCGAGTTTGCCCAGTATTTTTGTCGAAAGCGGAAAAAAAATATGACGAGGTTCGTGACGCATGGGTTGTCCTTCATCCACCGTCTCTCTGCACTGCTTCCGTAGTTGACAGAGCTCAGCCGAGCCAAGCCGGAATCAGCCGCACCCACGGCCCTCGGCCTTGTCAAAGTCTAAGTCTACCCCTCTATGCCTCGTACGTTTTCAGTTTTCAGCCACAACAGGGTTGGAAATATTTGTCATTAATACTTTAAGCGTTCAGATAGATTTGAGGATTTATTACAAAATACGTCGGGAGGCTTTCGCGACCACTCTGGATATCCGAGTTTTCAAATGTTTCTCTTATTGCATAAATTGTTTTTTCTTTCTTTTTGTTTTGTCTTTTGTGACACTTGTAGGTGTCAAAAACAATCACTCCCTTGCTAATGAGTTACATTTGTCCACTTCCATTTTCAGTGCGTTACGGCATGAGTCCAGGAAAGCACGACAGGCAGTGCAGAGAGATAGCGGGGGGGGGGGGGAGGCACACACCGGCTCCTGCTACTGCTACGCTACCTATACGCGTTCAGGTTAGGGCCGGGCGGGGCGGGGCGGGGCGGGCCTCGCGCCTCGCACCTCGCGTCGTACTTTGCTTTGGTAGCCGTCCGTCTCCCGTGCGCTGCGCTGCGGCCTGCCGTGTCATCGCGCCAAGTAGATCGGCCTTGAAGGAGGAGAAACGCGCGGCTCTCTGGGGCGCTGGTATTCGAGCCCGACCCGCGACTTGTAAACTTTGGCGCTATACCGTCATAGCTCAGCAGGTGTTCAACAGTGGCAAGTAGCGCCACCTCGCCTGCGCCCGCGCCGCGCGCAGAGCAGACACCACGCTCGTGTGAAGGTTGTTGCGTTCCTAGATGTCTTCTAATGGGACGCTGTCGTCCTTCGAATCCAAAATCCTACCCAAGGTTCACACTCACACTCCACAGAATATTTGCGACCCGCCGACACGGAAACGAAGTATATACATTATTTATAGATGGCTGTCCTTTTTTTAGCGCGAGCACGCCGAAGATTTTTTGGAGGGGGGTATTCTGTTCTATAATCCCCTGTGAATCTTTTTTCAGGTATTACAATGGTAACACCCGAAATGTAATACACCGAAATGCAACAGAATAGACCCTTTCAGCATTGGCGAAGTGAAAAACAGGGTGAAGAACTACAGACCGGAAACACACTGTTAAAAATTTATTGTGATTTCCCAGCACTTCCTCGATACGGAACGATTGTGAAATCCCAACACTTCTCTGTAATCAGAAAGGGACCCTTTCGCTGGCTCAAAGTGAAATATTTTATCGGACAGTCGACCATATTTTTGAAGCCAGTTTATTTTAAATACAGAGGACAGTTGGAATTTCCCGAAGAGTTCTGGTAAAAATACAGAGGACAGTTGGAATTTCCCGAAGAGTTTTGGTTTAAATACAGAGGCAAGTTGTAATTTCCCGAAGAGTTCTGGTAAAAATACAGAGGACTGTTGTAATTCAACGAAGAGTTTTGGCAACTTTTTTCACAATAGAGGTGCTGTGAATTTCCAACATTTTTTTTAACAGTGCAGTTGCTTTTTTTTCACCAAAACGTACCTAAAACACTTAAATAAAATGTAGGCCGAATCTTTTTGATATTGTTTGCATTTTATTTAAGTTTACATGAACGTTTGGGTCATGAAAAGCAACTGATTCCGGTCTCTTGTTCTTCGCCTTGTTCTTCCTTCCCCCAATGCTGAAAGGGTCTATACGCTCAAAATCTGACTTAGTTCATTTGCAATACTGTGGTAATTCTTTGTCATACCATGTAATACCGAATAGTCGGTAAAAAGATTTCTCGTAGTAAATACCCCGTTGGGATTCTCTTTAGGGACCGTCTATGGTAAACGGTTAGATAAGGGGGACAGTTTTTTTTTTTTTTTGGGGGGGGGGGGGAATCAAACCTGTTGTAGCGGACGTGAGTGCAGCCGGCAGGCCAGGTCACTATACCGTCCCCGTCACGTCCTTAAAGCCTCCCCTTATCCGCACAATCGCACACGATCTGCGCCCGGGAATTGATTAGTGGAGTTTGGGGGTGGCAATGGCCAGAGTGTATTTCTGTCGGCATCAAAGGGAGAGTGACCAAGTGAAGAGAGGGAAGGGGGAGGGAGTCGACGGAGGAAGGGAGAGTGAGGAGGGGGATGGCGAGGGGGAGGGAGAGAAAACGAGAGGGTGAGACAGAGAGAGAGAGAGAGAGAGAGAGAGAGAGAGAGAGAGAGAGAGAGAGAGAAGAGTGTGGAAAGGGGACGTGGGCGGTGTCGCTCGATTCCTGGATGCGACGCATGGGGCAAGTGGGGCGGCTCGGGGCGGCGCGGGGCGTCGCGGGGCACCCCTCGAGCTCCTGGGATGCGGGGCGGGGCGGGGCGGGGCGGAGCGGGGCGGGGCGGGGCGGGGCGGGGCGGGGTGGAGCGCGCCGGGGTGGCGGGGGGGGGGGGGGGAGGCGGCTGCGCATAGCCGGCTCTCTTGCTCCCCCGGCCCGGCTCTACCCGCGGAACGAACTTAGACTATGCTCGGCTGCACAATTTCTACAAGAACAAGAAAATGGAATTCAGTCCCGACGCGCAATGGAACACAGGCCATTTTGTTTTCCCTCCAATGTCGCGGTGGGTTTCTCCTTACCCGTGGAGCACTGGATCTCCCGCCGGGTCGGGCTGGCCGCTGACGGGCGAAGGGTGGACCACTTCGACTATATTCCATGCATACACATAGGATATTCATTGAAAAGATTCCAAATATTCCATCTATTCCAAAAAAAACTTCTGAAAAAAATTTCATGCATGAAGTAGTCTATTTTGTCGAAGACCCAACCGCAGTGCACCTTAACTTGTTCCATAAAACATTTTCGCCAGCTTTCGATATGTTGTTCCCCATGCTTCAAAAGGCCCCAAAAGTATATCTTGTATTCAAAATTTTTTGAGTCGACACTTCGGTAAAATTAGGTGAAATTCTGTGCGCTCAGTGAGATATTTTGGATTGTTTGGAATATTTGGAACAGCTGGAATAACGTTGACATATAACCACTCCTGTGCCATTCCAAATACTATTTTTTAAATGTATATCAGAACAATTTTTAAATATTTCATATATTCCAAAATAAATGGAATATATCAATAAATTCTGTGTACCGTGTACGAAGTGGTCCACCCCTCGGTAAGGGGTAATGAGTGCTCGGCTCCGCGCACTCCCCACAGGAGCCTCAGATAATTTTTTTAAATTTTTTTTTTTAGGGGGTTTTGTTTTGTTTTCAGTGTGGGCAGACCAGGGCAGAGTGTTGCCTAGCACCAGGCGCTGCTGCTCGCTGACGTCACCCTGCAGTCTTAGTGATGCTGCCTCCGTCCCTAGCCGAGCCGAGCCGGCCCGCGCCGCGCCGCGCTCCACCCCGCCCCGCTCCGCCCCGCCCCGCCCCGCCCCACCCGGCCCCGCCCCACCCGGCCCCGCCCCACCCGGCCCCGCCCCACCCGGCCCCGCCCCACCCGGCCCCGCCCCGCGCGACGCCGGACTTCAGCGGGCTGGGGCCGGCACCCGAGACCCGAGAGGCCTCCCTCCCGGCCCGGAGGGTGCACGCGAGGGAGGAATCTCTCATCTCTCACACAAAATCTGTACAATGATAGTTTTGACTTTTGATTTTGTTGATTTTTTTGATGCATTTGATTTTTTGTTTTTAATTTTCCTATTGACTTTTTAAGCAAAATTTCTGTCATTTTTTGTTAAATTCTGATCTTTTATCCCAATTTTAGAATTTTTCGTGTTCATTTCGTTTTTTTTCCCCCTCGGTTATTTGGATTTTTATGTTTTGTCTTGATTGTATTCTGATTTTGTTGATTCCTTTTTAAATGACTTTTTTGGGGGTCGTACAATAATTTTTAGAATTTACTGACTCCCCCCTCGGGTGCACGGGGCTCCCAATGAGAAAGAGCCTCGAGGAATACAGATCCGAGCGCCATGGAACAAGCTTCTATTGCAGATTTATTTAAATGCTGGAAAGCACGGAATGTCGGGGTTGCACTAGGAGGGTAACTTAATTTTTCAGACTATCGCATATGAACGACTTGATGACGACTTGGAATAGGCAGGCAGCCAGGCAGGCAGCGCGGTGGTATACTCACTCCTCGGAGCGCGTGGAGGCGCTGTCCTTGTCCTTGTGCTTCTGGCCGGAGGAGCAGCTGCTGCCCATGGTGGAGCTGCTCCTGCTCCTGCTCCCCTAGTCCCGCGCCGGGGCTGGGGCCGGGGCCGGGGCCGGGGCCAGGGCCGGGGCGGGGCCAGCCGGTGTCGAGCTGCCGGGAGCCCGCATCCTGCAGGCACGGACCAAACCAAAGGCAACAATATTTAGTATTTCACAGACAAGGCACCTCACCTGTCTTATTAATTCAACATACGACTATTTTGCTCGGATGGCGCGATTATTGTACACTATTCGAAGTCGTGCGAGTGCTCCAGTTAATATGTACACATTATTCGTTAACGGTTTCACCCACTGTTAAAAAATACTACGGTAAATTCCTACGGTACGCGCCGTCAATTTGTTGCCTGGTCCTGGACCGTAATTTTTAATTACAGCCGTGGCCTGGAAATATGTTAGGGAAGTTCAATGAAACACATTCCATCATCAGTGAAGTACAGTCCGTACCGTAAGGATACGTTTCGGTCTGAGCGTACACAAAAACTACGGTGCGGACCGTAGGCATACCGTAACTCCTTACAGTATTTTTAACAGTGCCAACCCCCCCCCCTCAAAACTTGTACTACTCACTACTCCGCGGTTTCGATTTGCATCTATCTTTTTCTATAGCGTTCTCGCTCTAGAGTTCGTTGGACCGCTTCGCTTGGACTTTCACCCTCTCACTCGGTCGGCAGTACAGCAATTGAAAATCTGATTGAAAAAAAAAAGAAAAAAAACAGTTTAACCTTTGAATCTTTCTGTCTTCGTAGACATTTTAGGTTATCTTCTATGAGTTGTAATGTGTTCACAAAACGTTCAAAAGGTTCTCCCTGCAAACCGGGCCGTCGCGTCTCCCCACATAGCCTTGTTATGATTCCTCCTCACGGATCAAGACAGTGTGCGCTGCGAGCGACACCTGCAGACGAGGAGAGGAGAGGAGAGGAGAGGAGAGGAGAGGAGAGGAGAGGAGAGGAGAGGAGAGGAGAGGAGAGGAGAGGAGAGGAGAGGAGAGGAGAGGAGAGGAGAGGAGAGGAGAGGAGAGGAGAGGAGAGGAGAGGAGAGGAGGAGAAGCAAGGTCTCATCCAATACGAATGGCCGGTGAATAATTCCCAGCCCATCCCGGGCCGCGGGCGTGCGGTGCGCAGCAGCACCAGCGGCCCCAGGCCCTCTGCTCTGAGAACCGGCCGAAAAACACACATGAGCTGCAAGCTGTCGTTATAAAAGGAGGAGGAAAGGGAAGGGAAGGAAAGGGAAGAGCGCATGACGTTGTTGGTCGGGTGTTTGTTATTTCAGTTCAGGGCGAATTGCGGCGCCCTGGAACTTTCATCTCAACTAGTCTGTCTGTCTGTCTATCTGTCTGTCTGTCTGTCTGTCTGTCTGTCTGTCTGTCTGTCTGTCTGTCTGTCTGTCTGTCTGTCTGTCTGTCTGTCTGTCTGTATGTATGTCTGTCTGTCTGTCTGTCTGTCTGTCTGTCTGTCTGTCTGTCTGCCTGCCTGCCTGCCTACCTGCCTGCCTGAGTACAGGACATTTTTTTTTTACGACACCGCAGTGATTATGCCCGCTCGGCTCGCAAGGTCTCGCCAGTGACGTTCGCACATGCTGCTGCGCAACTACGTTTGGAAAATGAATAAGAAAAGAGAAGAACACTTTAAAACTTTCTGGAGCAGTTTTTGAAAAAAGCCATTAAAATCTGATTCGCAGTGGTAAAACTGTCCATAGCGTGAAACTGGCAAGAACAGTTGTCTCCAGAGGATCAAGAGATTAGAGCGCCATACCGACCCTTCCATTTCTCCCTCGCACTCCGCGACGGGATCTTCGGGACCTACACCTGCCAGCAAGACAAGTTGAACTGAGGACGCGTTACACTCCAGTCTTCTTGGTAGCTTTTCATGACGTGTTCGCTGTCAAGAATCAGCATTCGGAGTAGCGCGGGCTCAAATCGAAACCATCCCTCCGAGGTAAAGGCCTCTGAATCTTGGAGCCTTGTGACCTTGATACCGTTCAATGAACCCCTAAAGCGGCGCACTGACTTATGGGTGGGTGGGAGGGGCGGTAAAGGAGGCACACTCTGACGGGCCTGAAGCAGGCAGTCAACACCTCAGACGGTAGTCATATGAATCTTTCTCTCTCTCTCTCATTCTCCTTTTAAATTTAAAACTTAACTGTCTCGGAATCAATTAAGGAAGATCCTCACGCAGCTCAAAGCTTTTACCTCGGCTTTTACTCATTAAGCGTTAAACGCCTTGGGTTTCAACACTTCACATATTTGCAGGAACCAACTCACAAGTTTGATCTGAAATTATCTGCCACACAAAATGTCACCCACGGGGAAGCTGTCAACAACGCTGCCGTGATGTCCACTTAAACCAAACTGAAACCAAACCAGCTTTAAATTCTCACATGAATAAGTAAAAGGATTGTGCGGGCCTTTAGTGGAGAGAGCAGAAAGGCTTTACGAATCAACACAGGACACATCATATACACTGTGCTCAGGATTTTCTCACTCTCCGCGTAGGAGGGTAGAATGATCCGGTGGACCCCCTAACTCCCTCCCGCCTCGCTGTGGGCAATCTCATCACCCTCCTACACCGGCTAACGGCTGGAGAGCGCCGGACAGGTAGGCACTCCCGTCGCGCGCACGTGCCCGCGCGCTGCCTACCCGCCCGGCGGAGAGCGGCTCGCGAGACCTCTCGAGACCCGACCTGCGGGGCGTGGCGTGGCGGGGCGTGGCGGGGCGGGGCGGGGCGGGGCGGGTGCGGTTGCGGTTTTGGCGCGCAGGATAACAATAATTAATCCATTAGCGGTGTTCAAGCACTCCCCAATATCGACTCCCGACAGCACAAAGGCACGGCAACGATACAAATGTTTTACAGTCTTCAGTTTTCCATGTAACAAAAAACGGACCAATGAAATAGTATGCACTCTACATGCTGCGAGAGAGAAAAAAAGAAGTATACTCGTCGAACAAAGACCACCACGTTTTTTTTTTTTACTCGTTCTTTACAACAGTATCTACATCTTAGGTAAATGTGAAGAGAACGAGTATTGTGTTCAAAACTTGGTTTTGTTAGTGACCTACCTTTTCTCACAAACCACATAACTAAATAACATAACTGTATACTTATTTTAAAGCTTGAAAGACGTTCTTTCATCCGTAAACGAAGTATTTTTTTCGTTCCAATGCAAATTATTGGGTAAATCACGTTTGAAAATATCCGTTTTAACGGCGCTAGAACATATATTTGTAACTTAAATATCCCACGAAAAACATTTCAATCTTCAACATATTTACACTTGAAAACCTATCTTCCAGCTTTGGTAAACATTTCTTTTCCTCTGATGTAATGAGATAAAATTTATACTTTTCCTGTAAATGAAAGTTCTTTCAGACCCTGCAACTCTGGTATTGGGAAAGTGGGTGCTGACCCATTCAAATCGATATTTCGGTAATTTCGAAACGGCGCTGAACTCCAACAATAGCCAACAATCCAAAACCTGTTGGACTTCTTCCTAAGTGCAGTGTCATTGGGATCATGAAATTTTGGCAAGTTTATGTTTCAACATAATTCCACACTTAACAAAACCAGTTTTGATACACATTCTGTTTGTAAAGAACGAGTTCCTTCACTTTATATCAATTTTGCAAAGTGCAAAATTGATATATCCAAACATGTTATGCAGTATTTAGGCTGATGTCTTTGCTTCTTGTTTTTAAATGCTTTCCTGCAATAGCGCGTGACGCGCCCCACGGCGTGGCATGAAGGCGCAAAGGTTAATACGGTATCGATCGCCTCGGGCCGCGGCCCATAACTGTATTTGTCTTGAGTTAGCGCGAAGCATCCCCCGCGACATAACCTCAACTCACGGAGTGGAGGGACCGATATGGAAGGCCCACCCTCACCCCCGGGGCCACTTCTCACAAACCTCATCCACAAGAGGGGGAAGATCCCATCCACCCCCCAATCCCTCAAATGATTAGGCCTGGAGGCATTAAAATGTGTTAGCGCTGCACTTCCACGGCTCTCCCTCGCACCGCTGGCAGCTGACAGCCATAGACATGGATGTAGTATTCTCATACCCATGGATAGAGTATGCTGGTGGTGGGGGTGATGCCGAGTAGACCGCTCCGATACCACTACAACAGTCAACAGTTCCGTGTCGCAGCAGCTCCCCGGCCCGTCCCCAGCAAGGAGTGGCTACGAAATGTGTGCAATAACGAGTAGTATTTTAAAATGTTGACGCTTGTAGAAAGTCAGACTACCTACTTCGAGGCAATTTTTCCATTGAGGCATCATCAAATGTAGATGAGACGACTTGAAAAAAAATAAAAAATATAGCGCAGTTCTAGACTAAACTCAGCGGCTGAGAGAGCAAGTTACAGCTACGTATTTTGTAAAATAAATTAAAAATACAAAAAGTCACGTATTACATCCAGAATCTGTTCAGGAATGTGCGCAATTTCATGCAAATTAGAATTATGTGCGCATTTCAACGAATCACTGAGCGATTAAAAAGATCAAAATTGATAAAGATGACCGTGCATTGCTGTGCATCGACCAACCAGGAGGGCCAGCAAGTGAAATAGCCTTTTATTGAAAGCAGCCACTGTGTTGGGAAATATGTTCATATGTTCAACAAAAGTACGTAGACTCAGATTCATTTTATTGTTCAACCAAAATAGATAAGGTATGAAAAGTCATATTACATAGAAAGATTAAATATACTAAGAGGTCACATTACAGAACATTGCTGATATACAAACTAAAAGTAGCAGAAGAACAAGTTTAATTACAACTTGTAGATAACACAGTTGGAAATATAGTCCAAAAATATGATGAATTAAGATGAAGAAATTTAGACACATAAAGAACTCATTGACCCTGAAATATAATTGTTTTGGTAAGTTTTTGCCTAATAGATTTTTGAACTAGTTGTTCATTAAGTCTCTTAACATCGTGACATATTCTAGTGACTAGATATTTTTTAATAATAGATGATATTAATAGAGACCTATGAGTGCCTAAACCATCATCGCTAAAATCATGGTCCCTATCTAAGTTACTAAATATTGATGATGAAATGCGCCTTTTAATACTAGTGGTATATACAGGTAAAGCTAATCTAAGTGAATTTTTTTTATGACTATTATGACGAATGATTTGCTCTGTGAATTTACAAATTGAAACAACACTTTGAGACGCAAAAACCAGACCTCCCCGGTTTTTAGCCCTAAGGAGGTCTGATTTATGCGTCTCCCCAAATAGTGCATTGTCGCAGACAACACATTGCAGGCTTTCTGAGAGAGACCTACTCACAAAGCCAGCAATGTATTCCACACAATCTGTGACAAAAGGAGACAAAGCTGATAAACTTTGAATCGGGGCATGAGGATCATGATTTGCTATTAGAAAATCATCATAAGCAAGTCGGGGATCCTCATCCTCGCCTTCATCTCCGTCTGTCACACTATTTGGATTGAGGTGTTTGTGCTTGGATGAAGTTGAAATGTTAAGAATCCTAGTACTATCTAAAGGCCAGCAGTTTGAATTTTTTTTACCTCCTAATTGCACTTGAACCAACAACCGTTTATAAGCACTCATAAATTGTTTGACATTGGGGTTGTTGTTCCACCCCCCTCTACTTCTCACAGCACAAAAGAATGTCTCAAGATGATCCTGGCTTAATTTGTACATAGGAATAAATTTTAACCTGCCAGAAACTACATAAGTATCATACATGGAGAGGGCTGTATCAATGCCTGATATGAAGCCTAAAAAGCCTGTCTGCCATAATGTTCCAAGGATAGAGATAGGGTCATGCCATTGTTTGGTGTAACCATTCCATGTAACAACCTGTAATCCACATATATATCTTCGACCCTCTTCACAAAGTTTCTTGAAAAGTCCATAATTTTCTTGGCATATAGGTCTGTTTTGATTTTTCCTAGCATGGAAATTTTTGGAGTTCAGAATATCAAACACCATATCTGCTATTCTAATATACTCTGCTGTGGCTTCACAACCAAAAAAATCAGGATGCTTAAGATCATTACATAAATAAAGTAATGCATCAGCAGTACTTAAACTTAATAACTGTGCAGCACGACGCACATTCATCTTATTTTGCTCAAAATTTATATGACTTTTACGTACCTTATTTCCTGCTAACAAGCCCTCTCTATCCTGGAACTCATGTAACTTGACTAGATACAGCCATTTAATTTCCCTATTATTACCGTCTAATATTTTAATAGTGTTATTACCTAAAATATTTCTCCATAACTTAATCATGTGGGCTGCATCTAGCACAACAAAAACCTTAGCCTGAGTGACAGGATGGAGAAACCATGGCTGGAAGTCAGGGCGTCGAGCATCCATCTGAGCTCCAAGACATTCCGTCATAGTCACATTAACTGAATTCCCATCAAAAGTTAAAGAGGCAACAGTGGCACCAGTATCATGTAAAGCATGTAAGCACTGCTTCAGAACATTACTACGTTCAACAGACCGCATACAATTTATAAGGAAATAACCTACTGGCATTTTCCAGCTTCCATTAACTGCAACTAACATAAAAACCCAGGCCTCTTTGGCAAGGGGTGCATTATCAGTAAAGGGGGATCTAGTAGAACTAGGCCAACCAGTGACACTCTGACCTGTCCACTGAGCCTGCTTTCTGATGTGTATTTCATCACACATCAAAGCACAGATCAGCTCCTTACCGTTAACTTTGGCCTCATCCACTGCAACTTTTACTGCACGTAATGCTTCTGTGTTAAAACCAGGATCACCATTGATAACCTCATATAACTTACTAATTGTCTTTGGATGTGGCAGAGACTTCATAAATTGTTCCCTAACATACTCATAAGCTGCAGGGGAATGAAAATTAAGAGTAAGAGCAAACTTTGTGAGCTCAGGGCTGTAACGGTCTTTTTCTTTTGCATGAATCATCCTTTCTAGTAGAGCTGCAGCGGGTCCTGGGAATGTGTTCTGTTCAACAAGATATAAGGGAACGGGTATTATTATGTATACAAACAGCACCATTGCATTCTGCAATTTATTTCACACACATAACTCAAGGGTGGAGTAACCCCACTGGACCTCTAGCTAAATGTGTGTGCTCAGCTACTTTCTTGGTCACTTTTAAAAAGCAAAAAGTTAAGTAAGTAGATTGATAAGAAACCATTTAAGTTGTCTCCCATGACTAAGTATCTCCATAAAATAGTACGGATAAATGTAGCAGAATAGTTAAAAAATATCACAAGATTAAAATGTCTTCAAAACTTTTTTTAAAAAAAGTGTAAAAAATAAAATTAATTAATTAACATTCTTGGAATGTTTCATATAGATTGATAAAACTTTAAATATTGCACTGTACTGACACTCTGTCATACAGACATGCCAATTTCTTATAAAATATCACAACACATGCATTACAAGATAATATAAAAGCAGTTGAATTACAGGAAAAGAGTGACTAGAAATGTTTAGCTGGCACTGAACAGAGAGCCAAGATCACAGTGGGACTCCAGTTGGTAAACAATTTTGCAACATATTACGCTCGGATCACACGAGTACTCTGATTTAAGTGACAACTATACCTTGATGAGTGCCGACACATCCTTGTCAAGTAAATGCTTATTTTCCAAGTGGGACAGCATAGCCTCTAAGGATTTGATTTTCAGATTTTTCCTCCTAATTCTCTGATGCAATATCTTAATTCTCTTCTGATAAGAAGTTACTGTTGCCTGACTTATTTCAAAGGCTCTTGATCCTCTCTTAGGAGAGCTCATGTCTTCTTCAGTAAGTTGACTGAAGTGGCGTTTCCTTGGGGTCTTCAGAGGAGAGCCTTTCTCGCTGCCACTGTTAAAAGCACATAAAAAAAGGAATTAAAGAGGCAAAATCATAAAAATAGTTCAGAACTGAGCTATTCTCCACCTTCACAATTCTTACCTTGGATAATTAGCGACTGTACTATCAAATGAACCCTGCTTCTCTTGCAATATCGACTTCACTTGAGGTGATGGACAACCACTGCAAAAAATACACTAATGAGTATGTACAGGTTAGAATCTAGGACTCAATTAAAATTATATTCTTTCTGTTTCCAACATTACCGAGGATCTGTATTCTCTTCATCAGACAATCTGTCAAGCAAATCTTCGGCATCAGAGTTGAGCACTGTTTCCTCGCTCTTGGTAGGGCTTGGAGCTGGAGATGACACGGGTTTCATGGGCAGGTCAATCACAACTGGCATACGCACTATTTCTGCCGCAGTAAAATCTGGACTATGACTGTGGCAAGATTGATCCTGAGCAGACGGCATGTCTACCCACACACCACAATCCATTGCATCCGGGTTCAGTGGAAGTGGGGTCCCCTCTGTTGCAGCCAAATAGTCATCAATACTTTTCTCAAAGTTATTCACAACATCAAGTAAGGCAGATCTTTCGTTTGGAATCAGGCCATACTTTAACGCCAAAGCAGCAGTAAACCTACGCAGAATAAATACAAAATATCACACATGAGTCACAGTTAAGGAAAAAATGCATTTGTAACACCGCTAAACACAACTCACTTGGGTGCAATTGTAGGCACAGCAGTTCTTTTCAAATTTCCTTTATCAGTCAAGCATTCTGGACTGAAATGTTCAAAGCACAAACTTGCCCTCGAGATAGCACCAATTTTGAACATTTTATCACGATTATGGTGTCTCGTAAATTCCTCCCACAACTTTCTTCTATCTCCTGGCATAGGAAACCTGAGGAAATGGGACAGAAATAGTTAACTAAGACAGAGTTTTACCCCGCAAAAACATTCGAAGTGACAAACAAGTTAAGGTTATGGTAACCTACTACGGAACACTTACCTAAAGCCAACCCCCGGTCACGGCCAGCTAAACCGAGAAACGCTTCGAGCCCAACAACAACAACAAGAGGTCTCCACTCTGACAACCTAACAGAGGGACAGAAGAGGGAAATTTCCCGTCCTATGGTGCTGTGATGGTGGTACTACAGTTTTGAACTACATAACCTCAAACTGTCAGATTTCGGCCCGTTCATAAAAATGTTCCACGGATTACTACTGAGCTGGAACCATGCCTCTACTATTCCCAATTGTTCGAAATGCCCGTAGAGCACAGGTTTACATCCAATCACACATTTATTGACAAAGTTGTAACCTTCCATATATTGACACTTTGGCTCTGTGTCATGGCGACTGCTGCTGCTGCTGGGACCAATACGTCACCATTGACGCACCAACATAAATAAAAAAAACAATTTTGTTTTCACTGTCAGTATCCCCCTCACTATTCTCAGCAGCCAAGCAGTTTTAAAAGGATTTGAATCAGATTTGAAAACACGTCGATAAATGCTCAGCATGACTTGTATTTTCATGAATAGCTGCGTCTGGCTTTGCTGTCGTTGTAGTGCCGGTGTGGAGATTAAGTTAAGTTTTGAATTTCCTGCCCTTTCTAAGAAAACGGAACCAGTCTATCTCGTGGCCAGGGGTTGCCTAAAGCTTCTCACACTGGTGCCAGCATCCACCTCACGGTTGTGGCATGCTTTCATTACACAAGACTTAACCATTTTCTGCACAATAATCTACTCTGTAATTCTTACTTTTAACGAGGCAGACAACTTCTGCTCTCGTCCCGGCATCCCATCACACTGGCTTGTGACTCTCGACTCGTCCTGCGCTCGCGTCCCCGCGTCAACGGCCGCTAAGCTGGGGCTGGCCCACAGGCTGGGCTGGCCCGCCGGGCTGGCCCAGTACTGTTTACTGTTGCGGTGGTATCGGCGAGGCTTACTCGGCTTCAGCGCTCCCTGTGCTGGGGATAGGAGCATACTCCATCCATGGGTATGAGAAACGTAGTTTCTCAGCCTATCCTACATCCATGGCCATAGAGCCGCGGCGGGGCGGGGAGGGGCGGGGCGGGGCGGACTTGGCGGTGGCGGCAAAGGATGCGAGTCGAGCCACGTGCCGAGAAGAGCCGAGCCGAGCAGCCGAACCAAGCGCCGAGCCGACCTGCTCATCGGGGGAGGGGGGCCGTGATGCATTTCCAGCCCCAAACCCAGCCTCCGCCAGGGCCAGGGTCATACCGGGCCTCGGCCTCGGCCGCGGTACGGCACGGCACGGCACGGCTATAGGCCCGCGGAGCGCCGCGCCGCGCCGGCCCGGCTCGGGCCCGGGGCGGCCATGATGAGGCGGCCTCGCCTCGGCCTCCCCCGCCGCGCCCCACCCCATTCCACCCCGACCCCGACAGGCCTCGGCCCACCTCGGGGCCCAGCTGGCTGCGGCCGCGGCCGAGCCCGTCCCGTCGCGAGGCTACCAAAACATTCGAGATGAGATCGCAGCCGCACCCGCGGGTGGGCCTGGCCTGGCCAGTGCACTGGCACTCGTCTCGTCAACTCACCTGCCGCGCGCCTCGCCTCCTCGTCCTCGCCTGCCGCTGCGATGCCGCCGTCGAGTCTGCCTGCCTCCTGCTCGGCTCGGCTCGCCTCGGCGCTCTCTCACTCTCTCACTCTCTCGCGGTCTCTCCGCCACGGGACGGTGCGGGACGGGCCAGGCGCCGCGGTGGCCTGCTGGGCCCAGGCCAGAGCGGGACGGACGCGACCACGCCGCCCCAACCCCACCAGACGACTGCTCGACTCGGCTTCGGCTCGCGGTGCCCCTCCCCGCCCCACCCCGCCACGCCCCACCGCGCCCCGCGCCTAGCTGCCTGTGACCCCACTGCCCGCGGACTTCGGCTCTCGGCTCGCGTTCGGCCCGGCCTCCTCCTCCTCCTCTTCCTCCTCGGCTCGGCTTCGTCGTGTCGCTTCGGCCCCTCCCCCTCAGCTACTCTCCATGGCACTCACCCCCTTTTCCCCCTTCCCCTCTTTCAACTGAGCGCCCACTTCTCTCTCCTTTACTCTTTCTCGCTCTCTCTCCTCTTCTCCCTCACTTTCTCTCGCTCTCTCCTTTCATACACAGCCCCACACACGTTTCCCCTACTTTCCCCTTCACACACACAACCATTCCTCGCGGGGGTGTGAGATCTGCGGTATTCGTATTACTACTGCGATTTTAAAAATACCTGAAGAGAGGGCGGCTTAAGCAGGCACTCCCCGCCTCGCTACCCCCCGCCGCCCCCACTGAGGACCCCCGCGCCTCGGCTGCACCCCGCTAGGTGAACAGGTGCCGCCGGGGCGGGGTGGGATTCCACCGCTACGGGATGGGCGGGTAACGCCGCGCCGGTGTTATGAATGCGGTGACAGATGCAGCAAAGTCGGCATAACACACATGTCCTGGCGTCTGCCTCGCGAAGGGGGCGGGAATGGGGGCGGGGGCGGGGGGGGGGGGGGTGCCGAGCTGAGAGAGGGTTGCAGGCGGGTAGTGGCGCCCGAACGCTTTGAACTAAACGTGCGTTTCGCCCCGCATCTCTCTCTCTCTCTCTCTCTCTCTCTCTCTCTCTCTCTCTCTCTCTCTCTCTTTCTCTCTCTCTCTGTTTGCTAGGGAAGCGCGCTACCACTTGACGGAAGCGCATCGCAAACTAGCGACAGCTTCCTGGAGAGTGTGCAAAACCCCTGTGTGTTGGCAACCAGGAATGCACCGCTGTCTCCCCCCCCCCCCCAACCTTTTCAGTTGGACCGCAATCCGCTCTTGTCGCGGACCCGGCATCAGTCGGACGGAAACCCAAAAGTGGACCCGCGGCGCTGGGGCTGCGGCCGGGGCCGGGCGGGGAGGCCTCTCCTCTCCGCCAGCGACGCGTGCGCCCTGCCCGCCCTGCCCCTGCGCGCCCACGTCACGTCCAGCCCCGCGGGGTGCCGGTGGCGCATGGGCGGCGTAGGGGCGGCGCGGCGCGTCCCGCGGCCTGCGAGGCGAGGCGGGGCGGGGCGGGGCGAGCTCGGTGCTCCGCTCTGCTCCGGGTGGAGTAGAGGCGGGACGGGACGGGAGGGGCTACGCCAGGCTACGCTGGGCTGGGCCGGGCTGGGCTTGGGCTCGTCAAATAATCGATTCGGCTCTCGGCCTCGCCTCCGCAAGCCTAGCCGCGAGCCGAGCGTAGAGCCGAGCGTAAGTTTAGTGTGTGCATCGTATCGTAGGGTGTCCACCACCCTCCCCATGCGCGCCGAGCCCCGCCCCGCCCCGCCCCGCCTCCCCCTAGACGCACTCAGGGCGGGGAGGGGGCGCGGTGGGCGCGGTGCATGGCGGCGCGGGCGCAACAAGCCCTGGTCTGCGCTCCGCCCGCTACCGTCATCGCAAACGAGCAAAATAAGCTAGGAAACGACATGACATGCCTGTCCGTTAGCGGGAGGAATATCCTTTTAAATCTTATAATGTGAATGGAATTCCCTTGTCGCGTTATGACTGTCTTCCGCTCTTTCTAGGCTCTTTATCAACCACTTTATAGATCAGTTTTTCTTCAAAACGCCTCGTATATCAAAAGCAAAAGCATGGATGCAATCCGAAGTAAATTAGACAAGATGGATTTCTCATTGATCTAACTTGACGGCTACAGTTTTGTTGGTTTTGTCCTCTCTCTCCGACACTTTTTTTTTTTCCGAGACTACTTTTCAAACATCCCGCTTGAGCTGCGATAAGATGAGAAATCCAACAATTATGACTGTGTTGCTGTTGTCCTAGCGACGTTTCGCGCCAAAACTGCCCGAGCGGACAAGTGTAAAGCTATATTCAGGTAAGCCACGCTTACGAGAGCGTGCGCGCGACAGCGCGAGAGCGAAAAGCGCGAGAGCGCGAGAGCGTGGAGTAGGTAGGGAGGGGGGCGAGGCTCGTCGGCTTTCGGCTTCGGCTCGGCGTCGGCTCGGCTTCGGCTGCGCTTCGGCTCCGGCCGTTAAGGCATACGACATCAAAATTACCCCTCAGTTGTAGCAATCAAGATACATTGGAAAGCCATTACAAACGTACCTAACCCTTCTCCCTCTTCAAGTTGCATTATCTCCTCCACAGCAATTTGCGCAAACATCATCAATATATCATCTTCTTCATCATCATCGAGGAGTTCATTCACAACCACAGCAGCTACAACTCGGGCTTCATCAGCCATGACTTATTTTAAATAAAAAAGGAATCCATAAGCCGGCAACTAGTTGTGCAGTGTTTGTGTTTGTGTTGTGATTGTGAGCTGGTACTGGTATAGGAGTGCTGGTGCTGGTAGCCGAAGAGCCGGAGCCGAAGCCGAGCCGAAGCCGAGCCGAACCCGAGTCGAAGCCGAAGGCCGACGAGCCTCGCCCCCCTCCCTACCTACTCCGCGCTCTCGCGCTTTTCGCTCTCGCGCTGTCGCGCGCACGCTCTCGTAAGCGTGGCTTACCTGAATATAGCTTAAATAGTACGGGTTGGAGTACGGACGGTTGTATTAGCACTAAAGTCATTTTCCCCGTCAATTCCTGATTGTGCCAGACTTCTTATGGAACACAGTGCTTTTTACACGTCTTTGGTTTGAAAATTTACGAGTATTACACTCCCACCAACATACTTTGGTGAATTTTGCACTGAACTTTATTTTCCCTATTCTTGTGAGTACACACTGTGGGCATGTCTCCTTTTGTTAAGTTACCAGTTTACCAATAATTTTGTTTCTTTAGAATATGACAGATACATGGACTGAACCATCTCCAGGAAACGACCCATTCGATTCCAAGCTTAGCCAGAGGTACATTGAACAATTTTTTTGGTTTTATTTTCTTGTTGCGGCAAGTCAGCTGCAATTTTCTTAACTCCTTTGACCAATATTCTTCATATCTGAATTTTTGATCAAAATTTTTACGTGTATGTTTTTGAACAGGACAAAGAAGAGAGAAGACTACATTTTATGGGATGATTATTTCATGTCAATAGCATTCCTTGTTTCAAATCGTAGCAAGGACCCAAGTACTCAAGTTGGAGCATGTATTGTTAATAAGCAAAATAGAATTGTAGGTCAGGGATACAATGGGATGCCTCGACGGTGTAGAGACCATGAATTTCCATGGGATAAAACTAGCTCAAATCCACTTGAAACCAAATACTTTTATGGTAAATTTCATTTTGGGACAAACTTCAAAGAAGCTGTCAAAACTTGAATAAATTGAACATACAGTTTTCTCTTTCCCAAGTCTGTCATGCAGAAATGAATGCCATTTTCAACAAGAATTGTGCTGACATTAGCAATTGCAAAATATACACTGTATTATTTCCCTGCAATCAGTGTGCAAAAACAATTATACAGTCAGGTATAACAGAGGTTGTGTATATGTGTGATAAGAACAGAAACAAGCCTGAGGCAATTGCTTCTTTGAAAATGCTCAAAGCAGCTGGAGTAATCTGCAGGTAAAATAGTAAGCGCTAAGAATTCGATTCTGCTCCTGACAAATATTAATTGATAATGTGTTTTCCAGGAAGCTGGAACGCAAGGTAGTTGGCTACAAGATTGACTTCAATCAATGTGTGTGTGTCGAGTGCCCTGAAAATAAAATTGTTAGAGCCCCCAGGTAAATTTTATGGGCTAATTTAACTCCGTGAGATTGGTTATTTAATAAATAACATGATCTTTCTAAATGTGTTAAGATTTGGAGATGCATCAAGAGCACGTGAAAATTGCTTGCCATGGAAGGATTATTTCTTGGCCTTAAGCATCCTTGTTGCTAAGCGCAGCAAGTGCCCAGATTTACAACTGGGAGCATGTATTGTTAATGAAGATAACTGTATCGTAGGACAAGGCTACAATGGCATGCCGATGGGCTGCAGTGATGATGCGTTTCCCTGGGGCACTGAAAGTCCAAATCCATTAGAAAACAAATACTTGTATGGTAAGATGTAACTTTTGCAAGAATAGTGGTTCTAATTTTTTTTTTTACATTCTCAAATTAATGTTTTGTGTTTTTACCTTTATTTGTTACAATACTTCTTTTATTTTTTTATATTTAGAGTGCCATGCTGAATTAAATGCCATCCTGAATGCTGGACTTAAGTTAAAGGGTTGTGTTATGTATACAATGGTGTTCCCTTGCAATGAATGTGCCAAGGCAATAATTCAAAGTGGAATTAAAAAGGTTGTGTACCTTCAACTTCCAAAAGATGACCCTCAAATTAAAGCAGCAAAAAAGATGTTCCATGCAGCAAAAGTAAAATACAGGTAAATGTACTTGCAGTACTGAAAGAAATCAAAACTACCACTTTTGTAATTTGTTTTCTCCATTTTTCCTCTCCTTCAACAGGCAACATAAACCCAAGCAGGAGGTAGTATTCCTAGATTTTAAATCTATTGAAAATTAAGCAGAATTTTTGTTGACAGATAAGATGATAAAATTGTGGACCAGGCATCAAATTCTTGAATGTCCATGTAACTAACTTAGCTCATTTTCAGAAATTCAATTCAGTTTTGTGATTTGTGACTTTCAACTGTGATTACTGTCCTCAAAATTTCTTGACGTTATAAAATCTAGCTTCTCTAGATTAAAGCAATCTTCTTCATATTTGTGCATGTTTTATGTATGTGATATTTATCAATAAAATTGAATGACCAAAAGCAAGCAGGAGTCTGCAAAGAAGTGTCTGCACCCCATAAGTTGACAGTATACCATTAGTGTGAGCTGACATTAACAGCTGCCTGCAACTTTGGGATGGGCGAATGCCTAGCTGCAGCCTACTGCCTCTTTCATAGGCTCAAACTACGTATACATGGCTAATTTTGGTCCATTTCTATCTACGTCTTGCCACAGATAGACAAGGTATAGAATAATGACTATGCATTCCTCCAATGACAGGGTCCCTTGGTACTTACCATTACGTTAGGGTCATAGAGTAATCCAAATGAACAAGTTATATGATTTATGCACTATAACAACTATAACATAAAATGTTACAGAATTCTACATTAAATTAAAACAAATTTCAACTTAGATAACAAATGTAGGTAGGTGGGTTCTATGCTGATACCTTCCCACAGGAATTTAAACAATTTAAACACAACCAAGAAACTAAAATTTTCTTATAAACTATAATGATAATCTTACTAAAACTTGAGAACAAGGAAACTCAGGAAAAAAGAAAAAAAAAATTATACATGGGTACTAACAAGAGATTGCAGGTTGAATATGAAAGATGGCAGAAAATTAAAACATTGTTGTTTGCCATCCTCTTCAATCATTTCAAGTTCCTTGTATTTAGATACTATTTCTTCAGATCCTTTTCACTGCTTGCAGTGTTAAAGAAAAACTCTGGTATATTCCATGTCATTCCATAAACAAGGAAAAATAACTGCAGTCCTTCAGAAAAACATCAAGATATTTGCCATTTCAAAGAAAACTCAACAAAAAAAATTCTGTTAGCAGACAAAATAAAAAATTGTGTCTGAATTGGAACAACTTTATCCCTACGTAATTTAAACTTACAAATCTCTTGGTTTGAGATAACAGAAAATAACATTATACAATCTCATGCAATAGAATATACATCAGGTCGAAACATTTCAATTATAAAATGGGAAGCCCACATCCAAACCAATGGGCTAAGCCCAACCAAATGATTGCCTAACGCTCTAAGAAAGTTTTGTGCTGAATAAAAATATAAATTATGAAAAGAGAAAACACTACGTGAATATACAAGAAAGACAAGAATTATCACATAACGATATGTACCAATCATAATTATAAGAGGCACTGATAGTTCAGAATAGAGAGTCATCAATATTGGAACCAAGGTTCAACAATAATTTCTGGAAGGGTAAAAAAGGCTAAGTTGCGGCAAGAAAAAGGACACAAAATATAGAGGACAAAGTATGAACAGTTTAGATTGAAGTAACTGTAATAATTTATCTTTACTTTGTTGTTATGAAATTGCATAGGGCAAGCAAGGCAACAAACATTCCAACTGATTAAAATGGTTGAAACTAAATGTATAGGTATTTACAAAGACATATCTGTGATCAAAATAGATACTTCCTTTTACTCTTCAATTCCAAACAGTCACCGACAGCCAAGTCACCGTGAGTTGTTTTAACAATTAACAGGATTTAGTTGCAGACCCTGTTAAAACTGTCAATTTTTACAAGTCCAAACAATTTTGGCACCACTAACGTATTTGAAGATATGTGTGTGACTAGCCTACAAAACTCTTGAAGTCAAACAAGTTAAAACTAATGCAATAAATGGAATTTCTGCCTGGAAGATAGCTCAAGTTTAACACAAAACAGAAGGAATATTTTTTCTTTAAATTATAACATTTAAAATTGAGAGGGAAGATTGATTGATTGATTAAGATCAAACATTTAAAATTGAGAGGGAAGATAAATAAAAACAAACAAAACTGATACTTCAGGTATGCCAAAGAGAAAAGAATGCACTTGTTTAACTGCACCAAATTTTCTTAAAACTTCAAAACTCTTATTAAAATTCAAATATTACCATTGCTTTGCAGCTTAGAAAGAATTATAGATTTAATAATTCCAACGTACACCAATCCAGCTTTAATTAGTTTAAAACTGCTGAGGCCTACAGCTGATGAAGGTAAGCTGTGGTGGAGTTGAGGAGACCAATTCGCTGCTTCTGTTTGCGTTGTTCAGTCATCTGAAAATGAAGAATGAGGAAGAGATCGAATAAAAACATTTAGCCATATTCAGTTCTAGACAGAATACATCTGCAGAGCAAGCCATACTTGATCTCTCAGCTCCGTTAGTTGCTGAGACAAATGTTGAACAAGACTCTGAGTGATTTCCAACTGTGCTTGCAAGCTCCTTAATTCCATTTGCTCCCCTTCACTCTCATCCGCTGCCAATGACATGGCCCTCAGTCTAGGAAACCAATCCAAATTGCGATCCTTCCGAGGGGGAGGGAAAAAATGACATTTTTAATGTTTAAGTCACTGATTAAGTGTGGCACTTATGCTTTGCAATATTATACAGCTTGAAAATCAAGACCAACCTTGACCATAGCATAAACATAACTTTCTGGACCAGTAAACTCTGTAGGGTCCTTTACTTTTACAAGGACAATAAAATAGAGATAGTGCCACATGTTATGCTCACACTTGATGTGTTCCTCAAAGCTAACAGTTTTATTGTCAAAAGCAGATCGATTTAACCCTACAATAAGAAAAAAAGTTATTACAGATTTGCATAGGATCTACAGGCACAAAACTTGAAGGACGAAATAGAAATAGATGATACTGACCACAAATGAAACATGTATTTTTTAGAATAAGTTCTTTTTGTTGTTTCTCACTCCTGAGGTCAGCAAATGTATCAATGATGACACCAAAAATGAGGTTTAACACAATAATGATAACAATGAAGAAGAACAGAAGATCATAGACAACTCTGGCAAAAAATAAAGGCTCCTGAAAAATATAAAAAAATTGTTACCACAAAAAATGTTTATGTCATTTCATCACAATTGACCAGCAAAATTATCTACCTTGTTGCTAGGTGCTCGTAATATGTCACCAATACCTCCTCCATTGCGCAGACCTTGATTTAGAGTAGTGATGATACACATTGCCATGGAGTCACAAGCCCTCTCTTTCATTTCTTCCTCAGCAGTACCAGTACCATTACTATCAAGTTCGCCTAAATTAAAGTAATTTGCAGACTTTGTTCATTCTTATGTAAAAGTAATTAGCCTATTTAATTCAAGAGAGATTACTCACCACCAAGATCAGAATCTACAGACACAAGAAAATCATCTCGGAAAAACATGTATCCAATAATCGAAAACATGTACACAAGGATTAAAGCTAACACAGCAGTTAATATGATTGATCGCCCATTGCGTGTGACCGAGCGTATAACATTTATAAGGGTGTCCTCTCGGTAAACAACATCCAGTAGCTAGAGGGCAAAGTCATAATATTTAGAAAACCAAAAATACAAGGAAAAAAAAAAAATTGAGGGAATAATCCCACACTACTTACCAAAACAGAAAAGAAGAATGGATGCATCACTAGACCTAAGCCACACAAAAGGAGGTATGCAACATGATATAGGAGCTGTGTGTCTGTAATTATTTGTTCATAGTTTTTAGTCAATGTGCCTTGATTGAACATGATGCTTACAAGATGAACAGTTTTCAAACCAACCTACAGAACAATGAGAAAAACTTTGAACAAAGTTCAAGGGTACAAAATATTTTACTAATCAAAAAGGAAGCTTAGTTTCACTTACTGTTATCATTCCTAGCATTGTCAGGGTGCTTTCAGGTCCCATAAAATAAATCAGTTTAAATGTGACTGAGCCAACTAATGTTATCATGCCGGATTTCCTTGGTACCCACATAACTAATGCCCCAGAAGCCATAATTAGCGCCCAAACAACCCCAGATAAGCTGGAACCAAGTCCTGTAAAGATATAAATAGATTGATTTTACTGTATTTGTAAAATATTGAGCAATAAAAGGATACTATTTTAGTATCTGCTCTACATTTACATACCATCAACATTTGTTTGGAATGGATGATAAGCAGCAATTATGAAATTTATCACAACAGTGCAGTAAAACACAATGTTACTCCACATAGACATGAAACTTCCGACCCAAAACAGTGCTTGTTGTCCTAAATTAAAATTAAAACAGATAATCAAAATCATGAATCCACAGTTGTTAGGGTATGGTTTGAAGTAGTCAATGTAAGATTTACCTCTCAGTTTTTTCTGCCACTGCATTTCATGAAGCATATCTTCTGTGCGTTCAAAGAAGTCAGAAACTTTGGATCCTTGATCATCTCTTTCTGCTGTATGGAGCACCTTCAATTTAGTTTCTTCTGTCAAATACTCACACATTTCTGGTATAGGGAACACTATTTGCTCAAGAGTTCTGTCATGCCGAACAATCTACAAGTAAAGAATCCTTAGTCCATGCAATGAAATTTAGGACATGAGATAAAGAAAAATTGAATCCAATACCAACCTCAATTTGAGCAGTATGTGATGCATAATAATCTAAAGCTTGATTAACCTTGGCATCTGTGTTTGCGACAGATGGTTTTAGCATTGCAGCTAGTTCCTTATTATGTTGTGCCAGTTGATGACACAGAATGTATATGTTATGCCCTACCTGCAATCACGATGGAGAAAGAATTTAACTGAGATATTTTGAAGTAAATAACATGGAAATTAAAATACTTCACATTACTATTGATTTACTTTACCTCTTTAGGTGAGACACCTTGGTCATCCCCAGTTGATGAGTCATCATTGTCATCTTCATCATCATCAAGAGCCTCCTGGTGGAAAGCCCGGCAAGCAACATCAACAAGCTGCTTGGGATTCATATTATATAATATACGTTCTGCATTTTCTGAGTCTCCACGACTCTCCATTATGGCTAGTAACAATTTGGATGCATTATTCTTCAATTCAAGAACAAGATCCATACGAGTCTTCCCAAGAGGATTTATATCATTTAAAATTAAGGCTGTTATGATGTCCAAACCATTAGATTCATGAGTTGCTATACAATTTTGGTTATCATGACATGGACCCTGTAAAATTCAAGTTAGGATTGAAATATAACAGGTAAAATGAGACAAATGCAATACTATAACATAATTCAATACTTGCCTGACAATATTCTGTTAATGTTTCAAGAGTTTGATTAATGAGGGCGACATTATTTTCATTAATGTACAATCCAAGAAGTCCCAAGCCACCCGTTGTAGACCCACAAATACAATCCAAAAACATGAGTGTTTCAGAAACCAGATTATAGTTGGTTTTATTGTTTTGGTTCCTCAGCAAATTCTGCAATTAAGAATTCAGAGATTACATAATTTGCATGTATGTGAGAACCGTATGGAAAGAAATAGACAAAAACATCACCTGGAGATCACGGTTATGGTTTTCACACAGCAACTGCAAAAATCGAAGAATAGGTTGCATAACTAAAACTTTACTAGAGAGACGGTTGGGGTCCTCTTGGTCTCTGTAACGCTCTTTCTCTGCGATCATGTCTTCTAAAGCAGAACTGTGAGCTCCAGCAGTGACTGAACTTGGATCGTCTCCTAAGGAGAAAAAACATGTAATTGCTAACAACACTAGATTCTGTGCAAAAATAAAGTAGTGCCAATGATGTATACCTGAGGATACATTTCTGGCATTCACATATGCTTGGCTAGTTGCAAGAGCAGCATGGTTAAGTTCCTCATTCAGCTCCTCAGATATCACCATGCCATTCGATTTCGCTGAAAACATGAGAATGAGATTTATATAGTGATAAGTGACAATTAGATTAACTATTATTTGGTAAAAATAATACATATTATAAAGTTCTCATGAAAACAAACAGTAGCTACAGCTCTCACCCCCTCGTTTTCTTGACATCTTTTCCTGTTCTTTCCCTTGATCTTTGTCCTCATGTGCTTTGGCTGCAATATCTGACGTATTAACTGTCACAGTTGATTTTATCTCCTGTTGAGCATCTCGCATCTTATCATAAAACACCTGCAAAAACCGTAATATTAACAGTCATTATGATAGGGAACTTAAAAATATAGTAAACCAGATCAAAAGGTATTGTTTTAATTACCTTAAAAAAGGCTTGACTCAGATCACCTCCCAAGAGTTTACTATACATGCTCTTCTGGATTACAGGGTTACCACCTTCTAAAAGAGCAATTCCCAGCTCCACAGCTTCACCAAATATTGATGGGGAATGTACTGACTTAATAACTAACTCCACCACAAGATCTGAGGCACCCTCACGATCCAAATGGCATTGTACTTCGTGCAACGTGCAACCAGCTCTGCTTAACATCTTGGCTGCAGGTTTTGAAAAACATCCAAAATTAATATTGACATACTGTTGCTGACAACCTAGAGGAACAAAGATTAATTTACCCACCTCCAGGACCATGCATGACTTGAGGTAGATGTCTTGACAAAGCGGGATCAACATTCTCTTGCCGCTGCGTGAGAGTATTGTCAAAGTACCTTGTCAGTAGCTGCTGCCTGAGCTGATCTCCCTGTGCATAAAAATACACAAAGAGCTAAAATACAGTTCAAAAGTGTTACTTAATTTCTTTCCCCCATTACTTTCTGAGGAATATCCAGCATAAAAAACATTCATTATGTCAATCCTTCAGATTTTACAAATTTAAGTTACCAGAGATAGAAGACATTACCATGAAACCAAGGGTATTTTTAACCAAACCACGTTACAGCTTTGAAGTGACCTCAACGTGTTTTGGTAGCTTCCCATTTTTCTTTTCTTTTTTTTTTTCTTTCTTATGTGAAATTACTGAAATTAGGCATAATTTAAAGGCAAAGGTGATGGTCATGCTAGCATAGCAGAGACATAGACAGAGTAAAAGAGGAAGAGTTTCAATCACTACAAATGACTCACAAAGCACACACATAGATAGATAGATAATTTTAAAAACTGGGACAGCGAAAATGCACAAACAAGGAAGCTGAGGGTATGTAGGTATCTTTAGCAAAACGACACACAGAAAAAAGTAAAAGAGTGGAAGACACACAGTGAGGAATGAGCAGAATTGCAAAGCATGGACCTGTGGGGACCAGATTATTCAAAATCTAAAAAGAGGTGGGGGTAAAATCAGCAAACTTCCAAAAGACAACTTCCAAAACCATACCCGTGACTGTTCAATTCCAAGAACCTGAGGTTCTTCCTTAGAGCAGCAACAACACGTAAACAATGCTTGTTACTATCACCTTGGGACAAAATGACAAATATCACTGAGCTCCTCCTTCTTAAAACGAAAAGTCCAAAACATATGGTACAACATTTGACATTTAAACACAAAAAGCGTAAATCACGCCCAACAGCCAAAGAGAAAATTCCTTCTAATGTACTACAACAAATGTGGTCACTGAAGCCACCAATGATTTACATAAGTATATTTTTGTGGCCTCAAAATTTGGTTGGACAAAAATTGCTACACATTTTGTGAAGATGGATTCACATGTGCAGGGCCTCAAGGTGAAATACAAACCAATAAGAACAAGGCAAGAATTAGTTCATTACCTTTTCCCCATAGTCAGGGTCAATGGACATCATCTCTCGAAGAGTGCGGAGAACTTTAACACACAGTTTTTCTTCTTTCTCCTCCAATAACTCTTCAGTATGTTTAATAAGTCTGAAATAGCAAGCTCATGATAATCTTACTATCCAGAGTATTAATCCTCCATTTATCCACAACCAGCAGATCTCTTCAACTTACTTTCGAATGAACCCCCCACTCTCACAACCTTTGCGAGCTTCAGAGCCTTGAGGGAAAAGGAGCTCTGGCCTGTACAAAATGTCAACAAGAAGGGAGAGCTCTGACTGCACTAAGGGTTTAAGTTGGTCTTCAAGTAGGGAAACTATGTCCTGGAGACCCTCAATAATATTTCTATCCAGCTTGATGAGCTGAAAAAGAAAATAAGTCAAGATGATTTTCCTTTTCTTGGTTGGAGTAGAAGTACATACTTGACAGCACAACTTGTGGCAATACCTGAGACTGAGATCGTTCCATTTTTGGAATTAACTTGAGAGGCTGCAGTCTCTTTGTGTTTTGACGTATGAGTTGAGCAGGTTTACTGAACATAGCTAAGACTTGACTCTCTAAGTCCGATGGTATTGCAATGCTGCGATTTTTGGCTGAAATCCAATTTTTAATTTGCATTATTTACATTCCCAATATAAGAATGTTTTTTATTTTGAATTATTATTATTTAATAGAATCATATCTTACCAACATCAGACAGGGTACGAATACAATTTTCAACTTGTATACGTTGAGCAGGATCAAGCCATGAGCACTGGGAAACCCTGTATGCTGACTGAAGCAGCTTCACAAAAATAGGCTGTCGTGCCTAGAGGGGTAAATGTTTCCATCAATGTCAACACTATAAGTATTTATAAAACAAATAAACTTACAAAAACCTCATGATTTAAAAAATAAAGGTGGCTTATAATCTGACAAACCTGAACTGTGGTGCATTGATCTGAGAAGGGGCTATTGAAGAATGTAGTAATCACATTCATTACACTATTACAGACATAGCTCTCAAGTGCTCTATCAGCATGCTTTCTATCTGCTGTATGATTAGCTACCGTGGCCAAATCAATTGGGAAACTCTTTTCAAACAGGCTCCACATGTGGTGAGAGGTGTATATTTCTTTCATTTCTACTTCTGTATCAATGTAACAATGATTCAAGAAGTTTATGTAAGCTTCTTTCACCTGAAAATGTAAAATTATAAAATTTGCTAAAGGTTCAGCTTAATAAGTCTATAGGAAACAATAGAGCATGAAGTGACATACTTCTGGAATGCAATCTTCGTGAGAAACCATATCCACAATGCCATCCAAAGGTAACATACTATGACATTTGATTTCAGTGTTAACATTCTTCCCCATTGTACAGCATGCCAATAACTTCACTAGCTCCACATGGTACCTTTAAAAAAATTAATTTATGAAAAATATGACTTAAGTTTTAAGTTAGAACACAAAGGTGAACACTGAGTCTACCTAAGAGGACTACTCTCATCCATGCGATGTCTTCCAGACCGCATCATTTCAACAAAGGAATTGAAAGAAGCTTTATCATTGTAAAATACAAGAACATCTTCACCAGCATTGATGAGTTCCTGCATGACCATTTCTTGACAGCGACGAATAAACTGATTTTCAGCCTTTACTATTGTTTGCAGAAACTTGAGGTATTGAACATGTCGCCCATGAGTTTCAATACAATGCACAAAGTGTTGAATGACCTTTTCACTGACTTCACTACAAAGTGTTGGATTGTCTTGGAATATGCTGCACACTGTTTGTGCATCCTGAATCTATAAGAGATAAAGAACTTAAAATTATAACTACATATACTAAGTTGGTCTGTAAATGTAAAGCAATAATGTTTATCTAATGAACAAAACAGAAAAAAATGGTGATTACTTACTCCTGGGTTAAGAAAAAGATCCAGCTGTTTGTGAAGAAGGACTTGGTTTTGATGATTACCAAGGCAGAAATTTTGAAGAAACTCATGAGCAAGACCCATAAGCTGATTCATCCGCGTGTCTTCCTTCTGATCATATGGAATTTGGAGTAAGTCCAACACAACGGTATGAACATGAACATTACGCAAGAGACGCTGCTCATGTTTGCGTGGTTTGTCAGTAGCAACACACAGCTTATTCATTCTTATTAAAATCTACAAGAAGAAACATGACCATACAAACAAAAAATTAATTTTGAAGTTTAATGTCTAGCATTAAAAGTTAAAAATACCAACATCTCTAATCTTCTTGTACTCCTGAGCTTGTTCTTCATGAAGTGGAGGACCAACATCAATTTCTAAAGATGAGCCCTGCTTGCTCTCACTTCCTAATTGTGGAGCTGGGGTTGTCCGCTCTTGCCTTTCCTGATCTTCCTCGTCCTCTGCCACTTTCTTATTGCCAAGTTCATCCACACTCTTTGATTTGTACACCCAGAGCTCAGATTTTTCAACAGACTGACGTAATGTGTCTAAGTCAGCCTTTATCTGTTTGTATGATTCAACATCACTGTCTGACACAAGTAATTGGACCTAAAAGTTTAAATAAATGTTAAATTTTTGTGTTGTGGTTGTTTGTGGGTGTGCATGTTAGTAATTTAAGATTATTTACAAAGGTGATGGGAGATCATACCTGTTTAAACGCCTGCAATACCTCCTGCCTCTGGCTGAAGTGTCTGAACAACAAATGTAAAGCTCCTGACACTAAAGGTGGGTAATCATGCATCGATAAATGCAAGAGAACACGTAAAAATGTTCTACCACCCTGCCCATCCAAATCCAGCTCTGCACAATCAGCACTGAGAGAGACAAGCAAGCAAAATTAAATGTGTAGTTCATCGAATCAGGATTTTTTGTTTGGGGGAGGGGAAAGTGGGGGGGTATTAAAACTTAGAGCCATACCTGCTTCCAAAAATACTCTCAGCTTGAGTTCCTATTAACTCCAGATCCAATGCATCACCGGAATTTTTCTCTTTTTCATTTTCATGTTTAAAGATTGAAAGGAGGCAGCTTATTTTATAGTCAAGCCTCACATCCAAAATAAACTGCAAGACGACATTCATGAACAGTTTCTGATGACATTCCATGATATTTTATTTTTTTCCTATTACTTACCTGGAGTATTTCAATAATTTTGAGTTTTGTATCCATGACTAAGGGGTATTCCTTCTTCATTTGACTGGTTTTGCTCTGGACACTGCCGCTTCTTTCCAGTCCTGCTGTTCCCAATGTTAAACTGGTCATGACTGCACCCATATCACCAATAGATCGTAACACTCCTCCCTCAGCTGAAATAATATAGAATATCATTAAAACATTTCTCAAGTTCAAGGAAAGCATTTATAGTTGTCATTAGAAGAATAGTAAATTCATGACAAAACCAAATCCAACAAAGCTCTTCAGCAACCTTCCCATAGCCGGGTATCAAATGCTAAAGAATACAAAATTATGTCTACAAGACACTACATTTCAACAGCATACCAATCATAGCTGATTACGGATGAGAAGTGCAACTGTGATTATTGATTAAGCTATTCTACACTATTATTCATGCAAACATATTGTGATTACACAAGAGATGGAGTGAAGTTGATTACACTGCCAGAGCTTTCTCACTAAAACATTGAGCAATAAATTTTTGTATAAGAAACCAACAAACAAGAAGCAAGTGCAACTACAAACAGCAGGCAGCACTGAAGTAATTTAAAAAAAATGTGTGAAGATCTAAAAACAAATAACTGAATATCGTACCATTAACTACGAAATCATCCATCAAAATACATCAATAGAACTTGAAGAAGAACTCCTGCAGCTGCTAACTAGGTGATTACCGAAGACAACATAAACTTACAAGGCTTTCGATCTTTAAGAGACTTAGTTTGATCGATAATCCTCTCATTTACATCTTCTTCAATTCCATTTTGATCATCAGCTGCTTGCATCAAGCAAGTATACATAGTCAAAGGTTGGTTAGTTTGAAAAAATAATGCTTTGTTATATTTATACTGACATAACACAGGGAAGCTTAATTTAATGTTAGCAAAGTAAAATTATTTCAGGCTTTAATCACATTGAGGTCAGATGATGATTTGCACAAAGATATTTATCATTTATTGCATGGCCCAGTTATCATCAGTCTGCATATCATGTGTTACTTTCAAAGTAATTGTTAAGATATTGAGACCAGTTAAGTGACCATGAGGAATTTAAGATAAGAGAACTGTTTAATTTATTGGTTATACTTACAGCTTATTTCTTCAGCAGGCAACTTGCCTGCTAAAAAGTCCGTTTCAGATACACAGTCAAGAATGTTAAGGAGCATTTTTGTTAGGCTCAACAAGTCACTGAAGCTATAGAAACCAAAGTAAATGAGCTCCCTCGCGAGTTTCACAACCTAAAAACAAATTATGAAAAAAATAGAAAAATGCATTTGATTGAAAAAATCTAATCCTGCAGCAAATTTATTTTGAAGACAGTTACTCATACCTCATAGGTTAGCTTGTTTTGCGAGTTATCAGAAAAACTTCCGACTTTCCCAACTATATTAGTAAGATAGTTCTCCACAAACTTCATGGTAGATGCAAACCGCTGACGCACAGCTTCCTTGTTAGGATCTCTTGTCTTGTTACAGTCATAACTAAACAAACAGATTTTTTAAAAAAAAGTTAGAAAACCTGAAATTACATAATGGGCTAAATGACTTTAGTTGAATGAAGGCTTACTCATTGATGGTCATTTTAGATGATATTTCTGGCCACAGTCTGGCATATTTTACAGGGGTGACTGGTTCTTGAGGGTCTCGATCCACATGAAGGTGTAACATTAAACGGCAAAAAGATGCCCTTAATTCAAATGGAACATTGTCATCGTCTGCCATACATCTGAAAACAAAGTACACAATATCAAGAAGTTTAGAACAGGGGGTTACTTAATTAAATGAAAGTAGCATAAAGCACTTACTTCAGGATAAGGTCAATATCAAGATTCTGTGATAAATTGTTTAAAGCAAGATACTGTCGATTCAGACACATGTTTGAAAAGAGATTAAGTTGATGACGATAGTATTCCAAAAGAGCTTGTTCTTGAGCACTTCCATCCTTAGCCTTATGAGAGAGATCAACCAGGGACAGTGAGTTCTGAAACAGATTTAGAAAATAGAAATTGTTCCCATAAATTGCGCCGGCAAAGCAAATAAATAATGAAATTATGATATACCTGTCTATTGTTCCAAAACAGAACGACATCTTCATGCTCAATGAGTGGAGCGTAATCATTACTTTCATCATCTCTTTCCTCAACTTCAAGAGTCTTCATCATTCTGAACAGTTAAATTATAATACATGAATAAAAATGATTTCAGAAAAAAATGAAGCAAACAAAAAAAAGACAAGATTTTTTTACCTTGTTTCAATCAGAATGTCTTCATTTTTTTCACTGAACACACTTTTGCATATAAGCTCCTGTGTTACAGCAATGGCTTTTTTATTTGAAATGCATAAATCTGATAGATAATCCAAAAATCTTGACTGCCAGGAATGCATGTTCTTGCGCACAAGATTCACAAATGTTTCAATTTCAGCAGCAGTAATGTGCTTTTCGAGGAGTTTTCTATTATTGTGTAAGAGGGCAGTTATGGTATCTTCAGCAAGAATGTCATAGCCAATTTGCTTTTGCATGAATGCAAAGTGCTTGGCAATATATTCCTAGGATATTTAGAGGATCAAAAATTAGAAATTGAATAAGTCTTCAGTGCTTGATGACTTGAACAGGAATTCACTGACCTGATTTTTTCTATAAGCCTGCTGACTGAGTCGAAGAATACGATAGCACAGACGGAACATGTACTTGTAAGAAGCGTGACGAGCATCATTTAAATCTTCAATTTTCAGGAATGGCCCCTTACCCTGGGATTCTAGAAATGGAGCTTGCAGAATTTTAAACAGCTGTTTTAGAATGTATTGTTCCCTCAATAGCTTTTGTCGATCCCTGCTCAAGTTTGATACAGTGAGATCTAAGGCCTCAGATTTGTTCTGATCATTTTCTAGACCAGCAAGGAAGTAAACAATATCCTGAAGAAGACATGTTGCGGCCCTGTGAGCATACCATTAATAAACAAAAATATAATAAAAATAAAAACAATACACAACTGTATTTATTAAACAACAACTGAAAAATTGACAGTTTTGAACTTCGCAAGTCAAATTTAACAGCTACTGGATATAATTTTCCTTACCTCCTCTCATTAGCAGTGATAGTTCCTGATTCAAGCTTTGTAGAAATAGATGCAAGAACTTTACAAGCATCATTGGCGAAGTCCAAGTCCCTCACTTCTGTAGGAGAGACTGAAATTAATGCAAATGCCTCTTTGTCTTCCTTTGCATGGGCACATCCGACCTATGAAAAAATTGCACTGGGTAATTTGCACCTCATAGCCAATGTTTATCTACATTTAGGGTGGTATTCGATGAAGTGAAACTTGCAGAAATTTGCAATAAGATACTGACTTTTGACATGACCGGTTTCTCTTCATCCTTGTCTATGGGGATAGATGTACTGTGAACCCAAGTGTTGGTGCAAAGGTGGTGAAGACGAACATAGGAGGACTGTGGCACTAAAGAATCACCTCGAGTGAGAGTGGTGGGATCTAGTTCGAATAACGATGCTATTTCCACAGAATGTGGAACAGATACTAAATGAAACACCTGTCCATTTCCTGTGTAGTAAAACATACAAAGTTGATATGAATTTTTGAATCAAGAAAGAAATAAAGCAAAAGAGTAAACAAATGAGAGAAGTATACTGACCTCTCAGCTTTGATCGCATGGGGTCAGGTGTGTCATCATCGTCAATTTCAGCTGCTAAGTACTGGCCTGTAGCAAGATGTTTGAATCGAAATAAACAGTTCCAATGTCCAGCACCTCCACGACATGGATCATGTTGTACAACCTAGTTTAAAAGTTTGTCTTGTAAAAAGAACTAGTTTCCAAATTTGCTTCTCAGTAACTTATTTTTTATACATACTTCAACTTCCCACAATGCTTTACTGCTGGTGGCTGCAGTAGCTGAAGATCTAGAAGTTGTCCTCAAGAAAACATGTTGAACTTTTTTGTACTCATCCATAGTTAAAAATTTTTCCTGCTCAGCATGAAACAATCTCACCACATCTCCCCCTTTTAAAATTTCCTCTTGGTTTTCTCTATTTTCCATAAACAAATTGACTTTCCAGGAAGTGCTTGAATTCACGACATTCACCTGGTCAGTTAAAGAGTTCAAAGTTAAAATTTCTATCTTTGAGTTTTTTTGTAATTAGTAATCAAAGATAATTGGCATTGTAACGATCCAGAACTATTTTTTAAAGCACAATACTTCACCTCTTTACAGCCAGGATTGTCAGGAAGTTCAAAGTTTGCCGCTACATGTAAAACCTGCTGTCCAGCATTAACAGGGGTTAAAATTACCTAAGGAAAAAGAATGAGACAAACAGTTGCAATCACTTTCTTAAAAAGGAATATAAGTTAAACTAATACACAGTTCACACCTTGTCCCCAACAACAACATTATCACCAGTTGAGCGCAATTTGTAAAATGGAAGAATATAAAACCATGATCCTTCATTACCATTGGCATCTAAGTACACTCGCATTGCATTTTTCTCAAGGAGAGCAGGGAGACGCTTATTTACAGTCAGAAATTTATTAGATTTCAAATGCAATATCTGTAAAAAATGGGTTCAAAGTATAATAAGAAATAAATTGAAACTAAAGGAAGGTAGTACTCAAAGTGAAGGCAACCAAACCTGAACTACGCTTCCATACTGCACAACATTTCCAAGAAGCTTCCTATTTTCAGATTCATTCTGTTTCTTTTCAATTTCTGCTGCATGCTAAAAATATCCCACAAAATAAACAAACATTTTTTAAATAACAAATTTAAAAATAAACATACATTGAAAGAAACCAGAAGAAACTTTTCCTTTCTCAGAGCAGAGAAACAAATTTTACTCACATGTAATCTCTTTAGAAGCACAGCATCTGTAGATGAGCTTCCACTCTGCTTTGCAGCTTTCCAAAATTGTTTTTGAGCAGAATAGCGATTCATAGGACATATTTTGAACAAGCAATCTGAATACCAGTCAAAACAAAAGATTAATGAACAGAAAAACAAATCCATCATTAAAAGAAATGGTACACACAAACCTCTAAACTTTTTAGGAGGGTTGGACAGGTCTCCTGCTTCCGGACAAACTACACTCCGATCATCAACCAACCTGAATAATTGTTTTTGTATCAAAACTGGATACAGAAGATTTAGATTCATTATTTGAAAGATTAGATACTTACCCCAGGGTACTGAGGAAACCACAAACACTTCCCTCCGCATAGAGGGACACAATGTCCCCCATGTGGAGGAAACTGGCTGAATTCATGTCCCCCATTGTGCTCGCTCTTCTCATAGAACCCACATTTGCTGATCTTTGAAGGGTTCCTGTAACGTGACAACAGGATTAGAAAAATTACAAATGAAAAAAGGGGATTCTGATGAATCACAGGATAAACAGAATCTCACTATGCACATAAATTAAACCAATACTGTATAGGCAAAATACATTTTCCGATCAAAGTGCTAAAGAGAAGCAACAGAACCTAGCCATGAAATTACACAAAAAACTTGTTATCCGACTCACGATGATTTAAAGCAGACAAATACTTGAATAACAAGTTATAAATTCACACAACTACTTTAAAAGAAACTATCAGTGAGGTAAACAGAAAGCACACAAAATATAAATGCGGACACACTCGAGTACTCATAAAAGTACAAACCCTCCATGTTTCAAGATTATATCACAAGGACTTTGACTGACAGTATTTAATGCTTAGTCGGCTGAGATTCACTTCCCACCTATAACTGCAAAGCATCAACAAATTGTCAGAGGATAAATAGGCAGATATACACATACTAAACTCTATAAAGATGACAGCTCTTTGGCACTACTACAGAAAATCATCAAGGATTTTCAAAAATTCAAAACATTGAAGATTTACAATTTATTTTAAGTTTGCGGTAAAATGCACTTCAAAGTCTAAAGTGTAGGGAAACCTCGAGTTCGAGTTCAGCATCTAAATATAACCTGCCAATGTTGACCAGGTTAGGCCAATCTACACTGTCAAACAGTATACATGTCTACTTTACTTTAAATAGAGTAGATGTGTACGTTTTAATGCAACTAAAAAATAATAAAATCATCACCTGTTTGACAAAATGCACAACTAGAAACTGCCCATTAACCCAGAAATCAAACTTGTTTGTCGTACATGACCATATCGGGAATAAAGATCGTCCGTAAAAAATAAATGCAAGGAAGACATCCACGACTGAATACATTGAAACGTATCGAACAGTTGGGCAAAAGTAGCCGAAATATAGGTATTCCCTTACTTATTTTCTTTCTTGAAAACTATATAGCAAATACATTCTCCAGTTTGCTGATTTCTACGCAAATGCAGACGATGCAGCCCTGCTTGTCGGATGTGCAACGCTACCAACCTAACTTAACATCCGATCATCCGACTCGTCTCGACTGCGGCTCTGTAAAAACACTATGGCCACTTCATGATAAAACCGCAGATTAAACCGTTCCTGATAATGGAATCGAGTTTGTGGCTTCTGGAAGATTTTGTGTAAATCTCTTCTCTCCATCCACCGCCACTGACGGCACCGACTGGCACGGAGGGAATCACCGTCTCGGATGAAATAAGCGCGCGAAAAAGAGCAGGAAAGAGTGTGTCCGAATTCTCGTTCCTAACATGTTGGGTCCTCTCCCAAGCCCTCTCATCGACTCAGTCGGAACTGTCTGATTTACTTCGGACGGCTTCGGACGGTTTTAAAACAGGGACGGTATACTGCATTATTACATTTCTTTATCAGAAATTTATTATTGAGTTTCAGGTTTAATTGGAGGGCCACCTTCAGTGAAACAAGCCTCGCCTCGTTTGGCGTTTCGTGGTGGGTATACCTGTCCCTTCTTTCCCGTTCGCATGTGTTTTTAGGGTCAACGCCCTATGAGTGTCCTTGGGGGTGGGGTGGGGCAGGGGCGGCTGAGGGGGTTCGCATGCCGATAGCGATCAGGGTGCGGTGCGGTGCGGTGCGGTTGACCACACGAATAATCCGCGCTCGATCATATACACAACGAGCCGCGTCATCCAGGAAGCCGAGAGGTGCGCGCCTCCAAAACAGTAACAAGTAAAAGTGCGACTTTCTCTTTTTAAAAAAAGTGATATTAAATAATAAATAATAATAATAATAATCACACTTTTGTTGGGACAAGTGAGTTCAGACACCTACAAGTATGCAACATTCAAACGCATTGAGGCTCGGGGTGGGCGGGTGGAGGCAGCGTTTTCATTCGGGCGCGCGTAAAAAGACCCGGGCGCGTTCAAAAACGACAAGTGGGAGTGAGATGCCCCAGCCGGGCCATAGCTGTATCTTGCTCACACCTGTCATTTTCGGAGGCGTCCGGGTCCGGGTCCCACAACCCGCCTGAATGAAAACTCTGGCGGGGGGCTTTTAGGGTACCGACAAGAAAAGAGCTGCACGCTGATTCTGAAGATAACTCTCATACCTCCGTCCTTGTCGCACCTAAAGCGGGGCTCCATGTTGGGGATGGCTGGGCCCCCCATGGGTTCGACAAGGACGGGGGCACGAGAGCGATCTTCTGAATCAGACGGCAGGGGGAACGTACCTACCTCGCGTGTGGCGCTTCATGGTGAGGGCGCGGAGAGGGTCGGGGGCGGGCCGGTTTCGGTGCAGGTGCACGGCAGGTGCACGGCAGGTGCACGGCAGGTGCACGGCAGGTGCACGGCAGGTGCACGGCAGGTGCACGGCAGGTGCACGGCAGGTGCACAGCACAGGGTTCAGCAGCAGCTCGGCGGGGTGCTGGGGCGCCAGGACCAGGAGGACCAGGACCACGGCGGGACGGGGTGGGAGCCCATCGCGAGTCAGACTGCGGGGCCGGCCGGGCAGGAGGCCGTATCTCCTCTACCTAACGACTCAAGCAGAGGATCGCTCCATCCTTGTCGCACTCACGGGCCACCGCTACGTTCCCTGCATAGGACACTGCTATAAGTACGATAAGGACGGTCGGATGCGTCCTTGTCGCGCCAAGGCGGCGGTGCAGTGCGTATGTGTGGTGCGGGGGAGACGGAGATAGCGGCCGGGCCGGGCCGAGGCGCAGCGTTATCTCTCGGATGGTCTTTTACGCCGCCGTCCTGCAGTGCGATTCCGGTGCTCGCACTCCCCTCTCTGTCTCTTTCGCTCTCAAGGAGTCTGCCGAGGGTGCGGGAGCGCTCTGACTCTCTCGCACTTAGGGAGTGGGCCTATGGGTGCGTGCACCGGAATCGCTCTGCAGGCCTGGCGGGGCGGGGCGGAGGGCGCAGCCTCGCTCAGGGAGGTGCGGCACTGCAGACACCCCCCTGCAGGGCGATTCCGGACGCCGTCTTCGTCGCTCTGTTCTTGTCACACTCTCGGGGCAGGCCCGTGAGGAGCGAGAGAGAGAGAGAGAGAGGACACTACTGAACGATACCCTGAATCTAGAGAGACTCAGAGGGAGAGAGGCGTCAACTCGCCGCGCGGCGAGAAGCGCCGTGGTTGGATAGTCCCAGCGTGAGCTCTGGGCAAGGCTCTGATTGGCCGACGCACTCACGTGGGATAAGCGCTTTCTGAGAAGGTGCGGATAGCGAGTCGCAGCCTGCCGCTTCACACACTCTCGGACAGACCGGCCAGGCGACCTCGACCGACCCTCGTCGCGCCCAGTGACAGGGGATTACCGAGGAGATTAGGCGTGTTAGCGGAGGGGTGGCTGCCTGTTCCGTTCGAAAAGTGTTCCGTTCAATAATTTTATGATATTATTTCAGAATCGTATTCGGCTTAAAAATGTAGTTCGATTGAGTCCAAACGGCATGTTCATACTCCAAGTTTTAGTCTGAACGTGTCCGAACGTTCAGACTAAAAATTGGAGTATGAACATGCCGTTTGGACTCAATCGAATTACTATTTTAAGCCGAATACGATTCTGAAATAATATCCTAAAAATATAGAACGGAACACTATGCAATCGGAACAGGCAGCACCCCTCCGCTAAGCCGCCTAATCCCCTCGGTAATCCCCTGCCACCGGATCCGCCGAGGGTCGGTTCGGGTCGTGCTCGAGGCCCGGCCGGCTAGATGCAATCCTGTCTGATTTCTGCACGTCCACTGCGTGACGTCACTCCAGCCGGCCAATCAGCGACCGGTAGCTCACGCTGGGACTATCCAACCACGGCGCTTCTCGCCGCGCGGCGAGTTGACGCCTCTCTCCCTCTGAGTCTCTCTACCTGAATCCACCCCCAGAGCACCCCAGAGTAAGAAGATCGTTTCGTAGTGCCCCCTCAGTCACTCCGAGCGGCCGAGACCCATGCCTCCTGTGACAAGAACGGAGCCACGATAAGTATAGCGCTCTGCTTCTGACTCTGCACGGCAGTGCACACGACGCGGCTGATCCCGCGCGAGGCGATGCTAGGCGAGGCGCAGGAGGGTAGTCTTTCCCCGCGGGGCTTCTGTTGCCGGGTCGCTTACGCAATAAAGTGATGGCTGCCCCCGCGGCCCGTGGGGCGGCGTACGGCCGCACATGTAAATATCTGGGCCAGCGCGTGAATCACACACTGCGCGTGGCGTGGCGTGGCGTGGCGTGGCGTGGCGTGGCGTGGCGTGGCGCGGCGCGGCGTGCTCGCGTGACCGCGCGCCGCCGCTCCTCTCCTCTCTGTCGCGCTCGCGGGGCGGTGCGGCGGCGGCAGTGCTCTCGCCCCTCTCACTCGCACCTGTGCGTAATGGCTCGGGCCGGGCCGGGCCGGCCGGGCGAGCCGCGGGTGCATTGAACCGTGCAGGCAGAGCCGAGTGGACCGAGCGAGAGGCCGAGGCGAGCCCGAGCGAGCCCGACCCGACCGGAGCCCGGAGTCCAGCCGGCCCGGAGTCCATGCAGGGCCGCGGGGTCGCCCGGGTCGCCATGGCGACGCGCGGCCAAACACTGGACACTGCTCAGGGCTGTACCGGCAGCACGCAACTCCTCCAGACGGGTGCAGAAGATACGGCAGTTTGGAAGGGGCAGTCGGGTGGGGCTAGGGGTGCTAATAGTAGGCACTGTTTTAATGGGTCGGGGGGGGTGGGGTGGGGTGAGGTCTCACTCCTACCCCCCTCAACGCGGTGCTCTTAAGCCCTCCGTAAGAGATAGACGATGCATATGTAGGCAAAAGCCACTTGTCACGTTCCTGAGCTCTGGAGAAGCTGGCGTAAGGGAGGCAGGTTGCTAGCCGGTCAGAGGCGCCTCAACGGGGCGCCGCCGCGCCGGTCCGCGCCGGTCAGGCTGGTCAGTTGACGCCCGGCGCGACCAGCGTGCAGTCCAGCTCCAGCAGTGCAAAGCGCGCAGCGCCCATCGGACTCCAGGGGGACACTAGGCTCCAGCCGATATGGATACGCCCACTGCCAGGTACAGGGGGTGGGGAGGGGGGGAGGGGCCGTGGGAGAGCTGCGCGGATGCGGCGCGACCCTAGCGCGGCGCCTGACTACACGCGGGGCACACACGTGTGAATGAAGGGATCGGGGTGCCGACATCCGCGGGCGAGGGCGAGGGCGAGGGGCCCACAGCTCGAAAAATTTTGGTACTCCTCATTACCGCGGACTTGAAAGATTTCACAATGGGTTTTAATTTTTTCGACGTTTTCCACTGATTTCACGAAGATTTACATATTGATTGAGGTCCGTTCATTTCGGTAAGATCTCCAGCAATGTCAGTTGAGTTTCACTGATTTCAAATGACCCGCGTAAAATACTTCAGCTTGTTTTGCTCGCATACTCGTCGTTTTCTTGGAGTCAGAAAACGACTAGCATAGTACGAAAATACGACGAAATACCCAGGTTCTTCGTCGTTATTCCGTTCGTTTGACGTAGAACCGCGGTCGTACCGGGGTCGTTTTTCTGGTAAAAACCACGACGAGAGAGCGACGAGAAAACGGCGACCCACTCAGCGCAGGTGCCGCCTTATTCTCGTCGTTTTTTCGGTCGCATTCTGGTAGCAGCAGAAAGAGGAAGAGGCAAAACGATCGGCCGCCGGGGGGCGGGCTCGAACCAGTGACCGAGCAGTCGCCAGGTCGGTACGGTATCCACCTGGCCAGGGTGAATGCTCGACAACAACGCGGCCGGAACCCCATCCAATGCTGACCCGCACTCCTCTCGACTCAGTCCACTCTGAGCGTTGTAGAACTGGACTGCGTGGAGACTGCGTCATGAGCAGGACAGATGTGTCGAAACCCTGCTGAGAAGTCAGTGTTTGAAAGCACGCAGTACAGTTCTACAACGCTCAGAGTGGACTGAGTCGAGAGGAGTGCGGGTCAGCATTGGATGGGGTTCCGGCCGCGTTGTTGTCGAGCATTCACCCTGGCCAGGTGGATACCGTACCGACCTGGCGACTGCTCGGTCACTGGTTCGAGCCCGCCCCCCGGCGGCCGATCGTTTTGCCTCTTCCTCTTTCTGCTGCTACCAGAATGCGACCGAAAACGACGAGAACAAGGCGGCACCTGCGCTGAGTGGGTCGCCGTTTTCTCGTCGCTCTCTCGTCGTGGTTTTTACCAGAAAAACGACCCCGGTACGACCGCGGTTCTACGTCAAACGAACGGAATAACGACGAAGAACCTGGGTATTTCGTCGTATTTTCGTACTATGCTAGTCGTTTTCTGACTCCAAGAAAACGACGAGTATGCGAGCAAAACAAGCTGAAGTATTTTACGCGGGGAGTTATTCAGATTTCCATTGGTGAATTCCAATGATTTCAAATTCATTCCATCTGATGTCAAACGGTGAATTGCCTGTATTTCTTATGATTCCGACAGATTTGTGTCAGATTTTCAAGTTATCTCGTGAGAATTGCGGGTAAATTTTATGAGTTTTTTTTTGGCGGATTTTCTCGAATTTTGACAGATTTTACAACGATATTTGTAAGTGCTTTTCTACCATTTTTCCGGCCTTACACTCGCTGGCTCCCAGGTCCCGGGCCTGGAGTGAGCTCGCCCGCGGGTGCAGTGCCCGCGCCCGCGCCCGCGCCCGCAGGCTGCTGCCCGCGCGGCTGGGACGCCGATTCGTCACGTCCCTGTTTGTAGCTACACAGTTGTAGCGACAACAGTGGCGGCTACAGACAGCTTAAACTGAACCGACTATACAATGACCCCGAACACCGTTAATATCAATTATACTTGTGATAGGCACATGGCGAATTAAAATGTCTATATCACACAACACACAGGACCGCCTACTGTGAAAAACACGGCACAAAAGTTCGAGGGGGCCCCACCAGGGGCCCTGAGTACGACAGCGACAAAAGATGGGCGGATTGCCTACCTCCCAGGCGCGCCAGCGACAACTTTTATTTCCACTTTACCGGCTCTTGGGCGCCCCGGTAAGCACGGCGACACAACCAGGGCGGATTGCCTACCTCCCAGGCGCACCAGCGACAACTTTTATTTCCACTTTACCGGCTCGTGGGCGCACCGGTAAGCACGGCGACGCAACCAGGGCGGATTGCCTACCTTCCAGGCGCGCCAGCGACAACTTTTATTTCCACATCAGCGGCTCGTGGGCGCCCCGGTAAGCACGGCGACACAACCAGGGCGGATTGCCTACCTCCCAGGCGCGCCAGCGACAACTTTTATTTCCACATCAGCGGCTCGTGGGCGCCCCGGTAAGCACGGCGACACAACCAGGGCGGATTGCCTACCTCCCAGGCGCGCCAGCGACAACTTTTATTTCCACTTTAACGGCTCTTGGGCGCCCCGGTAAGCACGGCGACACAACCAGGGCGGATTGCCTACCTCCCAGGCGCGCCAGCGACAACTTTTATTTCCACATCAGCGGCTCGTGGGCGCCCCGGTAAGCACGGCGACACAACCAGGGCGGATTGCCTACCTTCCAGGCGCGCCAGCGACAACTTTTATTTCCACATCAGCGGCTCGTGGGCGCCCCGGTAAGCACGGCGACACAACCAGGGCGGATTGCCTACCTCCCAGGCGCGCCAGCGACAACTTTTATTTCCACTTTACCGGCTCGTGGGCGCCCCGGTAAGCACGGCGACACAACCAGGGCGGATTGCCTACCTTCCAGGCGCGCCAGCGACAACTTTTATTTCCACATCTGCGGCTCGTGGGCGCCCCGGTAAGCACGGCGACACAACCAGGGCGGATTGCCTACCTTCCAGGCGCGCCAGCGACAACTTTTATTTCCACTTTACCGGCTCGTGGGCGCCCCGGTAAGCACGGCGACACAACCAGGGCGGATTGCCTACCTTCCAGGCGCGCCAGCGACAACTTTTATTTCCACATCAGCGGCTCGTGGGCGCCCCGGTAAGCACGGCGACACAACCAGGGCGGATTGCCTACCTCCCAGGCGCGCCAGCGACAACTTTTATTTCCACATCAGCGGCTCGTGGGCGCCCCGGTAAGCACGGCGACACAACCAGGGCGGATTGCCTACCTCCCAGGCGCGCCAGCGACAACTTTTATTTCCACTTTACCGGCTCGTGGGCGCCCCGGTAAGCACGGCGACACAACCAGGGCGGATTGCCTACCTTCCAGGCGCGCCAGCGACAACTTTTATTTCCACATCAGCGGCTCGTGGGCGCCCCGGTAAGCACGGCGACACAACCAGGGCGGATTGCCTACCTCCCAGGCGCGCCAGCGACAACTTTTATTTCCACATCAGCGGCTCGTGGGCGCCCCGGTAAGCACGGCGACACAACCAGGGCGGATTGCCTACCTCCCAGGCGCGCCAGCGACAACTTTTATTTCCACATCAGCGGCTCGTGGGCGCCCCGGTAAGCACGGCGACACAACCAGGGCGGATTGCCTACCTTCCAGGCGCGCCAGCGACAACTTTTATTTCCACATCAGCGGCTCGTGGGCGCCCCGGTAAGCACGGCGACACAACCAGGGCGGATTGCCTACCTTCCAGGCGCGCCAGCGACAACTTTTATTTCCACTTTACCGGCTCGTGGGCGCCCCGGTAAGCACGGCGACACAACCAGGGCGGATTGCCTACCTTCCAGGCGCGCCAGCGACAACTTTTATTTCCACATCAGCGGCTCGTGGGCGCCCCGGTAAGCACGGCGACACAACCAGGGCGGATTGCCTACCTTCCAGGCGCGCCAGCGACAACTTTTATTTCCACTTTACCGGCTCGTGGGCGCCCCGGTAAGCACGGCGACACAACCAGGGCGGATTGCCTACCTCCCAGGCGCGCCAGCGACAACTTTTATTTCCACTTTACCGGCTCGTGGGCGCCCCGGTAAGCACGGCGACACAACCAGGGCGGATTGCCTACCTTCCAGGCGCGCCAGCGACAACTTTTATTTCCACATCAGCGGCTCGGGGGCGCCCCGGTAAGCACGGCGACACAACCAGGGCGGATTGCCTACCTTCCAGGCGCGCCAGCGACAACTTTTATTTCCACATCAGCGGCTCGTGGGCGCCCCGGTAAGCACGGCGACACAACCAGGGCGGATTGCCTACCTTCCAGGCGCGCCAGCGACAACTTTTATTTCCACATCAGCGGCTCTTGGGCGCCCCGGTAAGCACGGCGACACAGCCAGGGCGGATTGCCTACCTTCCAGGCGTGCCAGCGACAACTTTTATTTCCACATCAGCGGCTCTTGGGCGCCCCGGTAAGCACGGCGACACAACCAGGGCGGATTGCCTACCTCCCAGGCGCGCCGGCGACAACTTTATAGCGCAGCACTGAAGGCTGCATGCACCGAGACTCACTCAGGTGCAGCTCGCCTGTACAGGGCCTCAACCGACAGGGCGCCAGTACTTCAGAGGCTGCTGCACAGCAGTGCTTGCTGCTATTTATCATGAAGACTACATGGGCCGTTGTTGCCTGAGCTAGGAAGAAGCAGGCACACGAGGTATTCAACTTCTCCTCCGTGTTTCTCTAGGAACGATTCCGAAAGAAAATGACTGCCTCCACGGCACCGCTCGAACTGCGGCGCTACCTGGGTTCCGCCTACCTGGACAGCGGGGGCCGGTAAATAAATGCGGTGCCCAAACTGCGGCGCACCGGGAAGGGGCGGGGGTGACTCACCCGAACTGCGGTGCGGGCCCCGGGTGCCCTGCCCGAACTGCGGCGCACAGCACAATGGGTTATCTATCCGGTCCAGCGCAGGGGCTTGCCGTTTCGTCGTCGTCGGAGCGATAAAGGAAGCTTTTCTATCATCTGTTAAATCGTAGCAAGCCTCGGGCTCGCTACGAGACGGAGCCGGAGCCGTTGAAGCTCGTGGGTTCTATTCCACGCTGCGGCTCGGGTCTTGATATATTTTTTAGCAGATGATACCTTTACTTTCTTTACTTTCAGAACAGTACAAGACACTAAGGTGTCAGCTAGCTTTTACTCTCGAGTCCAGAAACCAATCGCAAATATACAATAATATAGGGTGGCGCTGCTAGGGGGGGCCCCATATGGCTGCCTGACGCGCAGTCTGCGCGGAACAATGGCACCTCCGCCTCGCGCGCAGCGTGTAACACTAACAGCTCCTCCCTGCCAGCGACCTCTTCGGTCCGCCATGCCGCCGGCGGACCCCTCCCACCCCTTTCCCTCCCAACCCCGCAGGCACGCGGCGCGGCGCTGCTGGCGTCGTTCGTCGTTTACATCGTGTGCGTTCACACACAAATTGTCGCACCCCATAGCAATTCCTCTTGCGGTGCGGTATCATCTGCTATCAATACCAATCTTGATTGATATTTTTTTAATTTTCTCTATCGCCTGTAAAACGGGACCGAGATTCGGACCCGCGCTCTCAACGGGTGTACAGACAGGGTGTATAGATTTGTACAAATACTAAAACTGTTCCTCCAAAGGCAATGAAAGTACTACCTTTTGTGGCAGTGCCCCAGCAAAGGCAGTGGGACAAAACCCGGTGCGCCGCAGTTCGGGCACCGCATTTATTTACCGGCCCCCGCTGTCCAGGTAGGCGGAACCCAGGTAGCGCCGCAGTTCGAGCGGTGCCGCCTCCACTTCGGCCAGGGCGCCGTAACTTAACGTAACGCTGTTACGTTACAGCAGTGTGACTTTAACGTTACTGCCCTGGTACCATTCGTTACGTTATTCATACAGTAACTGAACTTCTCACATTACGTTACACGTTACTTCAGAAATAACTCATTTCAAATATTTAAATTTTTTTTTCGTTTTTTCCTTTTTTAAGGCTAGATGATCGTTAGTTAAATTCAGTAACGGAGAGCGTTTGTAGCAAACTCTGCTGGTTCAGGAGTAATTAATTAAATTATACCACGTTACATGTAACGTTACAGGCATATATTCTTTGTTTCAGTTACAGTTCCGTAACGTAACAAAATGTAGGTGATTTTCTAGTTACGGTACGGTAACGTAACGAGAAAATCGGCGTTGTAACCTAACTTTGCGTTAAGTTACGGTGCCCTGACTTCGGCGCGGTGGAGGTCACGCCTCGGCGCGCACGAGGACGGCGATGTGCCGGGTACACAGGGCCGCCTGGTCGCGCAGGGCGGGCTGTCCTGACTGTGACCGTCGGCAGAAGGCTTTGCTTACAGTGATGTAGTTCATGTTGAGGCACTTGCTGGCCATGGTGCGGAGGGGGCGCGCGCAGCTGCACTCGGCAGGCGCGTGCGTGGTGGTGGTGTGCTCAAAGTGCTTAAACACAGACCTGGCCGCAGGCGCGTCGCCGTCGGTCAGCAGAACGCCGCTCAGGTAGACTTGTTATTGTTCCCAATGTTCACCACAATGACGGCCTCCACTTCGGCGCGGTGGAGGTCACGCCTCGGCGTGCACGAGGCCGGCGATGTGCCGGGTACACAGGGCCGCCTGGTCGCGCAGCAGGGCGGGCCGTCCTGACTGTGACCGTCGGCAGAAGGCTTTGCTTACAGTGATGTAGTTCATGTTGAGGCACTTGCTGGCCATGGTGCGGAGGGGGCGCGCGCAGCTGCACTCGGCAGGCGCGTGCGTGGTGGTGGTGTGCTCAAAGTGCTTAAACACAGACCTGGCCGCAGGCGCGTCGCCGTCGGTCAGCAGAACGCCGCTCAGGTAGACTTGTTATTGTTCCCAATGTTCACCATAATGACGGCCTCCACTTCGGCGCGGTGGAGGTCACGCCTCGGCGTGCACGAGGCCGGCGATGTGCCGGGTACACAGGGCCGCCTGGTCGCGCAGCAGGGCGGGCCGTCCTGACTGTGACCGTCGGCAGAAGGCTTTGCTTACAGTGATGTAGTTCATGTTGAGGCACTTGCTGGCCATGGTGCGGAGGGGGCGCGCGCAGCTGCACTCGGCAGGCGCGTGCGTGGTGGTGGTGTGCTCAAAGTGCTTAAACACAGACCTGGCCGCAGGCGCGTCGCCGTCGGTCAGCAGAACGCCGCTCAGGTAGACTTGTTATTGTTCCCAATGATAGCTGGTTGCACCAATCCGTTTCTTAGTTCGTAAGTGTATGGTTAACTATGCTGCAGAACGCCATCCCTTCGGTGAAAATACTTTATTTATCATTCACAATAAACTAAACCATAGTCCAGCCTGTAGTATGCTAACTATTCAAAATAATGTGACGTTAATTACAAAAAATGAACCGAGCAGAAAAATCATTACTGTCTGTCGTCCCGTTTGGCGGATAGTGTTGGCTACCCCTCACCCTACAGGCTCCTACGTGTCCTTCTGTATGTGAGCGCGAGTGTTATTTACGGGTGTATTGGAAGATGGACGGCAAGATGAAAAGGTTCACATCTCCGCTTCCAGGTCGAGGTAAGCGTATTTTGACTGACTATCTCTTCAACGCAATTAATTCTCTGCGTCAGTTTTTAAAAAGATGTAAGCAGAGTTGAAGGTATTCTTGAAAACGTATGCATAGCAGGGTTCGGCACCTAACCTATTTCACGGTCCAATCCAAAGAATATTTCCATTTCTCCAATGTGTTGAAACTTTTCATGCATCTGAGAATTTGAAGGCTGGTGTTCAGTGACGTTATCACTTACATTTAAGTAATATAGCAGTAAGTTACCTCTCTAACCTGATTCTGACCTAACATGAGCGGAGCCTGGCTGATCACATTTTCGCGACTTTAACAACAAATACTTTAGAATAGGTTCCTAGCATTTCCCTGCGTTTTGAGGTTGCACATACGTCACAGGTACTACGGGTAGTTATGTGCTATTTAATGTTAATGACAAGATTTCCTCAGTCTGTTCTGCCTACCCCGACACTGTAATCACTCCGTCGCACACTTCATCGGTTGTACCTGAAAAAGCATGACGCATTACCACAGATTTCGTGCATTTAATTTTTCTGAGAAAAGGGTTAGCGAAGTTCTTGAACCTCCGGGGGGGGGGGGGAGGGGGTGACAGCTCGGCAACAAGAAGGTGAGGCCCGCCAGAGAGGGGCGCAACTTCGATTTCGGGTGTTCAGTGTACATCCACCGGGGTTGGATAGAATTCATATGCATCTAACCGAAATATTTAATGATAGATCGAGTGAGCTGGGCTGGGCCGGTGCGTGTGCGCGGCCGCGGGGAGGACGACGGCATCCTGCGCGTGCCCACCCCCTTAGCATGGGCGGTGCGTGTGCGCGGCCGCGGGGAGGACGACGGCATCCTGCGCGTGCCCACCCCCTTAGCATGGGCGGTGCGTGTGCGCGGCCGCGGGGAGGACGACGGCATCCTGCGCGTGCCCACCCCCTTAGCATGGGCGGTGCGTGTGCGCGGCCGCGGGGAGGACGACGGCATCCTGCGCGTGCCCACCCCCTTAGCATGGGCGGTGCGTGTGCGCGGCCGCGGGGAGGACGACGGCATCCTCCTGCCCGCGCCCGCACCCACCCGTGGCAGGGCCGACAGTGCCGGATCCAGAGCCAGCCTTTGAGGCAAAGTAGTACTTTTTGCCTACTTACAGGGGTAAAGTATGACTTTTTGCCTACCTTTCAGGCGGCTACCGAGGTGCCATGCAAAAGCCCCAGGATTCGCGCATGAAGGCCGAGCGTCGCAGGTGACCGGTCCTGGACTCCTGGGCGTTCCTGATCCCTCCAGACCAGCAGCTTCACGGAGCTGATAGCCAAAATTTGTCCAGTTTTCAACTTTATCCAATCCTATCGACCCGCATATCGCCAGAACCCTCTTTTCGAGTGCAAACCAGTAGTGCCAACCGTTTCCCTTGAAAAATGGCCTAAATCGCCACTACACTGTAAAAAGTGCCCGAAATTTGTCTAGATTTCAACTTTTTCAAATCCCATCGACCCCTATATCGCTGGAACCGTCTTTTCGAGTGCAAACCAGTGGTGAAAACCCGTTTACGATATTCAGTGTTGTCAACCGTTAAAACTCACTTAAATCGACATTTCCCAGTAATTCCGTGTCGCCAACTGTTGCACGACAAAAGCCGAATGTGAACGTGTCATCCGGGGCCTAACTCACATTTTTCGACATTTTTGACCCCCCTCGACCCTCATATCGGTAGAATTAGTTCGACGAGCGTAATTCAGTGTTGCCAACTGCTGCCAAATAAAAGCCGAGTCTGACCGTGCCATCTGGGGCCTAACTATTTCGACATTTTTCGACATTTCCGACTCCTTTCGACGCCTATATCCTTGAAACAGGTTTACGAGCGCAATTCAGTGTTTCCAACTGCTGCGCAATAAAACACGAATCTTACCGGGTCAACTAAGGCCGAACTCACATAATTCGACATTTTTTTTTTAATGTTTTCGACTCTCCTTGAACCTAATATCTTTAGAATCGGTTCGCTTGTCGTAATTCAGTGTCGCCAACCGTTGCACGATTAGAGCCATCTCAAAACACGATGTTGGGTATCGTGTCATGGATTATGCGTCACTTTGCTGTCCCTCGCAGCGAAATTTCCTAGATTTTGCCGAATTACTAGTAGTGGGCGCGCTACAATAATGGTTGTGGCAAATCGTTCGCGCGCGATGCCACTTGGCACACAGCAAGATATGACCAAAATAAAGGATTTGACCCGAGGAGGCATCGAAAATTTCCCTTAGGGAAGAAGTTATAAGCCTTCAAATTTACCATTGCGCCTTACGGGAGGTCCGGATAGGCAACCGGGCGCACACCTTCCAGATTTTCGCGCTCCCGGAGCCCTTAAAACCCTATAACTCAGCCAAATATTGCAATATTTCCAAAATCTTTTTTTTTTTGTTTTTATAGTGCAAGCTTCAAGGAACATTTCTAGCACACGCACGACTCTCTAGGTTGCATACTTCACGCAGGAGGAGGCGTCAATGTCCAAATATCCGTAAAAAATGCACGACACCGTTCCAGGGCCTGGAACCGCCCTGCAAGTGCAAGTTGGTGCGTGTAAAGTGTATACATAGAAGCAGAAAGGTCAGGGGAACACGTTGATGTCAAAATAAATGCATTCTCTTCGCCGGAAGAGGGCGTAAATCGGTTGCAAAGTTACGAAAGTCGCCAAATTGATTCCGTGGGCCTTCGGCCTTCAGCCTTGGCCTTGCCGCGACCCGGCAGGGACATTATAGGCTAATTTTCATCTATTGTGTAAGTATTACTTGTTGTGACGCGTTTGCTATGTCTCCATCGTATCCTCGTCGTCCTCGAGGGCATCGGGGTCGTCTGGGTCAAGGTCCTGGTCGGTCCTGGTCAGCTTTCCGGGGTTGGTCTCTCGAGTCCGCTAATGCCCTGGAGTTCAACAGACTCTCATCCTTTTAGAGTTCCAAAATGAATAAAGTAAAACGCGAGACGAGTGTCTTATACTTACGGAATTGTAAGGTCAGTATCCGGCTGAGAACTGCACGACAGGGAAGCATGCTGGGGCCAGGGGAGGGCGGAGCACAGGGGGTAGGACGGGGCGGCCGGAGGACGGGTAGATCGGGGCGGGCGGGTGGCTGGCTACAGGCGAGGGGTTGGTCTTCCAAATATAATTTCCAAAATTAAGTGGCCGTGTATGAGATGGCCGTGGCCAACCGGGCTGCCAGGCACCCAGCTTTAAGTCCCTTATTAAGGATTATATTACCCTAAGGATTTTTCCGTAACATTTTTCCATACAGGAAAAAAAAAATCCCTAATGTTAGAATCATCAAGAACTCTTATCAAAAAGTTATATAGGCATGCCGATTACAGTACCAACATGGTCGCATCGCATTAAAAACATTACATTGTTAAACGGAAAAATGTGATTTTCAACCCCCCTGTATCTATAAAACGAGTAGACGTATTGAAAATTAGAGCTCGAATTTAGAGGTTTTAGCGAATTTTGGTAGAGACATGGTGTCTATTACTAATTGTGGCACTTGGTGGTGTTCGTGCTTTAGACTTCCATACCACCACTCTGGATTTAATAAGCCTTATGGATTTAGAAACCACATAAAAAACGTGTGGAAAAAGGACTCTGAAATCTATAAAATTTCCATACGGAAAAGTGTTTCAATTCTTTAAGAGAATTTATCGTCTCTGGATTTTTAATCCCAGAACAAAATTTTCCATAGTATTTTTCTTTACGGGACTTAAAGCTGGGCAGCGCCCGCAACAACACAAGGGAGCGCCGCGCCGTACGGGGGCCGGACCAGCCAGGCCCGGCCGGGGCACCTGGCGTAGTGGGCTTTCGTACCTTGGCAACCGATTTACGCCCTCTTCCGCCGAAGAGAATGCATTTATTTTGGCATCAACGTGTTCCCCTGACCTTTCTGCTTCTATGTAAACACTACTTTACACCCACCAACTTGCACTTGCAGGGCAGTTCCAGGCCCTGGAACGGTGTCGTGCATTTTTTACGGATATTTGGACTTTGACGCCTTCTCCTGCGTGAAGTATGCAACGCAGAGAGTCGCGCGTGTGCTAGAAATGTTCCTTGAAGCTTGCACTATAAAAACAACAAAAAAAAGATTTTGGAAATATTGCAATATTTGGCTGAGTTATAGGGTTTTAAGGGCTCCGGGAGCGCGAAAAACTGGAAGGTGTGCGCCCGGTTGCCTACCCGGACCTCCCGTAAGGCGCAATGGTAAATTTAAAGGCTTACAACTTCTTCCCTAAGGAAAATTTTCGATGCCTCCTCGGGTCAAATCCTTTATTTTGGCCATATCTTGCCGTGTGCCAAGTGGCATCGCGCACGAATGATTTGCCACAACCGATACTTATGCTGGATGTAGCGCACCCACTATAGCCGTTTAGTCACTATCGGCGCGTTTTAAGGGGAGATCCTACACTGCCAGAAAAAACTACGGAAAGTACTGTTAATTTTTTCACAGTACTCCTCCGTACTTCAAACCAGTGATCTCCGTCTTTTGACTACGGAAGTCTTCCGTCATTTTTCTGATAAGCTCTCCGTATGGTGCCAGCTAGTTTTCATGCTGTTTTGACTGTTTAAATTGCACGTCAATTTAGCCTGACAAATGGGATGCATTAAGAGCAGGATCTCAACCAATTTATGGCTGAACTTTGTCGAGATTCTTGCCAATTCAAACAGCATGAAAACTAGCTGGCACCATACGGAGAGCTTATCAGAAGAATGACGGAAGACTTCCGTAGTCAAAAGACGGAGATCACTGTGGTTTGAAGTACGGAGGAGTACTGTGAAAAAATTAATAGTACTTTCCGTAGTTTTTTCCGGCAGTGTAGTGTAGAGGCTCAAAAAATAGGCTATTTTCGGGATTTTTTTTTCTCTGAAGCTATAAGAGCTATCGAAAATCAGGCAAAACCGTTGTGTTCGGGCAAACTTAAGCTAAAAAATCAAAAAAAAAGGTCATCTTTATAGATGTTTTATTGGCTGCTATACCCTCCCCTGAAGCACCCCTCCTCTTGCGTGCAGGGTACAGCTGGGCTCCACGCTCCAGCCCGACTCAAATGTCTGAAAAAGTCGCCACGGGAATTTTTAGACTCGGGAGGGTCCTGGCCAAGGTGGATAGAGGACGGTGGCGGCACTCCGCTGTCAGCCGCTCACCAAATCTGTCCCCAAGCGCCAGCGCAGCGTTGCCTACTGCCCAGGATGAGAGGCCGGCCGCGCCACAGCGCGCTATGGCGCGCGGGTGGTTTATCGCTCATAGCGCCGTTCCCTTTGATTTTAGGTGGGGGTAGTAAGCGAGCCGATTGTAGGGCATGACATAAGCTATCGAATGAGCTGTCGCACGTCTCGATCGGACTTCTCGTTTGAGAGTGGCATCGGTCTAAGTAACTCGTCGGAGACGGGTTTTTCGCCGCGGTCGCGGTTTTTCGCTTCTGGAGCCTTTGCCGTTGATTTTTTGTGGGGGGTCAAAGCGAGGCGATTGTAGGGCATGCTTTGGGCTTTCGATTGAGCTATCGGCCGTTTTAATCCGACATCCCGTTTAGAAACGGCAAGCGTAATTGTTTCGCACATCTGCGCAAACCCGAGCGACCCGGCCGGCGAGAGCGGCGCGCGCGGTCCACCGCGTCGTTGGCCTTTCCACCTTCTCGGTATGTACGGCACGATCTCTGAAAAGCGTGAATCAGCTGCTTTGTCTTTTGCTCTTGGCATATTTCTATTTTGACTCGAATCCACTCGAAAATCAACAAAACAACAAGGTTGTTCTAAGCGATTGTCTCTCATTTGTGTTCCTTTCATTCAATTCTCGCGTTCATTCTTTGCCTGAATTTAATTCAGAACTGGTTGTTTGCTCTGGTGCAGCTCCTGCAAACTGCAACTGCGACGCGACGACGAGTATTAGTGGGGCGCCCTGAACAGTTGTAGGTGGAAGATAGGCGAGGGGGAAGGAGCGAGGTGGTAGGGGCTCGGATAGGAACAGGACGTATGGTGATCAATAGTTGACACGGGCCGAGGGGCGGCCAACTCGAAAAAAACGTGTACACAGAAATACCTGTATATTTCTAGAAATACACTAAAATACAAGGAAATACTCTACAATACACAGAAATACATAGAAATACTCAACAAAAATACGAGAAAAATACCGAAATATACATGAGAAATACAAGAAATACAAGGCAAGTGTACACAGGAATACATGAGTTGGCCGCCCCTTGACACGGGCGACACGGACGGGCGCGACGCCGCCCGGATGCGCCTGTGCCCTGCACGTGTACTGCCCGGATCCGCACGCGCATTACCCGGGCCGAGCTCAGCCTGTGCCCGCGCTATGACCGCACAGGGCCCGCAGGCCCGCAGTTGCCCGATTTCGCCCACATCCGCCCGGTACGCCGATCCGTTCCTCTCCCTACAGCATTACCCGGGCTTTAGTCGCGACAATACTAAATGAAAAATTCCAATCCGATTGGATTTGAAAGCAGATGGCAATGCAAGACATGTTAATCTCTGAAGTGCGTTTTCAGTGATAAACTAGGTAGAATTAAGCATCCTTCAGACTGAGACATGACACTGAATATAATTCTTGGAATGCATTCACACTTTTAGTTGTTATGGCTGGGGAATTTTTAAGTGCCTCTTCATTTACTAATACCACCCTGAGTCCTCAACTGATGCTAACCTTTCGCATTTCTTCTCTTATTATTATTATTATTGTCCATGGGGCTGAGCTTAATCAGGGGGTAGAAACGCCCTGGTGGCACTCGGGGGCAGTGCTCGACAGCATGCTTCCGGTTGATGGAGGACGTTATAACTTTCGAACGAATTTCGCGATTTCACAGGGTAGCTTCACTGGTAAAAAAAATCACGGTCTCTACTACGGAAAAATACCGTAATTTTGGATTACGGTCACTTCCGTTCCTGGTTTCCGTACCTTATCCCATAAGACCCCATGTTACTGTGAGATGTACGGAAAAGTTCCCGCTAATTTTTTTTTCCGGTGGTTTCCGTTTTCGGTACGGAGTCAGTGACGGCGTTCCGTACCTTCTTTCCACATCTTGCCCATAAGAAAAGCCAGGTTCTTCCTTAAGGTACGGCAAGGTACGGAACGAAGTACGGAAGAAAACCGTACTTTCATCGAGAAAACTCATTTTTCGAAGGGGTACGGTACGGTCTCCGTAGTTGGCTCCGTACCAGAGGCTGTTTTTTTACAGTGTTTGGAGGCAGGTGTCTGGGACTTTGCGCCCTCCGAGATAAAGGTCTTGCACACATTTTGGCCGCGGTGCGCGGTCGGTCACCCCACGTGTTCACTCCGTGCACCAGCCGAAAGTGAGGGTTGATTTCTCAAGCCCAAACCACAATTTGACAATCCAGGCAGAGTACCCTTCGTTTTTTTGGGTCTGGCTGCTCACGGTTCGGTTCGGACTGACGTTGGAGAGTCTCCCTGAGCGTGGCTCGAACGTGAGACCCTCCGAGGGCCGTACAAGGGGTCTAACTGCAGCACGGGTAACACACTGAAAATCGAAAGGTCAGACATCTGGCCTTATAAGGGGTGAGACGTAACTGTCTGACCGAAAAACGGTGATACTCCAATGTATGTCCGAAAAAGGGTGATACTCCAATGTATGACCGAAAAAAGGGTGATACTCCAATGTATGACCGAAAAAAGGGGAATACTCCAATGTATGACCGAAAAAAGGGTGATACTTTTATAAGGAAAACAAGGGCCAGTCCCACTGATGTCTGACCTTTTTTCGGTCGTACATTGGAGTATCACCCTTTTTTGGTCATACATTTGTGTATCACCTTTTTTCCGGTGAGACTTTTTGTATCACCAAAATTTGGTGAGACTTTTTGTATCACCGAAATTTGGTGAGATATCTCACCACTTGATTTTCAGTGCATGGGGCTAAACTGGACAGAAAATCGGAATTCTTTCCGTCTGTCACGCATTGATACCCATTTCAGGGCTGATCACCAGTCGATCCGAGTCACGCCAAAGCAATTTCGACATCAAAAATACCAGGCTTTGGGGGCGTTCGAAAAGTTGGGTTTAAGGTTTGCTACCATAGCGGGGCTGGGGGTAAACGGGGATGGTTGGAATGGGTGCATGACACTATAGGACATCACCATAGGAGTTCAGAACAGAAGTGAGACCGTTCTGAACCCAGGGGCCATCGTTTAATGAACAAAATGCGATTGTTCAATTTAGGGGTAGGTAGGAGGAGTAGTTACTCTGCGGGGGTGGGGTTCTCATCCGGCGCTAGGCTCAGCATGTATCGGAGGGCGCTCCTGCAAAATTTGACCCCAACAGGACCACCCAAAAGACTTGGGGACCGTCACAAAGCGACCTCACTTTTTGCACCACACTTCGAAAAGCGTCGTCGCGGTAGGTTAGGCCCCTGTTCTCGAGAACGATTAGAGACCGAGATCTGCGCTCTTGGGGGTATGTTGGCAACACATAGGGTCACTTATGACAAATCTGGAGGTTTCACCTCAACTCGTTTCGGATTTACACGGTCGGAAAAAAGTGGTGCTTTAATTTTGCTCACGAGTGTAGTTTGCCCCTCACTTTACGTCCGTACAAGCAGATGAAACATGTATAATAGTATTTGTTTCTTCAGGATTAAAGTATCATCTGCTAAAAAAAAACCCTAAGTAATATATGCACGGCCCCTTAGGGGCCGGGACACGTGGAAACAGTTGGGAACGCGCAATTTCGCAGAACGTTGCGCCGGTGATCGCATTTTCGCCTTTAAAACTGCGCGCGTCCGTCTGCCTGTCCGCTCACTCTCCCAGCGCTGCGCGACACACAGAGGTAAAAAAAATATTTGCTCGAAAGTCGCGCCTCTTCTCCAGAAATCGATGAAAATCGTCAAATAAGCGTTTTCTGAGAAAATTGCAAAATCCACGTGGAAATTGGGGGAGGGGGGGGGGAATTCCACACATGGTCACAGAGGGGGGAGGGGGGGGTCAAAAAGTGGCCTAAAACCGGCCACGTGGTTTGTGCACAGCCCCTAAAGGTCCCAAAAGCCGCCATTTTGAAATATTATAAAACAGTGTTTTGATTTTTGTGAATTTTTATTTTTTCATTTCCATCAGGTGGTCTTCTGAACCATTATTCCAAAACATGCTTCTTAAATGTGTGCATCCAGGCATTGCGATGCATACCGGAAATATGTTCTGCCATTATGAGGCACCCAATTGAACCTGTAAATACACATGTTGACATTACTTTGTCACGGCGAATAAATTTGGTTCACTATTTACAGGAAACAATTAGGAACCTCATGGTAAGTAAAGCAGTGCCAAGTCAATGCGTTATTAATGTCAAAAACGCTGAAGAATGTGTGCACCATATGTAAAATGTGTTTTACTTTCAGTGCTTACGAGCTCAACCAACTGCTACAAGCGCCATGCACTCATGTTTACAGTTTCTCATGCAGTGCAATTTAAAGCAAGAACAGCAAGACTCACAGGAATGTTTGGCAGCAGTCCTGCAGGCTGTTAATGATGTTTTTCAGAATTATGGTGATAACTCAATCACTCAGCTTGTGGAGGGTACGTGTTCCACGATTAGCCTAAGAGTTTCAGAGTTGAGTGCCGCTCATTGTGTAAGCCAAGTTATAATCAGGGTTGTTAACGATACAAAAAAAGTAACGCGTTACGTTACGATAATTTTTGATCTGAGTTATCGTATCGCATTACGATACACGTCTGGTCAAAAATGTAACGCGTTACGTTACGAGTATCGTTGTAACGTCGTTACGATACAGTCTTGCGACAGAAAAAAAGCTTTAAAAATAGGCAATTAGTGTGGCGGTATTAAAAGACATGAAAATAAGGAGCTTTAATTGTAAAAATAAAATACAACACATTGCATTTTTAACAAAAAATTAGCTAAATGTTATAGCTAAGGGGTTTTAAAGTAACATCAGGACTACTTCCAGTAATCAAAATTAGCCTTGAGCATAAACTCGTCTCGAAAAGTCTTATCTGCGAGCTGAGTACGTTTGCATGAAAAATTATTGCCACAAATCGAAAAGAACCTCTCGACTCCGCCACTGGATGGCAGTGCAGGGGCGTGTCGCCTGTGCCGAACTCCCGTGTTGCACTCGGCTGGGCTCGGGTGGCAAAGCACCTAGGCTCGGCAAGTGGGCATTGGTCTCGTGGATGGCAAATTGTGATTTTCTTTCCGACTCTAGTAGCACTTGTATCGTATCGAACGTTACGACGTTACGGGGTCTCCGTATCGTATCGCGTTACAATACACCGTGGGTCGAAAAAGTAACGCGTTACGATATCTATACAAATATCGTATCGATATCGTCGTATCGTCGTTACACGATAAAATATCGTTAACAACCCTGGTTATAATAAATGTTGACTGATTTAATCATCAACATTTTAGGGACTACAATGGAGACTATTATGTGTGGCGTTTGTCATAGTATGTCAACCAGAGAGGCTCAAAACTGGTACATAACACTTCCTATTGCTTCCGGGCTTCAGTCTCTGGTAAGTTATTTCTGCTACGTAGTGGTGTTTCTGTCTGTATCGCGCTAAAATTACAAATTCACCTCGGTTACAGGATGATTTGCTCGAGTCGTACTATTCACCGGAAACGCTAAATTCAAAATGTGACTCATGTCAGAATACCTGTCCGTCTATAAGGGAGATTGGACTGTGGAAGAAGCCCCCTCCAGTTTTAATTATTTCTTTGAATCGGTTTGCGTTTGATGGGAAATCTTTCCGAAGCAGGAAGATATTGGACAGGTAAGCCAATGTTCTTGATCCTCTCTGGAGGCTCCCCGCGTTATTCTCGAACGGGCTACTTCCGGATCGATTCTTGACTGCTCGAACTATTGACTTAAAAATAAATTAAGCTCTAGCTTTAGCCACTCGTCTAGCGACTGGACCTGGCAGGTGGGGCTTCACAAGCCTTACACTACCGTCCAGTGTCATGAATTTTACGAGTGCCATTTTACATATTTACCGTTTATATTTGGCATGTTACAGGGTTTCTTTTCCAGAGCAACTGGATTTAAATCACATGCGAGCCGAATGCCTCGAGGAAAGCATACCAGTAAGTGTAGTAGATCTTTGCACTATATCACTGTAAATGTAATAGTCCCATTTCTCGCCCGTATTGAGCGAGTATTTCTACATCGCAGAATAAGAGCGAGGCTCGCTAAAACGACTCAAAACGAGTATTTGCTGATATTTTTTAATCGCTCCATTAGAGTGATTTTGGCTTACATGACTCAAAAAGGGTCTATCACATCGCCGAAAAAGTCGTCAAAATGACTCTAATAGAGCGATGTCGATCAAAATCGCTCTCCCAGGAGAATAATTATTTGGTACAAAAAAGTCGATCTCCCAAGAGCCAGAAAGTCGACTCTTCCATTTACAGTGATAGTACTTACATAAACACCTAATCCTTGCTTGTTGTCCTTTGCTCCTTAGTGATATATATATATATATATATATATATATATATATATATATATATATATATATATATATATATATATAAGTTTTCTGATACTCTGTATTGTTTGCAGACGTATTCTCTTGTGGGTGTTACTGTCCACGAAGGCCTCTCACGGGACCACGGACATTATTATCACTTTGCAAAAGGTTCCGAAGGCTGGCTGTTGTGCAATGATGGTGACGTCCAACAAGTAAGTTCTGAGGTCCGTCGTTCATTCATGTCGAGGCCGTACAAACGCCGATGAACCAAGTGCAACGCACACACAGTAGAACACTATAGCCCGATACGGTTTGCCACACACTTCCACCGATAAACTCACTAAAACTTCCAGGGAGAAGTCCGAGTAAAAAGTGAAATTTTCCTTTTCATACCGTTTCCTCCGTTACGTCACGCATCTCCAAGTGTAACAACGCGCGGGGCAACGCCAGCGTCGTGGTTTAAGAACACCCATAAACATGTAACGGCCTCGCATATTCTTACATGACTCTACGGCACGACCGTAGACCGATTTAATAATGCTCCTGTGTGTACGTAAATTTACCAAATTTCTCTCGACTTTAAGAGATAAATCTGATATTTACGATATTTGGTAGAAAATTACAAGAATTGCCCCTACGTACCTAAATTTCCAACTTCCATTAACTTACGACCTTTTTCAGTTTGAGGAGGGCTTTAGTCTACAATGTTCTCGATCATGCTCTTTAATTCTCTTCGATTCCTTTTAGTTTGACGATTTTTACCCGTTCTTTACCACCACCTCTCTCCTAGAGGGTCATTAGAGAGCTACCCGCGATAGTCTCGAACGGGCTACTTCCGGGTCGACTCTTGACTGTTCGAGTTCGATCTCCCATATAGTTTACATGGAGTCTCGAACTCGAACAGTCAAGAGTCGACCCGGAAGTATTCCGTTCGAGCGGGGAGCTCCCTAAAGACCCTCCTGAGTGGTGAAAGTAACGAGTATTGTTCTCAGTGGAGTGCACTGTCATCAAAAGTGTTCAACTGACACACACTAACAAGTGTTGAACACTGCGTTGAACACTTTTAGATGCTCCGTTAAAATCCCATGTACTTCACTGGGGACAGAAGGGTGCCCCCTCAATGAACTCTTCGAGAGACGACGACGCCACGAAAATGTGCCTACCAAGACTTTTATTTCCGCACCAGAGCCCTGGATTGCACAGGCTACTGCGGGCTGTGCAGAGCGAGCGACTCGGCGAGCAGCCCAGACCAGAGCCCCGCGCTGCCGTTCCGGCAGAGCCCAGCCAGGCCCAGCCCAGACCAGAGCCCGCGCGAGGCAGCCCAGCCCAGACCAGAGCCGGCCAGCGGCAGCCCGCAGCAGACCGGCCGGGCTCTTGGCCGGGCTCTGTGAGAGCCGCGTCAGAGCCGGAGCCGGAGAGCCACCTCCGTCTCTGTGCGTCTCTGGCAGGTTGCACTACGGCGGGCTGGCGGGCGGGCGGGCGGGCACGGCGTTGAGGGGGGAGGGGAATTTATTTGTCACCAGTTTGGTAGCTTCGCGGAGGTTTAAACAATTAACATATGCCTACCATTTTACCGGTAAAAGGCGCTTGCGCTTCGGGGACCCCAACTATCAAAGAGGGCGACGGAGTTCTGCAATGGGCGGGCGGCCTCCGCCCAGCAGCCACCGAGACTCGTAGCCAGAGCGCCCGGCCCGGCCCGTCTGCTTCGTCAACGGGCCGGGTGAGCGCCCGGACCGAGTGCGGAGGCGGGTGCAAGCTCCGCCCGCTGCGTTCGGCACTTTTTGGCGTGGCGTGGAGTAGCTGAGCATAGGCATCGGCCAGCGCCGACCCGCCCGGACCTCCGCACAGGTGACTTCGGCACTGTTCGGATGTCCGGCCGGTGACTGCTGCCGCCACTCCATGCCACAGCAAAGCAGCACCGCCCATGTACTGTCGCTCTCTCTCGCACACCTCAGGTGGCGGGCGGAGACCGCCCGCCCATCGCAGAACTCTGGGCGACGGTGAGTTTCACGAGTATCCACGAGTAGTACTCTCGAGTGGGCGCGAGTATCGTGTTCGTATTTCTTGATTTATCGAGTTTCCGGGATTATTTTTGCAAAATGAGTGTTTTTTACCTCTCGGCTCGCGCCCTTTCTATCCTGACCAAAAGACAGTTCCTCTGGACCCGCTAATCGAGATACTATCTCGAAAAACAAATCCTCCTGTAGTAATTTAAAACTATCTCCAGACGTTTTTTTCTACAAATGTTATGAATAAATTCCTAGGAGAAGTAATTTGTCACTTTCGAATAGATTCTAGTGCTCTACGTAGGCTAAACTTCTCTCTGAAATAGCTGACTTCCGGTGCATGTTTTGAGGTACGAGCGCAATGTTCTATAAAATAGACAACGGTCTCATTTTTCGCCGAGGGATAGCGAAGCCTATTGCGTTATATGATTGTTCGGTAAATTCCAATTTTCGCTCCGTCCGCACGGTTTAGTCGCAGCGCCTGCGCAGTTCAATCTAGCTGCCTAGCCTGGCCCGGGCTCTGGGCTCTGGGTCAGCGGGTCTCAGTAGAGGTGTGCGAATCACCTTTTTTCAGGCCGAATCGAATCGAAGTTTTAATTTTATTCCCCGAATCGAATCGAATCGAATTTGTGCTGATTCGATTCGATTCGGTTCGGATTCGAATCAAATTCTGATTAAATTAGTGAAAAAGTGACGTATTTTCCCGAAAAATGCTGTATTGTAGCGGTATTAATTCGAATTCGAGATTTTAGAAATTTAATTCGGATTCGAATCAAATCTACCTTGATTCGATTCGATTCGATTCGGTTTCGATCTATTCGCACACCACTAGGTCTCAGCAGAGACCGGAGAGCCCTGCGAGAGCCGGGCGGTCTTGCGCGGGCTGCGCTCCTCAGCTGCATGCAGCAGTGGTATCGGAGCGGCAAAAGGTGGGAGTGGGGGGTCGCGGCGGTATCAAGCGGTAGTGGCGTAGTGGCAAGAGCCCGGCCGGCCGGCCAGCCGAGGCCTCGCTCCGCACAGCCCGCAATAGCCTGTCCGATCCAGGGCTCTGTTCCGCACCCCGTGCTCTTGCGGTCTCTGGGTAGGCCACCACCTCCACACACGTGTTTGGCGGGTCGGCCTACCCAGTGTTTCGCAGGCGCCATCGCCATCACCTCCGAAATAAGGTCCATTGCCATTGTGGGGACGCCTGAAGTGTTCAGCACTATAGTTGGACACATTCTGCTGGCCAACATATCGCTCTAACACTTAATGCCTCATATAAAATACGGGCCTTTTAACCAAGCATATTAAAGTGTGCAACACTGTGTTCAACACTTGCAAGTGTGTGTCAGTTGAACACTTTTGATTACAGTGTGTATCCCCTTTACTGATTCCACTTTCATCTCAGATCTCACGCAGTGTTCGAATGATCATTGCACAACGAGCATACAGTTAAAAAATCGAGTTAATCCGACAATTCTTTACTGAGCGGGACTGTCTATCATTATCATTTCTGAATTGAGATTTTTTCCTGTCATAGGCATCATGGGAAGATGTCCAGTGGACCTTCGGAGGACAGCCACTTGGCAAAACTGCCTACTGTCTGTTTTACACAAGAAACCTACATCCCAAACTGGGTGCGTAACATTATTTTCTTCTTTCGATGTAGGGATTTGCTTCGAACTTGTAGAAAGCAGTACTTTTGAAAGGTAACATGTTGCGAATTTGTGTTTGCAGACGAGAACTTATTAGTCTGCACCCAGGCTTCGGAAGCTCCAGAATCTACAAACAGCGAATCAATGCAAGCCTCAAAACGTTTCAAGCCTGCTTCGGTATCAAGCATTTCTGAAAGCTATGGGCTGCCTGGTCAAAAGCCTGCTCCAAAGCCTGCTTCAAAGCCTGCACCAAAGCCTTCTTCAAAGCCTGATTCAAAGCCTAGTTCAAAGCCTGATTCAAAGCCTGCTTCAAAGCCGCCTTCGGAGCCTGCGAGTAAATCGATAATTTCCACTTCATCAAGGTAAGTTATGTAATTATAGACGCCTCTTCGGCCTTGTCCATGCGTCAATTACAATGCATTGAAATGAAGAATATTGCATATTTTTATCCAGGAAGAAGACTAACCCTCCCAGGAGGAGCAAAAGAAAGGCTACGGAAAATATAAAAAAGTTTTCAAAGGCAGAAAAACAAGAAAATATGGTTAAGAACGTTGATATGGAACTTCAGAACGCTTCTTTGTCAACCTCTGAATCAGACCTTGATTCTTCTGGTAGTTCCGGCGGGTGGAAAGGGGTGTTCAATAATTTGGACACTTCTGTTATTGATGAAGAAATAGGCTTATGCGAAAAGTCAATTGCCGAAAGCGACGCTGACAGTGACACAGACAACAAAGAAAATGATGCTGAAGTGTCCGAAAAGAACAGCAGTGGCTGTGAAGTGGCCAAAGCAAAAATATTATATGCGAAACAGGAAGGATCTTTTTCAGTTAAGTACGACAGTTGGAGTGCAGTATGGAACTTTAGTACTAACAAATTCCAAAACCGAAGGAAGTGGACTGTTCTGCTGAGGAAACACATGCAAGCATTCCGGCCTTTTTGCAAAATGAATTTTGATAACACTGGCATATCTTACATAGATTCGAATGGGGACGTGCGACTTCGGGCGTATGTCCATTGTGGTACCGGCAACTGCTTCAGGTATGCGCTGTCATGGGTTGTCAAAGATGATAAAAATGATCTGGAAGTTTTCGTACGATCTGCAGGCAAAGAAAATCATGAAAACGCCCTTACAAATACAATCCAGGTCAGAGGTGGTGCCAGAGACTTACTAAAGGAGAGACTAGCTAAAGACACAGCTTATTCAGTAAAAAAAGTAGACATCAAGAACTTAGATGCCATAGTATATGCTGACAAAAACTGGCAAGATGTCAAACCGGACACGGTATACTGGCATGCTCGATCCGAAGCACTGTCCACTAATGACCTGCACAAGGACGACTATTTTGATGTTGTAATGAGAAGGAGAAGAGAAATAGAGAGTGACAAGTCTGTAAGGTATATTCAGCTGACAGCAGAACCCTTAATTATTCACCTGTTTTGTGAGGTTCAAGTTAAAGCTATCCTAGGGCACTTTTCAAATCAGCGTAACAAGATTACAGTGTATGCAGACGCTACAGGCACGCTCATACGGATGAACATTTACTATGGTGATACCGTGTACCTGTACGTATTTGTTGTCATTATTAATGGAGTGGTGATTCCTTTATGTGAAATGATCAGTGCTATCCATGATCAAGACGCAATTGGCAGTATTCTTAGCAAGTTCAGAATGTTTGTTATAAATGACTTGAAACGGAAGTGGCCGTGTATCGGCCGTGTAGTAACCGATTGCAGTTTTGCGTTTATTCACGCCATCATGCGCCAGTGGAATGGTACAACGTTGGAAAGATACCTTTCAGCTTGTTATCTATATTTGCAGGGCAAATACACTGTGGTTAATTTCACTGATGTCATTATACAGAGATTGTGTAAAAACCACTGGACTGCCATGGTTTGTAATAACTTGAAGGGACATATTTACAATGGTTGCATCAAAGCTGTTATTGTGGAGACCATAATGAAAATGATGGAATGTAGAAACATGAAGGCATTGGATGAGGTTCTTTCTTGCTTAGCAATTATTTTAATGTGTCCGGTGAACCATCAAATTGTAAAGGATGCTTTTATGCAGCTTGCGTCCTATCCAGCCTGTCAAAAAGAGGAGAGTTTGGAGGACCAAAGAAAACAGAGTGCCCGTACTGATATCGATGAGCACAACCTGGAATGCTCTGATACCTATTACAATACCCCCTTCCACAAACACTGCGTAAAACTGCTTTTAACGGTGGAGGAATACATAAAAGTGAAAATCGGGGAGCAATCTGTTGATTTCAATGTAAGTGGAGAGCTACCCCAGAATAATGAAAACTCAAATAAATATTACTGCCCGCAGTTCTTTGATACTGTTTTCCTAAAGAACAAGTATGCCGTTTTGATACCTTTGTGGACTTGTGTTATGGATAGTCTCAGAGAAGATACAGTTCGGACACCAGCTCCCAAACCATGGGTCGCCAGCAATGCCCCAGCGGAGGAATACATGAAGGACAAAAAAAAACATGTACACAAAGGTTCACTGCATGACAAGCCCGGGAGATTCATAATGAAAGATAAGAGAGATGTTTTGCTTCGAACAAAACAGGTATTGCTAGGTTTCAGAACTGACAATACATCAAACAAGGAAAAGGTGGACGAAAAAGAAATTCACAATGAAAGTATTTTTGACGACGAGGAAATAGACGGATTATTAGAAGAAGGCGTTGTGAAAGAAAACACCTTACCACCACCAACTTCCAATTTAGTGTTAAGTGCTAGTGCCACTGAAAACTGGAGTACACCAGCACCCCCGAAATTTGACTATTCTCAAGGATCTACAATTAAAAAGATAGCAAATACAATTGTTGAAGGAAGTGAACGTGTGTCGACAAACTACACGAAAACATCTACACCTGTGAAGGGGACATTAGCCCCAGAACTAGATGATAACATCGGTTTTCATATTAGTTCAATACCCAGTTTATCTCGCAAGTTGTACCAAGATGACCCGCCTCAGGTGGAGAGAAAAAATAAATCTCTATCACTTAAAGGCAATGGAGATACATCCAAGAAAAGGAGTATGAGTCTGAAGTCTATTTCTTTGGAAGGCAAGAAGGAATCGTGGAAGAGACCAGATAAGAACCTCTCTCCATCATTGTCAGCAGTCATCGGTGGCAGATTGGCTTCTATCTTGAGCCCCCTAAAACTTCAACCTACTTCCTCAACATTGCCAAACACAGATACCATGAAGAATACTGAGGAACACGAAGATGACGACTGTCAATACGAAGAAGTTCCCGAGACCGTTGAAGATCGACTTCAAAGATCGCATTTGCTGCCCTTTCGGCAAGACCTGCACTTTCAGGCCGCACCGTTTATTAATCTTCTTAATTCAAGTGAGGTGGCATTCATCAGTGAGCACACCACAGGTGACTACTCAGCTCTGCTATTTGTGTACGGTGAAGATGATGATCCCATTTACCTAAAAGAATACATGCCACTTCTCAAACCTGACTGTGACCTTACGTCCCCTATAATTGATGCATGCAACTATGGACTGCAAAAATTGTTTACTAATTCTTCAGTTCTTATTGCATCAACCGCACAGGGCCGTGAAATGGTTCAGCACACCAAACACCTGACATTTCCAAAACTCGATGTTTTGCAATTCAGTGCCGTTCTTATTCCTATAAAGGTTGATAACAAGTGGTTGCTGTTCCATGCCAACACCAAAACAAAGCAAATATCGTCTTCTGATGAAAGTCCTTCAAATGTTGCCAAATCTGTGGAAAATTACTTCAATACCCATCATGGTGGTGCATGGACATATACTGGGCGATTGCTGTCAAATAACGTTAACGCCTATAGCCAGGAACCCTCCGGCTTGCAAATACTTCAAAATGTGGTGTACCACCTGCAAGGTAAAGTTCTACAGCCCCAAGACCTACGGCAAACGTTGGCTCGTCAATGTTTGTTAGTGGGGCGTCAGAGGAAAGAAATGGTAGAACTCTCACCCTTAGGTGAGCGGTTTGAAAACGGACTCCTGAAAAATCCGGATTACTACTCAATGAAGCGGAACATTAAATTTATCGTGGCAGATTACGGCAGTGGAATGGATAGGGTCGATTCCATTCAGTACGGCTTGCTGGCTGATAACCAGGCAGAACTTATTACAGTATTGATTGATTCAGCGATTTATTCCATAGCAAAATCAAGAGAAGCTGACTTCATGTTTGTCAGAGTCCCCACATCTAACGACGTCCTATTTAAAAGATTTCAGAAAAAAAATAATTTAAATCATGTTCCGTTAAACAACAAAACACTCTTAATGCCCTACAACGAAAAAGGAATGCACTGGAAGATTTTAATAGCTGACTTTAAAAACCTTACATTTTCTGATATAGACCCTTACAAACCATATGAACCATCCCAAAGAATTTACAATAATTTCTTGTCGTTCCTCCGCAATAGAAATAAGATTGGATACGACAAAGTAAATACCCAAAACTGGACCAGCAAACCTCCACCACCATTCTGTCCCAAACAAGAGAGCCATGATGTCATAAACTGCGGTCTGTATGTCATTTACTATGCATACGTTGCACTAGGATTCCAGGAGAGTTCCCTAGATTTCGACCCGAACGCTCTACGGTCCAGCTTGAAAGCCATCCTCCTGTCAAACGCAGCAGACATGACAAGACTGTGTGTCAAATGCGGCTTGGACCAATATGCCATGGGTAGGCGCACATATGGACAAATGATCAAATGTTCCAGCTGCCGCCGTTGGCTTCACGTCAGGTGCTCAATACAGCTTAAGAATGTCCCACGTGAAGAGTATGAAGATGAAGCGTACACCTTCAACTGTGAAATTTGCAAGAACTACTTGTCACTTTGCCGTTCGCCATGATTCTTTTTATGATGAAAACCAAAATTGTATTTGTAAAGTGAAATAAAAATTAAAGCCGTTCCTGCAAGATAGGCAATAGAGTGGGTCAAAAAAAAAAAACGAATTTTAGAAATTGAAAATGTAATAGTGCGGAAAAGTTGCCCTGTCCGTTGACAAATTCAACGCAATATATTTTTTTTCGAAATCGGGTAATATTTTCCGATCCCGCAGAGCACCTAAAGTTTTGCATGGAGCTCTTATGGGAAAAACAAGTAAAAAGTGAAATTTCCAGGTTTTAGCTTTTCAACCAATGTTTTTCTAAAATCTTGTCTCGGAAATGCAATCTACTCATAAAAACGCGTCTAACGATGTGCAGCACTTAAGTTTTGGGTCAATGGTTCATGTGGTGTAATGTGCCAATTTAGCCTTAAAATGACTAAATCGGGGTAAAATGGCACATTACACCACATGAACCATTGACCCAAAACTTAAGTGCTGCACATCGTTAGACGCGTTTTTATGAGTAGATTGCATTTCCGAGACAAGATTTTAGAAAAACATTGGTTGAAAAGCTAAAACCTGGAAATTTCACTTTTTACTTGTTTTTCCCATAAGAGCTCCATGCAAAACTTTAGGTGCTCTGCGGGATCGGAAAATATTACCCGATTTCCAAAAAAAAAATTGCGTTGAATTTGTCAACGGACAGGGCAACTTTTCCGCAGTATTACATTATCAATTTCTAAAATTCGTTTCTTTCGACCCACTCTAGTGAATAGATATAGCCATAAGCTTATCAACCCCAAGATGCTTAATTTGTTCCTTAACTTATTTGCCACTCTTTATAAAATAAAAAAAGGAGAAGCTAGATGTTAATGTTTGCTACACTGACTGTATCCTGTCCTTACATGTACGGTTGTCTATATGTTATAAATACCAAGTGAAGTCGAAACACGTTGTCCTTTTATAATCCATCCTTATTCTGCATTGTGTCGCCGTGCTTACCGGGGAGCCTAAGTGACTCGCCGTGAATGTCGCTGATGTGGAAATAAAAGTTGTCGCGAGCGCGCCTGGGAGGTAGGCAATCCGCCCTGGTTGTGTCGCCGTGCTTACCGGGGCGCCCACGAGCCGCTGATGTGGAAATAAAAGTTGTCGCTGGCGCGCCTGGAAGGTAGGCAATCCGCTCTGGTTGTGTCGCCGTGCTTACCGGGGCGCCCAAGAGCCGGTAAAGTGGATATATAAGTTGTCGCTGGCGCGCCTGGGAGGTAGGCAATCCGCCCTGGTTGTGTCGCCGTGCTTACCGGGGCGCCCACGAGCCGCTGATGTGGAAATAAAAGTTGTCGCTGGCGCGCCTGGGCGGTAGGCAATCCGCCCTGGTTGTGTCGCCGTGCTTACCGGGGCGCCCACGAGCCGCTGATGTAGAAATAAAAGTTGTCGCTGGCGCGCCTGGGAGGTAGGCACCCGCCCTGGTTGTGTCGCCGTGCTTACCGGGGCGCCCAAGAGCCGCTGATGTGGAAATAAAAGTTGTCGCTGGCGCGCCTGGGAGGTAGGCAATCCGTCCTGGTTGTGTCGCCGTGCTTACCGGGGCGCCCACGAGCCGCTGATGTGGAAATAAAAGTTGTCGCTGGCGCGCCTGGAAGGTAGGCAATCCGCCCTGGTTGTGTCGCCGTGCTTACCGGGGCGCCCCCGAGCCGCTGATGTGGAAGTAAAAGTTGTCGCTGGCGCGCCTGGAAGGTAGGCAATCCGCCCTGGTTGTGTCGCCGTGCTTACCGGGGCGCCCACGAGCCGCTGATGTGGAAATAAAAGTTGTCGCTGGCGCGCCTGGAAGGTAGGCAATCCGCCCTGGTTGTGTCGCCGTGCTTACCGGGGCGCCCACGAGCCGGTAAAGTGGAAATAAAAGTTGTCGCTGGCGCGCCTGGGAGGTAGGCAATCCGCCCTGGTTGTGTCGCCGTGCTTACCGGGGCGCCCACGAGCCGCTGATGTGGAAATAAAAGTTGTCGCTGGCGCGCCTGGGAGGTAGGCAATCCACCCTGGTTGTGTCGCCGTGCTTACCGGGGCGCCCACGAGCCGCTGATGTGGAAATAAAAGTTGTCGCTGGCGCGCCTGGGAGGTAGGCAATCCGCCCTGGTTGTGTCGCCGTGCTTACCGGGGCGCCCACGAGCCGCTGATGTAGAAATAAAAGTTGTCGCTGGCGCGCCTGGAAGGTAGGCAATCCGCCCTGGTTGTGTCGCCGTGCTTACCGGGGCGCCCACGAGCCGCTGATGTGGAAATAAAAGTTGTCGCTGGCGCGCCTGGAAGGTAGGCAATCCGCCCTGGTTGTGTCGCCGTGCTTACCGGGGCGCCCCCGAGCCGCTGATGTGGAAGTAAAAGTTGTCGCTGGCGCGCCTGGAAGGTAGGCAATCCGCCCTGGTTGTGTCGCCGTGCTTACCGGGGCGCCCACGAGCCGGTAAAGTGGAAATAAAAGTTGTCGCTGGCGCGCCTGGGAGGTAGGCAATCCGCCCTGGTTGTGTCGCCGTGCTTACCGGGGCGCCCACGAGCCGCTGATGTGGAAATAAAAGTTGTCGCTGGCGCGCCTGGAAGGTAGGCAATCCGCCCTGGTTGTGTCGCCGTGCTTACCGGGGCGCCCACGAGCCGCTGATGTAGAAATAAAAGTTGTCGCTGGCGCGCCTGGGAGGTAGGCAATCCGCCCTGGTTGTGTCGCCGTGCTTACCGGGGCGCCCACGAGCCGCTGATGTGGAAATAAAAGTTGTCGCTGGCGCGCCTGGAAGGTAGGCAATCCGCCCTGGTTGTGTCGCCGTGCTTACCGGGGCGCCCATGAGCCGGTAAAGTGGAAATAAAAGTTGTCGCTGGTGCGCCTGGGAGGTAGGCAATCCGCCCTGGTTGTGTCGCCGTGCTTACCGGGGCGCCCACGAGCCGGTAAAGTGGAAATAAAAGTTGTCGCTGGCGCGCCTGGGAGGTAGGCAATCCGCCCTGGTTGTGTCGCCGTGCTTACCGGGGCGCCCACGAGCCGCTGATGTGGAAATAAAAGTTGTCGCTGGCGCGCCTGGGCGGTAGGCAATCCGCCCTGGTTGTGTCGCCGTGCTTACCGGGGCGCCCACGAGCCGCTGATGTAGAAATAAAAGTTGTCGCTGGCGCGCCTGGGAGGTAGGCACCCGCCCTGGTTGTGTCGCCGTGCTTACCGGGGCGCCCAAGAGCCGCTGATGTGGAAATAAAAGTTGTCGCTGGCGCGCCTGGGAGGTAGGCAATCCGTCCTGGTTGTGTCGCCGTGCTTACCGGGGCGCCCACGAGCCGCTGATGTGGAAATAAAAGTTGTCGCTGGCGCGCCTGGAAGGTAGGCAATCCGCCCTGGTTGTGTCGCCGTGCTTACCGGGGCGCCCCCGAGCCGCTGATGTGGAAGTAAAAGTTGTCGCTGGCGCGCCTGGAAGGTAGGCAATCCGCCCTGGTTGTGTCGCCGTGCTTACCGGGGCGCCCACGAGCCGCTGATGTGGAAATAAAAGTTGTCGCTGGCGCGCCTGGAAGGTAGGCAATCCGCCCTGGTTGTGTCGCCGTGCTTACCGGGGCGCCCACGAGCCGGTAAAGTGGAAATAAAAGTTGTCGCTGGCGCGCCTGGGAGGTAGGCAATCCGCCCTGGTTGTGTCGCCGTGCTTACCGGGGCGCCCACGAGCCGCTGATGTGGAAATAAAAGTTGTCGCTGGCGCGCCTGGGAGGTAGGCAATCCACCCTGGTTGTGTCGCCGTGCTTACCGGGGCGCCCACGAGCCGCTGATGTGGAAATAAAAGTTGTCGCTGGCGCGCCTGGGAGGTAGGCAATCCGCCCTGGTTGTGTCGCCGTGCTTACCGGGGCGCCCACGAGCCGCTGATGTAGAAATAAAAGTTGTCGCTGGCGCGCCTGGAAGGTAGGCAATCCGCCCTGGTTGTGTCGCCGTGCTTACCGGGGCGCCCACGAGCCGCTGATGTGGAAATAAAAGTTGTCGCTGGCGCGCCTGGAAGGTAGGCAATCCGCCCTGGTTGTGTCGCCGTGCTTACCGGGGCGCCCCCGAGCCGCTGATGTGGAAGTAAAAGTTGTCGCTGGCGCGCCTGGAAGGTAGGCAATCCGCCCTGGTTGTGTCGCCGTGCTTACCGGGGCGCCCACGAGCCGGTAAAGTGGAAATAAAAGTTGTCGCTGGCGCGCCTGGGAGGTAGGCAATCCGCCCTGGTTGTGTCGCCGTGCTTACCGGGGCGCCCACGAGCCGCTGATGTGGAAATAAAAGTTGTCGCTGGCGCGCCTGGAAGGTAGGCAATCCGCCCTGGTTGTGTCGCCGTGCTTACCGGGGCGCCCACGAGCCGCTGATGTAGAAATAAAAGTTGTCGCTGGCGCGCCTGGGAGGTAGGCAATCCGCCCTGGTTGTGTCGCCGTGCTTACCGGGGCGCCCACGAGCCGCTGATGTGGAAATAAAAGTTGTCGCTGGCGCGCCTGGAAGGTAGGCAATCCGCCCTGGTTGTGTCGCCGTGCTTACCGGGGCGCCCATGAGCCGGTAAAGTGGAAATAAAAGTTGTCGCTGGTGCGCCTGGGAGGTAGGCAATCCGCCCTGGTTGTGTCGCCGTGCTTACCGGGGCGCCCACGAGCCGGTAAAGTGGAAATAAAAGTTGTCGCTGGCGCGCCTGGGAGGTAGGCAATCCGCCCTGGTTGTGTCGCCGTGCTTACCGGGGCGCCCACGAGCCGCTGATGTGGAAATAAAAGTTGTCGCTGGCGCGCCTGGAAGGTAGGCAATCCGCCCTGGTTGTGTCGCCGTGCTTACCGGGGCGCCCACGAGCCGCTGATGTAGAAATAAAAGTTGTCGCTGGCGCGCCTGGGAGGTAGGCAATCCGCCCTGGTTGTGTCGCCGTGCTTACCGGGGCGCCCACGAGCCGCTGATGTGGAAATAAAAGTTGTCGCTGGCGCGCCTGGAAGGTAGGCAATCCGCCCTGGTTGTGTCGCCGTGCTTACCGGGGCGCCCATGAGCCGGTAAAGTGGAAATAAAAGTTGTCGCTGGTGCGCCTGGGAGGTAGGCAATCCGCCCTGGTTGTGTCGCCGTGCTTACCGGGGCGCCCACGAGCCGGTAAAGTGGAAATAAAAGTTGTCGCTGGCGCGCCTGGGAGGTAGGCAATCCGCCCATCTTTTGTCGCTGTCGTACTCAGGGCCCCTGGTGGGGCCCCCTCGAACTTTTGTGCCGTGTTTTTCACAGTAGGCGGTCCTGTGTGTTGTGTGATATAGACATTTTAATTCGCCATGTGCCTATCACAAGTATAATTGATATTAACGGTGTTCGGGGTCATTGTATAGTCGGTTCAGTTTAAGCTGTCTGTAGCCGCCACTGTTGTCGCTACAACTGTGTAGCTACAAACAGGGACGTGATTCGTCTCGGTGCGGCGCAGCGACAGCACCCCGTCGTGCGTTTCCGCTCGGGAGAGTGACACACAGTCAAAATACCAAAGTACCCAAAGCGATGTTTGTTTAGCATATGGTTTTACTTCCGTTTCGTTGTACCGGGTGTTTCTTTGAATGCGTCTAACAGTGTTGCGGGATTGCATACTCGCCAGCGCCTCAGGGGCCATGGCGCGTTACGGGCGAATGGGGTAGGCAAACCCGCAACACTGTTACGCATTCAAAGAAACACCCGGTACATTCTACAGGGATTGCGCCGTCGGAATCCAGCTGAAAACTGAACTGATATTTAATTGTCTTACATCGTGGAGGTCATACATCGTACGGTCGCGGCGGACCCTTCCCAACGAGGTGTAGCGTGCCCAGCACGTAGGGAGGCCCTCTTATAATTTCGTCCTGCAAGGCGATTCACAACACCGTTTTGTAGTGCTATGGCCGTGCCCCATAAGTGCGACAAGGAGAGAGCGACGAAACCAGGGTGCGGAATCACCCTGTAGGATCTCTTCCTCCTGTATCTTCCCTTGGCCCGCTTTCGCGCTCTCCGTCTCTCCCTGCCCCCTCTCCTCTCTCTCGTTCTGTCTCTCTCTCACTAACGCGGCGGGGCGGGGGCGGCTGACACATTTGACGCGGTGTCCTGTCCCGTCGCGTCCCGTACCGCTACCCAGTGCTTTGACCTACCTCCACGGGCTGCGCGCGCCGCACCGCGCCGCTCCTCGGGTTCAGCTCAGCGTTGGCGGTTCGGTTGTTCCGTGTTTCAGCGAGTCATAGAGGGCCGGGCAGAGAGGGGGGGGGGGGTACAATGAGCGTCACGCACAGCAACGCTCACGCCGACGAATATTTCTATAACGTGCCCAACGACTACCCTCCTCTCTCTCTCTCTCTCTCTCTCTCTCTCTCTCTCTCTCTCTCTCTCTCTCTCTCTCTCTCTCTCTCTCTCTCTCTCTCTCTCTCACCCTAACAGAAGGGGCGGACTGCGGTGTTTCTTTATATTTTTCTGATAACACAGAGGCGGGGTGCGCCGGAGCCCTTGTCATCGCCCTTCGACCTTTAATTGCCCCGCCCCGCCGCCGCCGCCCTTGATGTGGAAGCAGCTTAAGCTCTAATGCTCTCACACTCACCGTCGAAATAACAGCTCGGACCTGTTTGCCCTCCGCTGCTCACTCATACACTCACAAACGCGCGCGCGCTCACGCACACACACACACACCTGGTGTGCTATTCGTACTTACAACATGATCGACCCTGCTCCCCTTGCAGGGCCGAGGGCTGCCCTGGGCTGGCTAGCCTAGGCTGGGCCGGCGCCCGGCGTCCGCCCCGCCAACGCTTTCGTGCTCGGCTCGCGGGCCGGGCAGCCCCTAAGCCTCGCGAGCAGCTCCTCCTCCCCGTCCCAACAGGACTGTAGAGTAGTGTTGATGTTGACTGGATTACATCGACGCGGACCATACGATAGTCGGTATGTAGGTCATCTGCCATCGTCCACGGGTGGACAGGCCGGGCGAGGCGGGGCGGGTGCGGCCGTACCGTACCGGCGCGGGCCGGAATGGAATGGACTATACTGCAGCGCGGCTGACCGTACCGGCCCGGGCCGGGATGGACTATACTGCGGCATGGCACGCGGCGTCACACACCGCGCGTTTAGCGTCGCCCCTTCCCTTACCCCTCCCAGCGGGAAGCGAGGGGAAAACTACCCTCTGCGTCCGTAACTACTTATTTGCCGTGACCGCCCTGACTTTAGTAGCCTACTCACTTATGGTAAATATACAATTTTAGGGGATTGATTTTTTCTCCCAAAAAAAGGATTTATGACTTTTTTGCAATGTTGTCTCATCGCCACGACGGAGCTTGTCGACGGTGGTCGGCGTGCCGGCGGGCCTGACGGGGCGGGACGGGACGCGACGGACACGTCCTTGTGCTCGATTTCGGTAACGAGGCTGCCGCACCTGCCGACCCCGCGGCCGAGCCGGGCCGGGCAGACCAACCCCGCGATGGTAATCACGCCTCGCGCCGCCCCACCCCGTCGTCACCCATTGCGGAAATAAAATCGGAATGGTTTTCGGAGTCGAGTTGGGGTAGGGGTGGGGAGAGCTACCCCTGTTGCCCCGTTCCATTTCCGAATGACTCAGAGCTCACCACCACTCAGGTCAGGTACCGCGCGCGCCGCGGCGGTGGGAGTGCTGTTGCCCCCAGTAGTCCTGGAAGGCCCCCCCTCCCCCCCGGTCCGTCTCAAGGTCTCCACCCCGCCGCTCCCTCGTCGCCCTGGATTTGCATTCCCGCGCTTTGGAGTGTTATGCTAATGAGGTGCTGCGCCCTGCCCCCCCCCCTCCTCCGCACTCTGTCGTACACTGCACCGGCCTCAGTCTGGGGGAAAGTCCGGGGAAAACGCAAATGGCGCGACAGAATATCACGGCCGCAGGGCGCGGCGTCGACTGGGCTGGGCTGTGGGTAGGGGGCAAGGTTCGGCACGAGAGAGGGGCACGCTGACTGTTCCGAGGGCACATTATGTGTACTTTGTATTCCATAAAAATATTCCACGTATTTTATTAAAAACATTCCATGAGTACGTGAGTAGGAATAACAATATTCCATTAATCACTAAAATATTCAAAATTCCCCCAAAAAGTCCATATTCCACATTCTTACAAAATTTCCTCCTATTCCATCAACTGCGAATAACTCGAATCTTTCGCCCCTCGAGAGCATCTGACCCGAGGGGGAAAGAACTCTGAATTTTGGTGTACACGTTTTGTGAATTTTCGCGAACTTTGTAATTTTTTTAAGTTTTTTTTTTGTGAATTTTCACTTGACTTTTACCCAAAACCAGAATTTGTCTGAATTTTCGTGAGGTTTTTTTATTATTTTAAAATTTTTCTGAATTTTTAAAGCTTTTCTGATTTTTTTTCCTGAAGTTTTCTGAATTTTGAGGTGTACAAAAATTTCCCAGTTGTTTCCCCCTCGATTTGACCGCAATGCGCCCGGTGGTGTCCGCAGGTGCAGGTCCGGCCGGCCGCAGCCCCTGGCCCTGGCAATCACCGCGGCCCTGGCCGCCCTGGTGCTGGCCGGGCCCGGGCCAGCGTCCGCCGCGCGGCTGACGGCGTCCGGAGGGGTGGCCGCTGGAGCCATCGCCGGCCCGCGGCCCGTGGCCACGCCGGCCCCCGTCGACGACTCGGTGAGTATACCGCAAGAGAGGGACACGATGTTTGCACTGCCTTTACCTTGCGAACAGTAGTGGCTGCTTCGTCATTGCGAACGAATTCTTTTGTATTGCGCTCTAAAAAATTCTTTGTAAGCTTACAAAGCAGCCAAATCCGTTCGCAATGCGAACAAATCGCTCTCAAGGGTTTGTCAGCGCGGGCAGTGACCCCGGGAGGGAGATGACCGCGACCGCGCGGGTGACCGCAAGGGTGACCGCGGGGGATGACTGATGCGACACCGTGTCACGCTGATTAATCAAATCAACCTTGTTTCCCCGCCGCGCCCCGCCCCGCCCCGGCTGCAGTTCCGGCTGAAGCGGCAGGAGTCGGCAGGAGGTGAGTGCGCACCACAACAACGACCGGACGATTTAACGAGACAATAAGCCGTCGGCTCGGTTCGGGTTTAACGGCAAAATAATAATTATTATTCGCACGGCGCCGATCGCGCGCGACCGCGACTCGACCTTGACGTCACGTGTGTGTGTGTGTGTGTGTGCTGCCGGCAGAGATCTGCGACTTTGGCGCCGATACGGACCCGTCGCTGTGCGACTGGACGACGCGCAACGCCTCCGGCTCTCAGGTGTACGTGCCGCGGTGGGAGTTCGGCGCGGGCGTGCTCTCCAACTGGATCGGCGGCCCGCCCAAGGACGCCGGCGGAGGGGAGAGCTCGGACAAGGGTGAGTGCCGCGTGCCGTGCCGCGCGCCGCGCGGGTTCATTTCGCACTCACTATGCGAGGGGGGAAAAACTCAGAAATTTTTAAACACCTCGTAATTTAGAAAAATGCAGAAAGTTTAGAAAAAAAGGAAAATTTACAAAAATTTTGGTGAAATTGAGGTGAAAATTCACAAAAAAGTCTTTAAAAATTCACAAAAATTCGCGAAATGTGTACCTCAAAATTTAGAGTTGTTTCCCCCACGTCAATAAGACATCAAAGACGGAGTTTAGAAAAAGGAAAAAAAAAAACCCTCGATAGCCGGTCAATTCGCGTCCCTGTTAATCTGTCGATCCAAAATAGGTAAAGAGACGACCTGATTTACAAAATTGCAGCCGGATTTTTTTTAAAACGCGTGTAGGGGGTAGGGGTTCATGTCAAAAACAAAGAAGGAAAAAGTCTTCACACTTCGCCGCTAGATATTGTCTGTTATTTTACGAGTAGGCTACTTCAAAACTTCGGAACAAAATTAGGTCGTCTCACGACCTATTTTGGAGCGACGGATTTACAGTGGTCGCTCACTAACTCACTGAGTTTTAAGTTCAACTCGATGTGCTTCAATGTTTTTGATTGCTCCCACGACTCATGTGCCTTTCCATAACTTTGGAAATTTTCTGAATATATTTCCTATATTCTAATACATTATTCAGACTGGCTCGTTTTTACCACGAGAGACTCAACGTGGTTTGCTCTTACCCTGATCCATCGTCCCCCTGCCTTCCCCTCAGGCGGCTACGCGTTCTTCGAGACCTCGCTGCTGGGCAGCCCGGACAGCCGCGTCTCGTCGACGGCCACCCTGGAGAGCAACCCGTCCGACACGACGGGCCAGGAGGGCAAGTGCCTGACGTTCAGCTACGTCATCGACGGGCTGAGCGCGGCGGGGCTGCGCGTGCTGCTGCGGCCCGCCCGCGTGGACGGCATGCCGCCGGCCGCGGAGCGCGAGCTGTGGTCCGCCAGGGACTCGACGGGCAAGCAGTGGGCGCCCGCCGCCGTGCTGTACGCCTTCAACACGGAACACCAGGTGGGTGGGTGCCAGCTCCACGCGGCCGGGTCCGGCCCGAAGGAAATTCTCCAAAAGTTTGGCAAAGCAGTGCACACTTTTTGCGGTGATTCCCCACAAATTCCTCCCGAACCTCTTGAACTTATGAATCAGAATTTTCGGAATTTCGCGACAAGTTCACTGAAATTCACCTAAGTTTACGATAGTTCACCGAAACTCTTCGATACAAAGTTGGTCCAAGTTAAACCTTAAAGGTGGGGTGGGAGCCTCTTCCCTGCGGGGTCACCGTCGCTGCGAGCTCACCGCGCGGCGCCGGGCGCGCACGTGTTGCAGATCGTGTTCGAGGGGCTGGCGCGGGACGCGAGTGACCCGCGACGCAAGTTCCGCGGCCACGTCGCGGTGGACGACATCGCGCTCAAGGCGGGCGCCGAGTGCCGCGGCCACTGCACGTTCGAGGGCGGCCTGTGCGGCTGGGTCAACGACGAGGACGACGACTTCGACTGGACGCTGGGCCGCGGGTCCAGGAACCCGTCCACGGGGCCGGCCACGGACCGCTCCTCCTTCGCATACGGCGGGCTGCAGGGCGGCTACGCCTTCATCGACTCCAGGCAAGTGACGGGGGCGGGGCACGCTGGCGAGGCGGGCCGGGCGGGGCGGGCAGGCGGGCGGGCGGCAGGGGCTGGGTAGGCCGCAGGGCCCGCCCGCCGCGCGCCCCTGTGTGGCGGCTCTGCCTACCCTCGTCTTGACAGGCGCTCCCCGTCTCCAGAAGTGGAGCAGCAGCCTGGGCGGGCCGAGAGGCGGGGCGGCGCCGCGGCGGGCGGACGAAGCGCTTGACGTCACGTGGGGTGGGAGGCGAAAGGGCCGCGCCGGCGGCAGACGTGACAGGTGCAGCCGTCTGATTCCGAAGATTGCTCTATCGCGCCTCGGTCTCGGTCCTCGTCGCACTCATGGGGCCCTGTCATCCCCAAACACAGGGCACTGCCATAGGTGCGATGAGGACAGAGGCACGAGAGCAGGTGTAGCACCCTTCTCATCCGTCCCCTCCCCTCTCCCCTCCCACAGCTTCCCGCGCAGGCCCGGCGACGTGGCGCGGCTGTCGAGCGCCGAGCTGGACCCCACGGGCGCGGACGCGCCCATGTGCCTGCGCTTCTGGACGCACATGTACGGCAACGGCGTGGGCACCCTGAGCGTGCAGCTGGCCGACACCCGGGAGGAGGGCCACGAGCAGGTGCTGTGGACGCTGTCGGGCGAGTCGGGCAACGCCTGGTACCAGGCGCAGGTCACCGTGGCCGCGGCCAATCCCTTCAGGGTGAGTGAGTTGGCGAGTGAGTGGCGGGAGGTGCGGGGCCCAGCTCAGCGATTCCGAGCAGCGTTTAGTAGTGGTCGCGCTCGTTCGCTCCATTTCGCCGTAACCCACGTGTGCGACAAGGACAGAGAGGCGAAACCGGCGAAACCACTGGTAGCGGAATCGCCCTCCCGGGGCCCCGCCCCGTCCCGCCCGGCCCGGCCGGGACCCTGACAATGGCAGGGGACCCTGCTCAAGGCTGGCGTGTGATGTTTCATGTTACAGGTCGTGCTGGTCGGCCGCGTCGGCCGCAACAGCCTCGGTGACATCGCCGTGGACGACGTGTCCCTCTCGCAGGGTAGCTGCCCGAGTGAGTCCACGACGCGTGAGCCGAGGGGTCGTTGATGATGAAACTCTATTTGTTCACCACTCCACTCGTGTCTGCCGCAGCCGCGCCGCAGGTGGCCGCTTCCTCCCGCGTGGACTGCACCTTCGAGGTGGACGAGTGCGGCTGGGTGAACGTGGCGCCCCGCGAGCGTCGCGACGACATGGACTGGGAGCGCGTGTCCGGCGCGGGGCAGCGCTCGCAGCTCCGAGACCACACGGTCGGCTCGGACAAGGGTGAGTGAGAGCGACGGGGTCAGCTCGCTGCCCCTGCCCTCCCCTCCCCTCCCCTGCTGACTCAGTCTGTTGTCTGTTGCCGCCCGCAGGCTCGCTCATGACGCTGGAGCGCTCGAGCGTGCAGCGGCCCGGCAGCAGGGCGTGGCTCACATCCGAGAAGATAAACGGCTCCTCCCAGGCGCGCTGCCTGTCGTTCTGGTACGTGCAGCGTGAAGCAACAAACCGCTCACTGGAAATCCCAGCGCGCACGAATGCTGCTGCTCACCTGAACGATAAAACCTTTTCTGGCATGAGCACGATTTTCAACTCTGCGCTTCAGGTACATCATGAACGAGCCGTTCGTGGACACGGCGGGCCCCAGCCTGGGCTCCCTAGCCGTGCTGGTGCGAGGGCTGGGCGAGGCCGCTGCCGGCTCCCCGCCGCAGGCCGTGTGGAGGCTCTACAACAACCAGGGCCCGGACTGGAAGTACGCCCAGGTCGCCATCACGGACACGAGGGACATCACGGTAGGGCGGCGCGCGGCACAGACCACAGACCCCAGGCTAGCCTGCTGGCGGTCATATGGTCCAAGTCGGAGGGGTTGATGGAGGGTTCGTCTTTTCCAGCTCACGTTCGAGGGCAGCTGGGGCTCCAGCAGGGCCAACGGGCTGATCGGCATCGACGACATTGCTATCTTCCCCGGACAGTGCACGAGTAAGTGGAGGCGCACGGCGCGCACTGCCGTTTGGAACCTCTCTGCCTTTGGGCGGAACTTCCCCCCAAGCTTTGCCGCATCACGCCCCCACACTACTTCACGTTACGTCTGCCCGCAGCCATGCCAGCCTCTGCCGCGGTGCGGCAGGCCGAGTGCCACTTTGAGCGCGACACCTGCACCTGGTCCAACGAGACCAACGGCATCGCGCCCGCCTCGTGGAGACTCGCCTCGCTCGCCAGGCGACCGGCCAGCCTGCCCGACAAGACCTTCGGCGCTCCGGGTGAGTGCGACGCCAGCAGCGTATGAAGTGTATGACGATAGGGTGGGAACAGGCCGACTCGTACTACGGTTATTTGCACTTCCGACGATTCGTCCTTAACAATTCGTCCCATGATTACTCGTCCCCAGACTTTTCGTCCTCGGTTACTTTGTCCCTAGTTATTTAGTACTAAGAGAACTTGTAACATTTTTATAATTCCATGCAGATGTTGTGGCCGCATGCCCGGGTGAAGTCCACGACGCGATCCTCCCAAGGGGCGGGCAACTCATGTATTTCCGTGTACACTTGCCTTGTATTTCTAATGTATTTTTCGGTATTTTTCTCGTATTTTTTTTTAGTATTTCTATGTCGAAAACCGAGTTTGGAAACGTATCGCAAGTCATTGGTTTCATCCTAGATTCCAAAATAAATTTCTTAATTTTGGCCAATTTTGCGGCTAAAATCTGGAATTTATTTTTTCGGTTCTACATTGTACACACGTTTGTGCCATACATCATCGGACGCGGTTTTCGCCGCAGATCTCGATTTTGGTGTCGGAATCAATTTGTGATAAACATTTACGGTCCTGCATCAAATTTTCAGGTTTTAGTCCAAACACCCATAAGAAACCAGTGTTAACTTTAAACCTCTGGCGCAACCCCTTAATCCCTAGTAGCGCCAATGCACGTACATCGCGCATTTCTGGAGCATTCACTTGCATTGCGCATTACAGATGCAGAATGAATGCGCGCCTTTTGAAATGCGTCTCAAATGCGCTTGAAGTAATGTGCTTTACCTGCGCATTGTATGCGCCCTACCAGCTTTGCGGAAATGCGCATTTCTATTGCGTTGCCGTAGCGGTTAATTATGCGTATAAAATGCGCCTTATTACCGCCATCCGCCAGTAGTGTTTTTGAATGTGACCGGCAGAGGGCATGGTGCAAAACGCATTGTGAATGTGAATGTGAAACACGTACCCGCCTCCTGCCTAGATTGTTGTTTGCCAGACCAGTATATGGTCGTACCCGTATAGGCTATTTCAGAGTCGGACGGGAAGAAGTAAACTGGAAGAACAAAAAGCGCTCTGCGCATGCCCGGGCGGCGTGGTGGGGGGCGCGCGGGGCCGGAGTGGGGACCTCGGGCGCCCCCCACCACGCCGCCCGGGCATGCGCAGAGCGCTTTTGTTCTTCCAGTTTACTTCTTCCCGTCCGGCTCTGAAATAGCCTATTACCTCCGTCTTCGGGTCGGAGTCACGTGACAGCACTGGGATTTTCGGATTGGGCCCTGAAGGTGCTCGGCTCCTGTTCGGCTCTTAACCCCGAAGACGGAAGAAATACGGGTCTGACCATATGCTCGACGATCAACTTCATAAAAATCCAAATATAATATACTACTATAATATACTACAAGATAAATTTAATATGTCATACCCAGTAAGTTATTTTAAAATGTTCACGGTGGTGTTGATGTCATTGTAGGAGTTGGAGTAGGCTGGGAAAGATAACTTTTGCTTTTATTGGTTCGAGTGTCCTAATAACCTATCCTTTGTGGACTCATTAATTCCTATGGTGTACATTTTGTTGGGATGTAGCACACATCTTACTCATCAACAAAGCGGGGTCATTTTCATGGTTGGATCCTGAAGGTGGGGAGATACCCATGGAAACTTCCAATTTTGTCTGACTATTGAAATAAAAATTAATGGTACAGTAGTGATTTCTTAAAATTATTTTCCAATATTTAGGAAAATAAAATTATGGAAATTACACTGCTACTTCGCCTGAAGTCTCAGGCGCCTGCAAGATGAATATTGTAGTTGGTTTACTCAGCTGAGTACAAAAAATATGGAGAGAAAAAGATTCCTGTAGACTTGAGCTCAACAACGGGACTAATTGATTCACTAACCCCAGCAACCTAGGTAGCACAAGTAGTAAAACCGCATTAGTGGAACACTAATATATTTGCGCATTTTATGCGTGGGCTCACGCTTTTTGCGCATTTTATACGCATCCTCAACGCATTTAAAACACATTTTATGCGCATTCAACGCGCGTTTGAGATGTAGTATATAATGTAGTAATGAAGTCGAGGGGTGTACGAATAGTGTACTACAGGTGTACTCCCCGTACTCCGGGTGTACTCCCCTTATTGCAGGTGTTCTCCCCGTACGCCGGGTGTACTCCACGCACTCTGGGTGTGCTCCACGTACTCTGGGTGTACTCCCCGTACTCCGCGTACTCTGGGTGTGCTCCACGTACTCTGAGTGTACTCCCCGTACTCCGCGTACTCCGGGTGTACTCCTACGTACAACAAAAATCCAAAATCTATGTCGTCCATCACTCGGATGGGTTTTTTTTCTTTTGTTCTATTTTTTCTGTTGGTAACAGATAAGTAAATAATTTGCTGAGTACATTCATACCACGTTCCTTTATATTTCACCCATTGATATTCCCACTCTATGTGCACATCACATGTGTCAGCATATCAACGCCTTTCAGGCATAAAGATCAGTGTTATATTGCTCAGTAAACAATTAATTTTCAAGGTGCATTTGAAACACGCGTAACATATTCAATAGGATATGCGCTTTAAAAAACGCATTTATTGTGCCTTTAATGCGCATAATGTAAATATGTTGAAAATGCGCATATCATGCGCAATAAACGCGCAACTTGCGTACACATATGCAAAACAAAGAACACGAAACAGTCACGAAGACGTCACGAGGACGTCATAATGACCATTTTTAAGTCACTTCGTGACTCCACGAATTCCGTGACCTTCAGATGACTATGTCGTGACTCCGTCAAATTTCGAAATTTAAAACCAAATTTAAACGACACTATTTGAAAAATACTGGTTCTGCTGTACTATGAAGGTGCGGAATGAATTTTAACCATTGGACTGGGAACCGCATTCGTGATTCCTCCGTGACTTAGTTGTGACCTGAGGTTTCCCAGTTTTCCACAACCGCCGGTAGGGTGCGTTGCAATAACCTCGAACCCTGCTGTAGCTGTAATTTCCCTTTAAAGTAGATAAATTTCAAAAATTTATTTTATTTGATTATGCCAATCAATAAAGATTAGCTGACTGCATGTGAGACGATATCTGGATTCACATATGCAAACACTGAATTTGATCAAAATAGCTGGAAAATGACAAACACGCGGATGACATTATCTGTCTATCTGGTTGGGGTGGTCCCAGTCGCCATCCTCGGTACTCATGTGGATGGAGTACAGAGTCACCAATGATATTCACTGGGGTCACACGATTTTTGAAGTAAGACTGCTGAGCTCTTACGATCTGTGCACATTAATTATTATTTGACTCCATTCTACCTTTCGCTCACGTCCCGCTGACCGCGGTTAGAAGTCACGATGACGTCCTAGGGACGTCATGTTGACGTCAAAATTTCGAACTAAAAAGCGTCACCGTGACCATTCGCATCGTGACCACTTTAGGACGTCCTCGTGACGTCTTCGTGACTGTTTCGTGTTCTTTGGGAATGCGCTTTAACGCTGCATGTAATGCGCGACGCCGCTATGCATCTGCAATGCACTTTTAATGCGCATTTCATGTGTGACTTACTACCGCATAGGAGATGCGCTTCAAATGCGCACTTGACGCGCAATGTGTATGCACATTTTTACCGCGCCTTACATGCGTTTAAAATGTGTTACCTTTTATACGCATTTTAATGCGCATTGGCAATGTGCATCTAATGCAGAAATTAATGCGCCATAATTGCGCGATGTACGTGCATTGGCGCTACTAGGGATTTTGTTCTAAAAATCTGAAAAAATTCTAGTAGTTTAGTAGAGAGTATTGGAACGTTTTGCTGAGCGGTCCCGAATTTCATCAAACACTTTTGGCATTTTGGATCACCCTGCTGTCCTGAGGGATCCAATGGATGACGAATGGGGATGAAAAATGGGACAAATAAGGGACAAATTTTTAAAACCGAGGACGAAATATCTTCGGACGAGTAAAACCAGGACAAAAACTCTGAGGACAAATGGACGGAGTACGAGTCCTTTGGGGGACGAGTTATGGGGGGACGAATGGGCATGGAGCCCGATAGGGTTTGCTCATTTTGGCACGTCAACCCTCTCATTACCACCCCCACAGCCCTCCCCATTTTCCACCTCCTGCCAAAATTTTCAATTTTAGTATTTTTACTTCCAAATTGAAGGATGAGGTGGGGTGTGCGCGGCGAATTCTAGGATGTGCTGTGCAACCAAATTTTTCTGGGGTGTGCACTCTAAAAGTCTTTGGAGATTTCCTATAGACTTTTTTGTCCTAAATTTCAGAGAAGTTAATTTTGTTACTAAAAGTGTTGTCTGCAATTTTGTCGACGACTAATATAAAATCCATCCGTAATTGGTCACAAAATTTTCTGTTTGGACATAATAGTAAACTCTTTGGCATCAATTTTGCGGACAGGCAAGAGACATTTTTAAACTTTACCAACTAGGAACAAATAAAAATTGTTTCCAATTAATCACAAAATTTGTCTATAACTGTGGACAAATTGTAAATATAAGGACGCAAATTTGTTACCAGCTCTGGTCATGCACAAAATTGTCCATAGAAAAAGTCCATTTACACTTAGTGTGTGCACACCCATATTCCCTGCCTGTCCCTGCCATAGGTTCGCCCCTGGTCCAGACAGAGCCTTGTGTGTGTTTCAGCTCATCACAACGTCTGTGTGATTTTGGTCCCGACAGGGACGTATGTTTTGTGAGTAAGGACCAGGGCTGCAGTGCGTGAAGGAGGTGGACACCGCGCGGTCAAGCTTCTCACCTGATCCCGACAAAGTCCAAGGTCCAAGCTCCTCACTTGGTCTCGACATGTGTGTTTTTGGTCCCGACAGGGACGTCTGTTTTGTGTGTATGGACCAGGGCTGCAGTGCGTGAAGAAGGTGGACACCACGCGGTAAAGCTCCTTAAGTGGTCCCGACAAGGTTCAAGCTCCTCGTGTTTTTGGTCCCGACAGGAACGTCTGTGTGTTTTTGGTCTCGACAGGGACGTCTGTTTTGTGTGAAAGGACCAGGGCTGCAGTGCGTGAAGGAGGTGGACACCGCGCGGTCAAGCTCCTCATCTGGTCCCGACAAGGACCAAGCTCCTCACTTGGTCCCGACAGGGCCTTGTGTGTTTCTGTGTGTTTTTGGTCTCGACAGGGACGTCTGTTTTGTGTGAAAGGACCAGGGCTGCAGTGCGTGAAGGAGGTGGACACCGCGCGGTCAAGCTCCTCATCTGGTCCCGACAAGGACCAAGCTCCTCACTTGGTCCCGACAGGGCCTTGTTTTTGGTCCCGACAGGGACGTCTGTTTTGTGTGTATGGACCAGGGCTGCAGTGCGTGAAGGAGGTGGACACCGCGCGGTCAAGCTCCTCATCTGGTCCCGATGTGTGTTTTTGGTCCCGACAGGGCGTCTGTTTTGTGTGTATGGACCAGGGCTGCAGTGCGTGAAGGAGGTGGACACCGCGCGGTCAAGCTCCTCATCTGGTCCCGACAAGGACCAAGCTCCTCACTTGGTCCCGACAGGGCCTTGTGTGTTTCTGTGTGTTTTTGGTCCCGACAGGGACGTCTGTTTTGTGTGTATGGACCAGGGCTGCAGTGCGTGAAGGAGGTGGACACCACGCGGTAAAGCTCCTTAAGTGGTCCCGACAAGGTCCAAGCTCCTCTGTGTGTTTTTGGTCCCGACAGGGACGTCTGTATTGTGTGTAAGGACCAGGGCTGCAGTGCGTGAAGGAGGTGGACACCGCGTGGTCAAGCTCCTCACTTGGTCCCGACAGGGCCTTGTGTGTGTTTCAGAACGTCTGTGTGTTTTTGGTCTCGACAGGGACGTCTGTTTTGTGTGAAAGGACCAGAGCTGCAGTGCGTGAAGGAGGTGGACACCGCGCGGTCAAGCTCCTCATCTGGTCCCGACAAGGACCAAGCTCCTCACTTGGTCCCGACAGGGCCTTGTGTGTTTCTGTGTGTTTTTGGTCCCGACAGGGCGTCTGTTTTGTGTGTATGGACCAGGGCTGCAGTGCGTGAAGGAGGTGGACACCGCGCGGTCAAGCTCCTCATCTGGTCCCGACAAGGACCAAGCTCCTCACTTGGTCCCGACAGGGCCTTGTGTGTTTCTGTGTGTTTTTGGTCCCGACAGGGACGTCTGTTTTGTGTGTATGGACCAGGGCTGCAGTGCGTGAAGGAGGTGGACACCGCGCGGTCAAGCTCCTTAAGTGGTCCCGACAAGGTCCAAGCTCCTCTGTGTGTTTTTGGTCCCGACAGGGACGTCTGTATTGTGTGTAAGGACCAGGGCTGCAGTGCGTGAAGGAGGTGGACACCGCGTGGTCAAGCTCCTCACTTGGTCCCGACAGGGCCTTGTGTGTGTTTCAGAACGTCTGTGTGTTTTTGGTCTCGACAGGGACGTCTGTTTTGTGTGAAAGGACCAGAGCTGCAGTGCGTGAAGGAGGTGGACACCGCGCGGTCAAGCTCCTCATCTGGTCCCGACAAGGACCAAGCTCCTCACTTGGTCCCGACAGGGCCTTGTGTGTTTCTGTGTGTTTTTGGTCCCGACAGGGACGTCTGTTTTGTGTGTATGGACCAGGGCTGCAGTGCGTGAAGGAGGTGGACACCACGCGGTAAAGCTCCTTAAGTGGTCCCGACAAGGTCCAAGCTCCTCTGTGTGTTTTTGGTCCCGACAGGGACGTCTGTATTGTGTGTAAGGACCAGGGCTGCAGTGCGTGAAGGAGGTGGACACCGCGTGGTCAAGCTCCTCACTTGGTCCCGACAGGGCCTTGTGTGTGTTTCAGAACGTCTGTGTGTTTTTGGTCTCGACAGGGGCGTCTGTTTTGTGTGAAAGGACCAGAGCTGCAGTGCGTGAAGGAGGTGGACACCGCGCGGTCAAGCTCCTCATCTGGTCCCGACAAGGACCAAGCTCCTCACTTGGTCCCGACAGGGCCTTGTGTGTATTTCAGCTTGTCACAATATCTTCAGTGTTTTTGGTCCTGACAGGGATGTCTGTTGTGTGTATGACGAGAGCTCCAGTGATGTTGACACGGCGTGGTCGTAGTCGTGCCCCTGCTCCTCACCTTGTCCCATCGACGACACTGCTGCTGGGTGATTCTGAACAGCGTGCATCTGTGTCCTCTCTCTTTCTGCTGATGGACGAGCCCCAGGAGTGCGATAAGGACAGGAAGGCAAAACCACCGTGCAGGCGAACGCCCTCCACTCAGGAAGCGAGAAAAGATTGTCTTAAGTATGGTGTGGGTATGAGTGACACCAGGGACGTTTCGTCTCTCTGTCCCTGTCGCACTCGTCGGGCGCGACCATAAGGAGCAAGAGAGAGGACACTACTGAACGCCGCCTGGAATCAGCCTACTAATGCCGTCTTCACGCTCTTCCCCGCAGAGGGCTACATCTTCTTCGACCTGTTCGCCCCGAGCAAGAAGGGTGCGCGTGACACGGCGCGCCTCGTGTCGTCGCTCATCCCGGCCTCCACCGAGGAGACGCTGCACTGCCTGACGTTCTGGTACGCCGCCTTCGGCGTGGGCGACACCGCCGAGCTGCGGGTGGTCAAGGCCGACAACTCGAGCGGCGAGCTGGTGCTGGAGAAGGTCTGGGAGCTGCAGTCGGCCGGCATGGACACGGCCCACCCCGTGTGGCTGCCCGCGCAGCTGCCCCTGGAGGCCAGCCAGGACTTCACCCTGCTCCTGGAGGGCCAGGCCGTCAACGGGGGCTTCGCGGTGGACGACATCACGCTCAGCCCCGGGTCCTGCCCAAGTAAGCAAGCTCCCGTTCGGTGTTGGCGTTGGCCCAGAAAGCAGAAACAATCAATGTCGAAGTGCCAAAATGACCCCCTCGATGTCAGGTGACATCATTGACATTGTTGTGTTCCAGGGGCGGATTCACGACAAAAGTATATACCTGAGTGTGAATGGCTGACTGTAACTTATTCCCTTACTTTCAGTTCGCCCCTTCTCGGCGCTGCCCCCTAAACCCGACCAGGACACCGGGAGATAAGCTCAGAAGAGTCGGGGAGGGAAGGCCCCGGCCAGGCTCGGTGTTCGTGTGGGCAGAGCAGGCGAGCACTGCACCGAAGTCGGGCCCAGGGACCAGAACGAGACCAAGCCTCGGACGACGAGGAAAATCGCTGTGAATCGAATCTAGTCTACAGCGGGGAGCGTGAGAAGCAATTCCAAGGGTGCCGGGCTCCTCAGTAATAGGAATAAGATAATTAACACGCTTGTCGCCCTCCGGATCTCATAAGAGTGGGGCGTAATGTTGATGCCGGCAGCTAAGGGTGTACGCAGAAACCGCAGGAGTGATGCGGGTCTGCCTCTGCTTGTGTCTGCAGCCCGGCCAACGCGGGGTCCATCGTCCACTCAACGCCTCTCGCTCGCCTCCTGCCGAGTCCGCCCCGCCAAGGTACCCCGCAGGTCGCGGTCAGCTGGTCAGCTCCTCGGCCCCGCGGAAGGCGTGGAGCCCTCTTAAAGTAGCTCTCCTGATTCGGGATTGTTCACGAGGACCTCGCGACAGGAACCGACGGGTTGCGAAGCGAACTACCCCTTTGGTAGCGAGGTGGAAAACAACTCTGAAATTTTTGAACACCTCAAAATTCAGAAAAATTCGGGAAAATTCAGAAAAAAATATAAAAATCAGAAAAATTCAGAGAAATTCAGTACAATTCAGAACTATTTAGGAAATTTTACAAAAAATCAAGAGAAATTCACAAAACTTTACGAAATTTGTACACCAAAATTCAGAGTTGTTCCCCCCCTAAGGGTCCGCGCACCACGACGCCCCGGGCCTCGCTTAGGGGTGACCATACGTGGACTTTGCTCGGCCGTGTAGTATACCGCTAACCGCGGGAGGGGCTTGTAGTGGAAGGTGGACCCACTCCCTACCAAGGCTGGCCGGGCACCGTGCATCTGCCGTTTCCAGCTTAAGCAGACCCGCAGTAGTCCTACGTCTTCTTTGAAACACCCGGTACATGTAAACTTTTCAGACCAGCAATTTCTTTATTGGACAAACATACTTAGATATCTAATCTGACTTGTGAAAATAAGTAGGGTGTAGCACTACCTGGCAGATATACTCCAGAACTCTCGGTCCTTTTCTCGGTCATCTTTGACTGAGCCCGATCGGTGCTGGCCGCGGGGCGGTCTGAAAAGTGTCGACATGCTCCCGAAGTGGAGGCAAAAGGTGCTCTCATATTTCGTGTCGCACTACCGCTCTCACGCGCACAGGGAACGCTGTCAGCATTGACCGAGCCCGTTCAGTTTTGGTCGGTCTGAAGACCGTTTTTGCAGTGTTCTACTTTACTCAACAAATCAAAATTGAACTGAGAATAAGATCGGTTGTAACCAAATAATCCTTGTTATTTTAGTTATGTAAATATGTACAAAGTTTAACGATAAATGCTTTAAGGAATGTATCATTTTTAAGTAAAATGTGTAGGATTTAAGAAAATAAAACGCAGATAATGATTCAGGCTACAAGTTGACTTTATGTGTTTCATGTATTACACATCGGTTGCACTTGATACCTATACATTTTATGCATGCAAAGCAGAAAATATTTTGCAAAAGAGACAGTCATGTTTCTATTGCTGAGACAAAGCCTACCGCACCACACCAACTGATATAAGCAACATTCAGTACACAACGCTTATACACTTGATATGCAAGGTGGCTATTCATATTTCATTTATTATATAGATGTTTGAAATGCAGTATAACCTCCATTAATCATATGTGTAATCTACACAATTTCATTTAGATGTATAGAAAAGACAATTTTGCCTTACCAACATATTTCTTGCAAACACTACAGGGAGGCAAGCATTACAATCAAAAGTTATGTATCTTTTCCGTTCAAACTGGCATGCAGTTTATATAAAGTGACAATTTTGAAGATCAACACTTAATATTTAAAAAGCCTACATTGCAATGGTAAATTAACTGTGGAGAAAGAAATAATCACAATCCAAGTTGGCAATATACACCTACAAACATGCCTCAAAATATCTTAACAAAACTTAGATTTAATACCTAAATTAACAGAAATTGCTAATATTCACTCTTTGAATGTCCCAAAAAGTTAAATTGCGGAATGTTTGGTTTCAAAATTTACAAATACAAATAAAATAGTCCTCACTACATTCTTATTTGCTGCAGTGGGCACAAACGAACCCAACTTTAAAATAAAAGATTGCACAGCCCACAGGAAACAGATATACAGATTATGTAAGTTTCCTCCACATTGCACATAAAGGATACGTGACCAAAGTCATTTACTGTTCTTATCTTGTGCTTTGAAACTTTTTAAAAATTGATGCTCATAGACAAGGCGAACAGGCGATACCCCGACAAACACCACTTTATGTTTAGAACCCTTTGTCGGTATATTGAAATGATCAGATCACACTATTGAAATGGGAGATACAAATAGCGCACTGAATGTTAAAGACTGATGCTGTTGATCTAAATCCTCTACATACCCTGTATGAGTCATATGTGTTTCAGATTGCAGCAGAACAGAAGAAAATAGAGTAAGGTCAGTGAAACTCACGGACAGAAACGAGGATAAACAGCAGTTCTATTTCACAACACTGGATGAAAAAGGCTCTGTACATGTGTACAGGTGTGACCACTCATCTAATACTGCTTGAATATTGAGCTAGATTGGTAGGGCTAAGTTATTTAAAGTAATAACAAATTCATTTGATTAACCATGCAGAGGGATTTCAGAGGCATGCAACACAAGGACATGTAGTTTCTTGCAAAACATCAAACAGTGCAGAGACACTTTCAGCTAGAAACAGAAGTTATTGTCATTGCTGCTCTGTACAACCTAATATGAAATAACACAATATTAACAGTACATATATATATATTTATAACTTTGATACAAGAATTTCAAACTTAGTTCATATAAACTTCAAACTTAAACAAGTCTGAATCCAAATTACAAGTACAAAGCAATATTTCAGCGCAGCTACCAAAGAGCTAAAGACTCAATGTAAAGGTGACCGATTAAAAATTGTTCTTCCTGTGTCCATACAACTATATGCTTTGATTCAAAGCAAATTAACATACGTTCTGAAATGGCAAGTATCAAGTACACGATATCAATGTACAAAGCTGTACAATCTTTCATTATACGTAACAATAAGGCTGAAAGGAAACCCAGGATTGCTTTGCACATTGAAACGAAACAAGCCCTGCACTAAGTTGACATCAGGCAAACCACTGATTGATACTCTCTCTAGATAAAGTACAGAAGAAGAGTAAAAACAGAGAGAATAAAATGTTTGCCAGCTTTGAGAATTCTCAGAAACCATGGAAGATACGCGGAATATAAGGACAATCAAAAGTTAAAGCAAACACTGACCAGGATGGTTGAATCCTAGGGTACCTGGCTATCTTTGAAGTGCTACACCAGTATCAAGCAGGCAGGTCAACACCAAACATAAAACTACCATTCACTGGGGTGGAGATTCGCCTGAATAACACTTCATAATCATCACATGTTTATGAGTGGGTACAAGGTTTAAGTTTCTTGGAAAAAAATATATAAAACAAAAAAAAGGGGGAAACCCATAAAATAATAAAGACTAGTCTACATACAACAGCTGTACACATTAAAGATAAATTTTTGTCACATAAGAGCACTTTTAAAACAAGATCACTAAGAATACAAATATTACTGAGCAAAAAACAAAATGTGTTTGAAAGCATATTCATTAAAAAAAAAAAAATGTTGACAATGTAAAGCCATATAGCTCATGAGATGTAGGCTTCACAGCAACTTGTTTGGATGGAGCACAATACAATAAAATGACAACAATATGTGCAGATGACTGAGTCTCATATTTCGATAGTAATAAATTTAAATTATTTACACCACTTTGAACCATACATTTTCTGGTCAGCGTTCAAGAGCTTATGAAGCAGGTTGACTACTTTCACTACTCAGGCGTATTTAACAGCAAATAACTAGAAAACTACAACAAAACATTGCAGATCCATCCAAAATAATTGGTTCAATTAGATAAACAATTTATACATATATATGTATGGATTGATAGTATATATCTTAATACATTAATAGAAGTGGGAAACTAGATCAATTTATCCCACTTGACTGCTCACCTTTCCAAACAATATTAAAATTTTTATGATAAATGTGGAAAACTATTTCTCCATAAGAAAGACAATATTGCTGGTGCTTTGGTTCTCAAGAAGTACACATACATTTGTGCTAAATTAGACCAGAAAAGTTCTTGAAAATGCCAGTCTTGTAAAGAAACCTTGCACATAAAAGCTCAGTTACAGAAATACAGTGAATCAATGAAAAAATACATATCAATTAAAAGGAGAAAACAATAAGTATAAAGGTAACACTCAAAATTATGATGATTCTGCAGTACGGATTGTTTAAAATTCACTACAACTTTAACAACAACATACAGACACAAAATTCATGAAGTATGAATGTGTGTGCAAATGAAATAATGAGGAATAATATCATACATGTGAAAATCATTCACTTTGGAACCAAGTGCATCCAATTTTAAGATCAGTGCTGTACTCCTTCAGCTAAATAATGTGCCAACTTGAAGCACCACAAAATTTGAAGTTCATCGTGAATATAATAGACAAAAAAAAAATTATTTTAAAAAAAAGGAAAAAAAATGAAATTTTGTAGGTCAACTGGCACACATGATACAATGGCAGCATACTGATCTGAACACTGATGTTTAAAAGACTATTCATAACATTATTCATGAACAAATCAATCACTAAAACTGATCTGCTAACAATTCACAAATTTCTTGGGAAACAGTTTCCTTGCTTGATCTTACTGTTAGACGATACATCTGAAAAAATCAATAGATAATTAGAAGAACTCAGACAATACAGAACAGAAAAGTCTCCCTTAAATATATGTAAATTTTACCTGAGCTTGCTTGTTGGGCTCAAGACGTAAAAGGCAACCAATTTGAGATGATCTTGCATGGATGATTCCAGCGCACACAAAATTGTCTGGGTTTGGATCTATTCCATCTAGCAATTGCATGCCAAAGCCCATTACTTTAGTTCTGGCAGCTACCAAATCCATTGGCGGTGTTGCTTTAAATATTTTTTGAGCACGCTGCTTCTCACTGCAGGGTGAAAAAATTAATTATAGAACAGCTGTAAATTACAGAACAGCAAAATTGAAAGGACTATACATACCCTCCAAGGTTTTTCCATCTGGCAAAGAATGATTCACCATTCATTTCCGTAGGCTCAAAGAACTTATTGATAGTGAGAGGTAGTTTCACATTAATCTTTTGAGGAACATTGTTGTATATGAAAGATATGTTCATGCTAGGGGAATCTGCAAAGCAAACATAGTATGCAGAGTTCTCATTAAAAGACAGTGCAAATTGTTGATACAGACACACAGTTAGGCTTGAGAAATTAACTTTTAATTTGAATTTTTGTGCACCTACCAATATAATCCTCAACACATTCAGCATTTAAAACCTGCAATTTCTGTGCCCCTGCCTCAAGAACAGGGTCCATAGGTTTAACTTGAATCACCAATTTACTTCCTAAGTCTCCTGGACTTGATATAGTTGTTTCATAGTTCTGAAATCATAATTTATAAAACCAAACTGATACCTAGTTTTATCCAAAGAGCAGATGCTTCTAACAATATCATCAGGACTATGCTACATACCTGCAGAGGGAAAGGAGTCTTGTTGCCATGGAAGAGAGCTATTCTACCCAAATTTTGCCTGAACTCTGACTTTACCCCAATTTGCACTAGGTCATTTTCAAACAGAACTCCATTGTTCTTGCACACAAACCTGCAAAACAACAGAATAATTTACATAACAGCAGCTTAACCAACACTAGTAAGATTTAGAAAACATGACACCACCTACTTTTTAGGATTATATGATTGTGCTGCAGCAAAGCTGTTGTTTTGCTGAGTTTGCTGTTGACCTCCATACATGTCTCCCAGAACATCTACAAGCATACCAGTATTACTCGGGGCAGCCGTCTGGCTCGCGGGAGGTGTGGAGAGTCCAAGAAGGTCGGCAGATGCATTAGCCGAAACTGTCGAGGGCTTTGAGTGAGAAACAGCTTCCGTGTGGTTTGCTGAGGGAGCAGGGTTTGGACTACGGCCTTCACGAATTTCATTTTCTGGCACTCTACCAGGCTTTTTCTTTTTTAACACCGCAAGAATAGATGATTCTCGCTCTGGGAAAGCAGGCATTTCTTCTAAAACTGTTGCCTGTAAGAAGACCAGACTGATATAAATATCCAAGAGAATCAGAGAAAAAAATAGCAAGAGAATGGAATAGAATTTTGGTACATACAAGAACATCAGTGGAAGCAATTACACTAAGTTGAAGATATTCTGAAGCTCTCTGTTGGAGTTCTGCATCAGCACTACGAAGATTGCTGTGCTGCTTAAATACCTCCTGAATATTATGTTTAATTTCAGGAAACAAGTTTACAAATTTCACATATGTTGAAAGTAATAAAGCTCGAGTCATAGGAGAGCAAAGATGGTACTGGAAATTTAAGAATACAAAAATTAAGCTGCCCAAACACAAGAGAACTTATCAGTAACAACACAAGCTATGAGATACCTTGGAATGCAACAGTTGAAACTGTACAAGTGGTGATGAACGTTGATCACCAGCAATTAGATTACCGAACTCACCCAAGATGTAACCACCCACTTTCACCATATTTTCATGGCACGCTGGAGCTTGAAGAGCCTGAGAATTACAATGGTGTAAGAAACTTAAAATTTAATAAATTTAAAAAACTGCACTGGCAGAGAAAAAGAAGACAAGCATACCTCAAAAACTGTTTTAGCAGCATATCCCTGTACATCATCACGGTTGATAACAATCTGGATAACTCGATACCACACTTCCTCAGATACATAGTCTCCAGCTATTCTGATTAAATTAAGAATAACGTCCACATACCACGTATAATCAGTGGCATACTTTTCAGCAAGGATAGCAACTTTAAGGACCTGTAAGAAAGATAAATTGTGAGCAACCCAGAAAGCTAGATGACAAATTCAGAAACTTCAGGCTGGCAATCACATACCATTTCTTCCCGAATAGAGTAGTCAGCAGTTTCTAGATAGTTAAGCATTTCTTGGACAATTTCTTCAGCATTGGTCTTATCACACATGGCATAGAGGAGATCCACAGCTTGTTGACGAACAGATACATCTTTCTCCATCTAAAATAAGTATGCACGTCTTAGTGATCAAATTCATTGTTAGAATATCTAATGATATTTAAGATAATTTACACATCAGTACCTTCATGGAGAGGATAACAACTTCTTGATGTTTCTTTACAGCTTCATGAGAGAATTCAGAAGTGGCAAGTAAACACATTGACTCCAAAGCAAGATACCTCAAGTTCGTTTCTCGGTTGGACAGAAACTGTCCAAGCTGGTTGCATGCCCGTACAAGAAGATTTGGTTCACTGAATAGCATAAGGTGGATGAGAAAATGCACCGTCAAACAATTACTACAGATAAAGCATCCCAAGTAGAATCACTCACCTGTCATTGTGAATGATTAAACTTATAGCCTCAAAGAGAACAGCATTTTTAGCATTAGAGTGCTGAACTTTCTTGGATTTAGGTGCTTCTTGAGCCTTATTCAGGATAGTTTCAAGGCATTCATTTAGTCTTCCACGCACACCAGGATCATCTGCATAATTTAAAAGGTGGGTCAAACAGTAAATAAGGAATAAAATATAAGAGAAAAAAGAAAAGCTTAATTATTTTATTACCTGGCGGGGAATAATTTTGCAATAATCTCAACAGCTTGACAGAAAGCCATGGAGCAGGAACGAAGTAATATGTGTAATCTTGCAGATCTGTGTAACTGGCAGTCACAATCTGAAGGGTGACATGGGTTAGCATTACATAAATGAAAGAACATTGGCAGATACAAAAGCAGGATATGAAAGACTCCAAAACCAAATTTCTAAGTTCCACCTACCCGACTCAGTCTTGATACAGCAAGACTAATGCAACCTTTGTACTCTTCAGGATTCTTTTTCACAAGAGCATCAATAAGAGAAGTGGCAGCAGTCACAACACCCATATGCTGATCATTCAGGAGATGAATGATGCGTGATGTCCACTCACCACTAGGAATCATCTCTTGAGATGTGCGGAAGAGCCGCAAGAGACAAAGTGCAGCTGACTGCTTTACAACATCCATGGTGTCCCTAAACAGTTAACAAGCGGTGTTGAGATGTTGAAGCTGCATCCAAGAATGATTTATTTATCATATTGTTTACTCACCCCGATACAAGTAACTTAGGGATGTCATAACCAAAAGCCTCAGCCATTTCTTTGCTACCAATGTTGGCAATGCACTGCATAGCTAGGTTCAAATGAATAGGGTTGCGAGATTGCAGATCGTTTTTAATGCTTTGGATGATAAGTTTGATTAAATCACTATTGGTGTTGACCAAAACAGATATGAAGAGATATCCCTAGAAATCAAACAGCAACAAAATAAATTTTACATTTTCCAAAACCAAATCATCACTGATTAAATTAAAGGTACTTACAATTTGTTTCTCTGAATATTTATTGGATGATAACAGATTGACTGCCTCCATATGCCCAAAGTCAATGTCATGTCCAAGAAGAAAAATAAAAAGGAGCTTGCAAACATATTTCTTTTTTTGATACCCATCTAGTGTCCTATCTCCTTTAAATTTGCTTCTTATATTTGCTAATTCTTTATTTATCCTTTTGATTTCTGATTCCTTGCTTTTACCTAAAAATGAGAAATATGCTGTTAGAGAGCATACTTGATGATATCACCTGATTTACAAGTGACATGAAATACTTACAATTACGAATGTCTGATATAAAAACAGACAGGCCTCTCATGCCATCCCCCCGTACTGCAGGCATGGTTGCACTTTACTTTGAACTGTAAATAATGGAGGGTGAAATAAAATATTTTGTCAGTTTGGCCAAGTTCATCAGAACAGTTAATAAAACTCTTCACTGAACAAGAAAAGAATTAGGCACACAGATACCACATCACATAAAAAGTATAGTAGCACCACGTTAACATTTATAATTACAATCAGACAAAAAACCTGTCCATCAGTAAAGCCAAATGAAGGACACCCTTAGGTCAACCGTATTTCGTAACTAACACTAAACTAGAGAGCACCTTAGTCACCACAACTGACAGACCAAAAGTAAACATTACCTTGAAGCAGAAAAAGAAAAATCAAGTTCATCTGAATGTCAGATAATAATAAAAATAATGATATCTGGTATATGATGACAATTTTAACTTGGATAAAGCTATTAAGGGTTGCCATGAGATAAATAATTGCTGCTCAATAATAAATGAATTAACTTTACTGACAACTGTAGCTGTCCAACTCATATCCAAATGTCATAAAATTAAAAAATTGACTGAATTTAATTTAAAATATTTTAGAAGCTAATATATAGTAATCTCAGGGGAAAAAATCAAATATAGTGAGAGCAGATGTCAAAGCAATAAAATTGACAGGAAAAGTCAGAAACTAACTGGAATAAATCTGATTAACCAGTTGTATTGATTTTTTTTTCATTCTGACAGATTGAGGTTAGAAAGGGTCTTGAGATGACGTTTGACACATGGTTAAGTCCAGTAAAGTCACAGGCCGGGTAACTTGCTCAAGGTATATGTACAAGCACTCGACAAAACAGAATTCGAAATACCCTACAAATAGACGAAAAATAATTGATGCGCCGGGGACAAGTCTTCAAAAGAAATTGTCAATGCAACAGGATCACTTTGACAGGACTTCTTATAACATTGCAAAACGATAGAGAAATGGAATGACGACGGACTTCCATTGAAAGGCCATAGGAGTCCCTAATTGGAATTGAAAGTTGACACACACTTCAACTTCCGAGAGATTGACAGCCGCTTGACCCGGTCAAATGCACGACATACATGGAATGATCATACGTTGACAAACTTCCAACAACCGCCACGGAGACAAGTTTAGAGCAAAGATGACAGATCACGTCGGCTCATCAAAAAGTGAAGGTGGCTGGCAGAACGGATCAACGAAGAACTATTGTGGAAGAGTCAATTCATTGGGATACGTTGAATGAATGAACAACTTGGCGCTGAATCTTCAGAGAGTTCCTCCCCCAAAGTGAACTGTGCCGTTCAGTTTGATAGCAGGCATAGGAAATTTTCGTTCATTAACTGAGTGGAAAGAACTGACACTCACTCGACAAAATAGTGCAACTTTTGTGTGATGAACGAATTCACCGACACAGCCGAAAGATCCTTCGAACCTCTCTTCTAGTCGAAGTACACGACGGTTGTCGCCATTTGCAGATCTAACTTCCACCCACTTGGGGGTGTTCTATTTGCTGGTTTGAAAATCGGTCAGGTAGTGGTCTCTTCATTTAAATAGGTTTCCAAGGGAGTCTTTCTTTTCGTTTAAAAAGAAGCATTTGACCGATATAAAAAGAACATCAGCATCAAATCTGTCTTTCCGAGTTGCCTTTTTTTTTTTTAATCTAACAAATTACCCCTCTTATCTCCTCAATAGTTGCGCGACTGTACTCTGTTGATATCGCAATTTTTCGTATGTCCATATGTCCATTTGCATCTTCTTGTTCTTCTTGTCCTGTTTGCCAATTGTTTCGTTGGGACTTTACTCGGTGAATGTGATCTCCGGGACCCAGGAACTGTGTGAGATGTGATGGATTTCACCTCTGATTTCAAGGAACTTGAATATTTACTATCAATTTGACAATATTTCCGGTTCCAGAGCAGTTTTTACTCTCTGCGTAGTAGCTGAGTAGTTGTGTCTGTTTTCTAGCTACTGACAACCATGGAAGAAAGTACATCTCTATGCACCAATTGGTAATAATAATAATAACAGTCTTTCTCGTTTTTCTTCTGATATTTTGTTTCTAAGTGTAATAATAACATCTCTTATCCCTATCATACCTACAACAGTTCAGAAAATTTAATTGTCATGTTGTCATTTGCAATTTGACTCGCTCTCTTTTAAACATGTTTTATCACACTGTCTAAGGCTGTTCCCTCTGCCACAATCTTCCATCATTTTAGTGCCTAGCTTTGCTCTGAGCCTCTTTTCCTGTCAATGTTGTCCGTTAGTCAGTTTTTTACTCTATTATTTTAATTAATTTCCAGCCAGCGGCCCATTGCTGCGAGTAACTTTGTCATTCACAGTCTTCACTGTCAACGGAATCTAACAAAATGTGAAAAGTGTGGTGAGGCTGTTCCGCGATCTGCCCTAGATGAACATGAATCTGAGTTCCACTCCAAAGTTAATTGCCCTGACTGTCACCTGTCAGTTGAGAAACCCCAATTAGAGACTCACAAGGTAATACCTGCACATTTGTGTTAATGAAACTAAGAATTTTGTGTTAAAATTACATCTTGACTCTTGTACAATTTGTGTAGTAAAACTTATGATTTCGTTATTTTTCTCAGAAAACTGCCTGTATCTCACGTCAACAGCATTGTCAATTCTGTGAACTGGAGCTACCCGCAAGTGAAATGTACGAACATGAAAATTATTGTGGTAGCCGCACAAAGAAATGTGAAGACTGTGGAGAATATGTTATGCTCAAATATGAACAGCTGCATATTGATTCAAATCATGGATTTTTAAAATTAGATGATGGTGGGTTTTGGTTTTTAATTTTCATTCAATACTACATATATTATTTCTCTTCCAACTTAATTGATTGTGGTTTCATCTCTAACAAATCTATAGAGCCAGGTCCAATTGCAACTTGGATTAAAAATGACCTGGAGAGTGGTAGCTCCAGACCACCCAAATCAAATAATAATCAAAAGCCTCAACTGTACACTGGAAAGTTTGACACAGGAGGTAAGCATCAGTTTTATTATTTCATTATCTTTGCACTGACATTTGACATATGGCTTGGCTTATTGCCTTTCTCATCTTTTCATTAGATGAAGATGAAGATGATGACATGCATAGCTTGTTTGCAAACCTCATGAAGAAGAAAAAAGTAATTGCACCAGCTGCGTATCCTGGTGTAGCTTATCCGATATCTGATCGGCCTCAAAGAACAATCTCTAAATCTCCACCACCTTACCAAGAAGTTATGGATGATTCTACGGACTTGGTGGCTCTACCTTGTGAATTCTGCGAAGCTATGATACCTGTTAATCAATTGATTCTTCATCAAGTATGTCCAAAATTACATTGAAGTATCCTTAGATGTTTTTGAATTTACAGTTCAATAAAAAATGGGACTTGATTTCATCTTGCAGACTGCTTGCAGAATGGACCTAACAAGCTTCGGGCGAGCCAAAAAAAGTCAAAATGAAAGTAGTAAGAAAAATTATTCTGGCCTGGTGATTAATGATAGTGATAATGAAGCTGATGAGGTTGACGAAGTAACAAAGCGACAAGGTCGGAAAATTGGTGGATTCACTGACTCTCGTTTAGGTGTTCTTCGAAGAAATGCAATTGATGAAGGCAATACAGACAGGCATAGGAATCACAGTTCTGCTGATCAGAAATCTAGTGTTGATGAAGGGACTGAGGCAGCTCTCAGAGAAGATTTAGATGATGATGGAGTTTACTTACCCTGTGAATTCTGTGGAGATGGTTATCCCCCTAGTCTTCTGTTAGAACACCAGGTGCGCTACCTATTTATATACCAAATTTATGTCTGATCTCATGACTTTTGATGGTTTACTCTTATCTTTTCTTAGGACGTTTGTGAATATCATCCCAAGAGTTTTCGAGAGGTCCAGGAAGTGTGGCCAGAAAAGAAGGTATGCTTCAAAATATTTATTTCAGTCATTAGTAACGTTTAATCTTTCACCCTAGCCTTTTTAAAATATATTATTATCCTCTGTATCCTCCTTATTGTGCACATTACGGCCAAGCAGCTCTACACTTAGTTTTAACAATTCTTTCCACTTTTCTCTTCAGGATAGTGTAGAAAGGCCACAGGATTCTCAAATACAGCACAGGTTAAGGAAATTTGATGAATCTTATTACAATACTTTTGTTGAATCTGCGAACCCAGATCAGCAACCGAACAATGGTGAGCATTTTCAGACAATTACTTTTACCAAGTATATAATGCAGATCTCCCCCCGTCCCCTTATTTTTCCATTCACTTTTATAAAAAGAAAAGACCAGAATACAACTTTTTACATATCTTCCGTCCCCCAATCTTTGATGTTTTTCGCACCGTGACTTTGGTCTCTTGAAAGGACCTCTTTATGACATTTCTAATTTTAGGTGAGGCTCAGCTGAGGAGAGTGCCCACGCCCACAACCCTTCAACCTGGCTCAAACAGAGATCCCACCTCCCACCACTCATGTTCCACCTCTCCCAAACAGAACTTCACCTTCAGGAAACTGACTGCAAATGACAATGTCAATGAAAAGTGCACTGGATTAGTGACACAGAGAAATAATTCAAAAATATCTGATCATATTGCTCCTGGGAAAATGTTGAGTGGTGAAAATACCTCCACGGATCCAAAAATGACATCTCTTAGCTCCTTTTACAAACCAAAGCCACAAAGCAGTTCCTCAAAACTTAATTCATTGACTGTTACAAGCTTTAGGAAGAGTGAATACTTGTCCCCTCAAACTGATTGCAGTAAAATGCACAATAGAAGACATCCTCCAATACCAGAGCACGCTATTGTGCCAATTGTTAAAATTACCTCCCAAATACAACCAGGTGCTTGACAACCCTCCTAAATTCTTCCAGCTTCTTTAGTCAGCCCTCAAATCATCATTGCAAAAGTGAAGTAAGTGTTTCTTATCATTAGCTTGTTGTATATGTTTACATAACTTCCAGGTGCACGTGGCAAGAGCAATATTTCAAATTCCTACAATGACATTCGAGGCAACTTCACTGTGTAAGGACATAAAGATAAAATTTCATCTTTTCATGTATTTAGTTTAATTCTAACAAAATCTTTGTCTATTCCAGGGCAAGTGAATGGAGTGATGATAGTGATTCAAGACCAACCTCAGCTACTGGTGCCATTCCAAAACAGAAGGCAGGAAAGCTAAACATTGCACGTGTGTATTCTTTTACTAATTTGCTTCATTAAAAAAATGCATGTTGTTTTTTTTTGTTTTTTTTTGTTGTTGTTTTTTTGTTTTTTGTTTCTTTGATTGATTGATTTTATTTTTATTATCTGTATATGCCATAAACATATTGCTCATGGTGCACAATTTGTTGTGCTGGTGTGATTCATGGTCAAGTTGTGTGCTGAAAGAAGCTTTTAAATAATTATCTAAAAGCCCAAGCACTGAAAAATTTACTTTGATTTTAAGGAAAGCTGGTGTCAATTAGTTATCTTTTAATATGTAATGTTAAGTTTAATTACTTTAAACCTTATTACAGGCAAAGTCAATCAAGAAGCACAGAGCACCAGATCCTCCAACCCGCTGATGGCAAATCATTCAAGAGTAGTTGTTGAAAAGGGTAATGTCATCTCTTATGACGCTCGTAATCAAAGGTATCAAATTCGTAATAATCTTAAAGATGAAAATGGTGGCGATGATGAAGATGATGATGATGAATAAATTATTTTGTTTTTAATAGATAAATCAAATTCTGGCTCCTGGTGGCCAGATTGTTCTTGCAATCTTTGGGGCATTTACAGTTTAACCTCTATAAGTCTTAAACTTTGCAAGAGATTCAAACCTTTTGCGCATAGCTGAAATGACCAAGTAGTGACTTCTCATGATATCTTAAACGGGTTATTTTCACTTTTACGATAATACACTGGTGATAATTTTTGTGTTAAGTCAAGTGGAGAATTACTATTAACATTAATGTTGGCTGCCATTGATCAAATTGCATTCCATCCTTGCTTTTCTGATAGACAAATTGTTAATTTATTAGATGATCTGCAAACTTTGGAGATGTTTGCTACTCTTAAAGAAATGCAATGAGATGTAATTTTTCAATCACTGATTCTTGCTTCCCGTTAGGTATTCCTCCACCTGTTGAGCTTGAAGAGTTGTTATGGTGTAGTTTACTGATGACTGTAGGAAGAAAGTGCTTTGGCCTTCTAATACCTGTTTGCCTATTATAATTGACTCCTAATATGTAGACTTTTCCTCTTTAGTGAAGAGGAACATTATTTTGTGATAAGCCACTCTTTCAAATACCAAAATGGAGGATGGATATTTCAATTTTTTTCTGATGTTTTAATTAATTCCGGAGCATGCAAGAAATGTTTTTATTCATTGCAGAATGCCACAATGCTTTTAAATAAATTATTTATTGTTTTTCTTCTTCTTCTATGGAGATGACCAGTATTATGCCTGTGTTGTGCAGCTCTCGCTAGTAGATAGGCATGATGAAGTACCGGTGTAAGGTATTTAGTCACAGACCTTTTGTAAATCAAGCAGCAATGTGGCATAAGACATCTTTTAAACACATTCAATTAAGCATTTGCAGTTTTATGGAGAATATCAAATTACTTTTTTAATCACAATTAGTGGGAGCTGAGTATTTTTCGGCTTGTCAAATGGTACATTCTGAGAGCTGACTTCTTTTATTGGTAAATATGATTCATATTTATTTGTCATCTTCCTCTTTGGTGTTGGACATTTCTAAGAAATCTTAAACCAATTTTTATGCTGGGCATGTGTGATTCTTTGTGTGCTGTGAACTTATCCCTGTGGCATCTTTTTAATAAGACTGGTGTCTTATAATGAAGATAATACTTGTCAGTATCAACTTAAATTATATACCTGATTTGATTTGACATAGAGGTAGCTCAAGAGCATTGTGATAGTTGTTAATTGTCTTGTCTCTTAAAACCTCTCCTTGTCTTGTATTGACCCTGTATTGCTCATTGGCCAGTCATAGAATAGACCATGATTAGGGTAAGTCATTTTGGTACTGTGTATCATAGCAAAAGTGATTAATTAAAGTCTAGTTTAGTTTAACAGTCGACTAGATCCATTTTATCCTGCCATTTCCTTTGCTGAATACCCTGATGCCTAGTAGATTTCTAACTCGTAAGATGGCAGGCTTCAGGAACTCCTAGCACTTGAACCTCTCCCAAACGCCCTACCCCCCCCCCCCCCAAAAAAAAAAAAAAGAAAAGAAAAAAAAAACCGGAACTCCTGGAGGGAGCATTTACGGTTTTTCTCATTTTTTTTTATTCCTTATGATTTTACATTGCAGCGCAACCATGTAATCGTCATGTACAATGCGTTAGCGGGGTCGAGGGAGACGTGCCCCGCCTCATCCCCTACGACGACTTGCCAGCCCCCATTCTGCACGCCCCTTTTGCGCAGGGGCCGCGCCACACCACACCGCACCGCGCTCGGGGCCGCGGCCGGGCGTGTTCTGGGTCGGGATCGTCCGGGTCCGGGAGGCGTGCGTTCGAGAGCGAGTCATGCTTTATCTCACTTCCCTGCCCTGCGCTCTCCCCCAACAGCATGGAACAAGAAGCGGAACGATCCCCGGAGCGGAGCGGTCCGGGCAGCGATCCAAACGCGACCCCCTGGGGGTGGCCGGAGCCGAGCACGCCCTATCTCTACACCCGGCGGCCGCGCGCGGCAACGAGAACGAGACCACTATCGCTGTCCTCGTCTCGTATGAGCGGGGGGTCCTGGGGGAAGACAAGGACGGGCAGATGAGAGACACGGTGGCGTGCGCGGAGAAGAGGGGATGGCGGGTGTTTGCGCAGCCCCCCCCCCCCCTTCTTCGCACGGAGAGGGAGGAGAAAGGGGGGAAGGGGATGGCTGGCTGTATGGATTTTCGCGGTGCCAGCGACTGTCTCACTCCGCTGCGCCTTGCCGCCCCTGGACCGCCCTAGCCCCCCGCCCTGGCCGTCGGAGCCCGGCCCGGCCCGGCCCGGCAGAGCCCGGTGGAGCTAGAGTCCTAGATAGTTGGGAGAGACCCGCGACCGAAGGCGCTAGCTCTGATTGGCTCAGAGAGGTCACGTGGGCAGCAAATCAGCCATTTTGTTTCCACAAAATTGCAACAAGAAAAAATTACAAACTATTTGTTTAAGGACTAAGAAGTACTGTAGCTCTTAAAATAAAAGTGTTGATAATCGTGAAACATATAATATAAGTACTACAGACAGTATTGGAGGATAACTATAATTTGGTCATGCAGATGTTGAGCATAGTTAAGATGCTATGTTGGCACTCTTGGAGAGGCACGGCTGTTGTTCTTTGTTTTATTTAGCGGCTGCTGGAGGCTGCTTGTCATTTCGTCGTTGACGTGTGGCGTCGTTTGTGTGTTTGCAACATCGAACGTTACTCGTTTGAGGGGATAATTCAAGTACTGCTCACACATTTGAACACGGTATGTTCAGGGAAACACGTCTCGAATCGCCTCACCATTGTTTTACTTGTGGTCTGTTTTGAAAACGGAAAGTACAGTGCTCTCTCTTTTGCAGGTTATTGGTGCCTTAAGTTGTTGATTGGCTACATAAATACAATTAAACAAGATTTGGTGGCAGCGAGAGGCAACATGGGGCGAGTTGTGAATATGCAAGTTCTCTCCGACAAAAGACTGTCGTCGAGTAGTCTAACAGCTATGTGGAACTCAATAAGTGACAAGTTGTGTGATCACTCTTACCAGTGCTGTCATCAAGTGTTACTTCAAGCTGCAAAGAGTTCTCTTTCAACTGTGGCTGCTGAGAACGCCATGCTAAGGAATAAGGCAGAGAATATACTTGCATTGCAGGCAGAGAAAGAAGCCTTAACCTCAGAAGTACAACTCTTGTCAGTCAGAACTGATTAGAGATGCGCCCAAACTTCGGATGTAAATCACAACTTTGGAATGTGGGTTGTATTTTACTGTAATTTTGTGGAAGTCACAGAGCATTCAGAACTCTTTTGTTCCTTTTAATAACCTCAGTGTTTATCTGTCTGTTTCTATGTGCAGTATTTATCAAACATGAATCCTTATAAAAGATGATAGTTGGTTTGCACTTGATCAGATTTTATTAAGAAAAGGCCATACTTCTGTTGACACATGGCATGTCATGAAAGTTAAGAATAAGAATATTATTTCCAAATGGAACTTTTTTGATTCCGTGGAGTCTTTATTGTAGCGGCTGATGTCTGCAAGGTTATACAGTTACCTCGGTCTGTGTTTGTCTGTTTGTTTGTTTGTTTGCAAGCACTTTATTTACCAACATGAATCTTTATGAAAGATGAAGCTGGTCTGCACTCAAGCAGATTTTATAGACTGGTAAAACAAATGTTTAGTTTCTATACAACAACATTTTGTGATGCATAGAAGTATATGCGCCAAGTATATAGCCAACTGAACACTTGCAAAGTGTTTAAAAAATAAACATCTGCTGGTGTGTAGTTTGAACTAAACATTATATAGTGTTTAAATATTAATCATTAGCAGTTCAACATCAGGTGGTGTTTAGAACTAATCATTTGTTTTACCAGTGTAAATATAAATACATTTACATTTTATAAATATGAATATTTTATTAATTTTAGCTGCTGTCTGCAACCTTGTGCAATAATCCTGATGTTTGTTTGTTTGTCTGTCTGTCCGTCTGTCTGTCTGTGTGTATGCATGTTTTTTTTAATCAACATGAATCTTTTTAAAAGATTTAGTTGGTGTGCACTCAGCTACAAGATTTGAAGAAGTGTACCTTTTGTTACTGTAACATGCACCACATGTATAACATGTATCATGTACCAATATTTGCTTTCAAAAAGTTATTACTGGTTTACAGAAACACTACAACATTGTGTTGCTTCTTCATGCCCTGTGATTTTCATGTGAATTTTTTTTAATGTGAAATAAACCTGAAGTACCTACCTTTGTGTTATATAATATGAGATCAACACCCAAAATTAAAAATACAGGAAGAGGAATTGGAGGGCTAGTGGAATCTTGCAAAGTGGTTGGTTAGTACTAAATTTTTATTTTACACAGCACAGAAACAGAATATAAAATGAATTCATTAGTTTCAGTAAAATCTTATGGTACAAAACAATACCACATTCTTAAATAAGGGAATTGATCAATACGATTACACGGTACAAAACCATACCATATAATTCTCTATAAAATCACACAATACAATACTGTATAATTAAATAAGTTGAGTTCTACCATAATCACAGCTCGTTGAATGTCAAGAAAACATTTGGTGCAACAAGATAAAGAGATTCATTAACAGAAATATAAAAATAATCATACATCTGAAATATAAAACTGGTACGTTATCAAAGATATCACACAGAACATTGTTTTAGAGAATCTTCACAGTTTCTCTCATGCCAATCGTTTTACTTCCATAGATGGGAGTCAGTTCTTTGGAAGCTTCTACACCTAATAGACCATACTGTCTGAAACGGATTGTAAAATACCTGTGCATAAGCCACTTACACAAATCCTTGTGACAGGAAGGAATTGGAAATTCACTCCAAACATAACTAGCCTTATCACAGACAAATTCAACAACTTTAACATTTTTCTCATTTAGTAAAGGAGCCCTAAAAATCCTAAATATTACTTCACATTTGCTGAGGGCAACAAAACACTTGTCATTTACTTCAATCAGTGCACCTTCAGTATAATTTTTCCCCTCAGTGACACTTGCATAAGGGTGGTGAGAGGAACTGTCAGGCCACAAAATTGAGGAAATGCATGAGCATTTCCTAGGAATGTTACGGATACCCATCAAGCTGTGAACAGCAGCCCCTGCCATGTCATAAATTATAGCCAACTCCCAGTCATCAACTATGGAGTAGATATCATTGTCCAGGATTGGTGGACAATGCACAGAGATGTTGGGATTGACTTCTTCACAGACTTCTTTCTGTCTTTCAAGGCAGGCTTCTTTTGAGTGAGTCAAAAAACTGACAAGCATGTGCCCCTCATCATGGTCATAGCTAGCACCTTTTGGGGTCTTACAACACTTGCCAGATAAAAAAATTTCTTTCAGAACATTTTTAAAAAGGAGGGCATTAGGCAGAGGGTTTCTTCGCCGAATTTGAGAGAAAAGATTCTCAAGGAAATCTTGAGTAAAACGGGATGTCAGCAAAAATTTAAATTTTCTAATGTGAAGGAAGTAATGCTGCAACTGAAGTATAGAAGAAATGCAAAGTAATACACCTTCTTGAGCTGGTTTCCACTCTTTACCCACTTTCATTTCCTGGAAAACTCTGCTGGTTTTCTTGAAATGTTCAATGGCACTGCAATAAGCCACAGGGTTGGCCAAACTCAACGCCACGGAATGACATCTAGATGTAGACAAATCAAACCATCTGCTGACCATACCAATGAGCCAAGCAGTAGTTCTTAATTCCGACTTCTTTATTTTTTCTGCAAGGTGTTCCAGCGCCACCTTGGTCTGATTGCAGAAAATGGCTTTTGCATTTCCTACCTTCATCTTCTCAAAATGGCTATGTCTCGCCATGTTAGCTTGCTTTGCCCTAAAAGCAATTTTGAGTTCAAAATTTGACTCAAAATTAACCAACTCCTCTATATGGGACCATTTCACTTCATTACTGGGGAGCCCAAACTCTGCAACAATGTTTGGTGGCAGAGATATAGTTTTATTTTTCTGCAACATCTGTACAATGTTCTTGAAAAGATGTGGCACATCAGCGATGAAGTGAAGTTTTCTGGAGGTGTCACAGGGATGAGGCACACTCGAGTTGACTTCTCCACTCCTCTTGGCAAAGACCCCAAACGCATTCCACATAGCCCGGTTATCAGGTCCCATGTCAGAAGTGACAGTGTGAACCCGTAAACCAATCTTCTCGGCTTCTGAAATGATGTCTAGCAGAATTTGTTTCATTCCTAAACCAAATTTTACGGACTGTGCTTTAGTTTGCTTGCCTTTTCCCTCTCTGCTACCTGAGAAGTAGTACGCAGTGACCAATTTCCACCTGGTGGTTATGCCTCCAAGCATTAAAACAAGTGCTTTGGAAGCAACTCCAGAGTGGCCTGGCAGCGTACACTTCCCAATTGGCATCTTGGTGCTCGGGTCAATTAAATTACCATTAGGTGTCAGTGCCATCTCATCTAAAGCTATCATGCAGTCCTTCTCTTGATCTGCCATCAGAGGGGAAGAAACTTTCAACTTATCAAATGTTTCGTGAAGTATACCACTCACAAATTTAATGTGTTCCGTTCTCTGCTGAATAGTTCTTGAGAGAGGGAAGCAGAACTTGTGTGCAACAAAATCATACGCTGAGGTGCCACACTGACTTTTTAATTCCAATGCCTCTTCAATAATACAATCTCCCCACTTCATGCCTCTGGTCGAGTTACGACCCAGAGCTTTGAATTGATCTTGTGATAATACCTTGGAAAGATTTTTCTGTGTGAGCACCATATAATTTTGAAGGCGGCTCTTTGCTTTCCTTTCATTTTTAACTACCCGCCTCAGACTGTGCAACTCCTTAGTTAATTTATCAATGGATTGCACTTTTGCTTTCAGGGCTGTATTTTCCCTCTCTGACTCAGCCAATGCCTGAATTACCGTATCAAACTCACTTGTAACTTGTTGAGGGGGCGCGCAGTCCACAACTATTGAATTTTCTGAAAGTGGTGTAGATGGTTCTGGTGGAGAGGGAATGGCAAGCCGGTAGTCATGGTCCTGGAGAGCAGTTGAAGTCGGTGTGGTGATGTGGACTGGCAGTCTCGATTCTTGCACTTTATGATGCGAAACACACAATGAGGCCCGGCTGCATGGTGAGGGTGTGTTGGAGTTGGAGCTGCTGCAGTTGGCCACGACGTTGGTGATGTCTCCAAGTATGGCTCGAGGGCGCTTGCCGAGGTTTCGGGATGGGACAGCACACGACTTCAGTCTCTTAGTCCCGTCAGTCTTTTCCTTCTCAAAATCCTTATCCAAATCAAAATGATCCTGCAAATGAATGAAAAAGCATTCATTCATTAGAGAAACATAACCAATAAAAACAGCTACTGAATTGTAACTATTATCGATGTCTGAACCACAAACACACCTGGCACACCACAGCTGTAACAGGATTCCAAAGAGGCCCTTTGCCAATCGCCAACAACCACAAAGCCCTCCGTCCTTGGTCGTTTTTACCGCTAGGGAGCCGGCAAAACGTAAACTTGCTGTTTGCAACAGGCCGGCGTCCGCACACACAACACACCATAACTCTGCAAATTCACAATTTAAGACTTAAAGAAAAATAATTTCAGTAAAGAAATACACGATAACAACACAGGAAGCGCGTACTCACGTCAGAGATTCTTCCAAATACACCAACTCGTAACAGCTCCGAAAACAAAATCCACCGATACACTCTACTCTACAGTCTAACGCCCCCAAACCACAACACGGCTGCTAGACTGGGTCGGCTGGGCTCGGCACGGCGCGGGTGGCGCGGGTGGCGCGGGGTGAGGGAGTGAGGGGAGGGGGGTCCGCGCAACACAGCCATTTTGTTTCCATTCGCGGCTCTCTCCCCCATACAGGACTCTAGGTGGAGCCAGCCCGGCCCGGCCCGCGGCCCCGCCCTGCCAGACGCACCGCGTCGCTCCCGCCAGCTCCTCCTGCAGCCCCTGGCTGCCGTGAGCGTGCTGGGCGAGGCGAGGAGCGGCCCTAGCGCGGCCCGTCGCGCCCCCAGCGCCCTCGCGCCCTCGCGCGCGTGTCCTGTCCATCCCCTGCGCCAAGGCCCTGCCGGACCCTCCGCTCCACCGCGATGGCGCAGTTTGTCACCTCGCTGCAGCCCTCCCTGGCGGACATGTCGCGTACGCCGCACGCCGGCCACCCGCCGCACCCGCACCCCCCTCCCCACAAGGGGCACCAGGGGCATGACAAGGACCACCACCACAAGGAGCCGCAGAAGCAGCAGGCGACACCCAAGCACCAGGCTGCCCCTGCGGCTGCCCCGACAGCAGTGGCTGCTGCAGCGGCTGCGGCTGCGGCCGCCAGCGTCCCGGAGCGTGCCGCCGAGAAGGTGAGCAGGTGTCACCGAGGTGTCACCGAGGTGGCACCCCTACCGCCGCGCCGGGTCCACTCCCGGGGGGGTGAGCTGTCCTGTCTCAGCGAGAGACCGAGCTTTGGCCTGCTCCTGCTGAGTACGTCTGTCTGCACCGTCCACCGCCTGCTAAAAATTATAAATCTCGACGAACGATAATAAATGTGGATGATAAGTAAAGGTTTTCGTCACTACGCCTTCACGCACTCGCTGTTTAAGTAAGCTTTATCCCCGTCTTCTCGCCTTCTTATTATTTCTTACTATTTATAATTTATTCTCTCTGTACTTTGTCTTGATTTATTTTTGTATTGATTTGATATTCTGTTGTATGGTTTCTTGTATTCATTTTTTGGTTGAAATAGACGTGACGTCTTGCAATGCATTCTTTTGCTTGCAAGGATGAAGAAGTGGTCGAATGCGCTCTGTTGCACCCTGCAATAAGGTGCACTCAGACCAAGAAGAGAACCTCGTTGACTCGGCTGTGCTTTCTTCTGGATCCTTGCCTCTCTCCTTTTCCTACAACCCTTCCTTGCCATTCGCTCCCACCTTCACCTCGATCCCCCCGCACTATGTGCAACGCTCCCAAACCAACCATACCCCACCCTACGCAAATTGCCCCAGCCTATTTTACTGACTGGCAGACTGATAATCGGCAATATTTGCTCAACACCTCCGCTTCTTTGCATGGCTCAGCATGTGTATAATATAAACTAATATACTCGCCGTAATATGGACCGGGCAGGCGCCATTCGCCGCCCGGAGGCCAGCAGGCGCCAGGCCCACCACCAACACTCCCCTACCCCAACCCGTACCCCTACCCCTACTACTCAGAAACCCCCAACCCCCACCACAACCCCCTCCCCACTGTTACGACCAATGGCATGCCGTTATTCGTTTTATACCATCCGAGCAGAGGGGCCGAGAGGGAGTAGCAGGAGAAAAAGAGACTGACAAGAGCATCACCCCGTCCCTCCCCTACCTTCCCTCCGTGAGATGGGGTTTGGAAAAACTTTCCCCTCCCACCGGCATGCAAATTTAAACTGCGCGCTCGCGCCGGAGCCGGGCTAGGGGGGGGGGGGCAGCTCTTCTACTCTTCTTCTGGAGCAGATGCAAGCAAAGAGAGCGGTGGAGAGCGGCCTGCACGCACCCCTGCGCCTGCGCCGCCGAGCCCCAGACCCGCCCTGCGCACACGCTGCGCAGCGGAGCTCAGTAGAGCCAAGAGGAGGAAAGGGAAAAGTAGTCTGAACCTCTGCTATAGCGACCGCGCTCTGCGCAGTCAAGCAGGGTCGGTCTGCGGCCGCCGTCAGGGTCGGGCCCGGCCGGGCAGGGCTGGCCAGCCTGGCGATATCGGATCAGCCTGTCGGATTGATCAGCGGCCCGCGGCCTTGGAGGAGCCACTAACGTTCTGCCCCGCGCCCCGCCGCGCGCCGACAAGCACTGCCTGTTTTACTACCGGCGCGGCGGAGGCCTTGGCCCGGCCCGGCCCGCCTTAGCTCCATGTGATGCGAGACGGTTCGGGGCGGGGCGGGGCGGGGTGGGGCGGGGCGGGGCGGGGCGGGGTGGGGCCGCAGGGCACGTGACCAGAGGGGCCAGCCGCCTGGCGCCGGGCGCCGGCCCGGGACTCGACTGCCCCGCGTCATACACAGAGGCAGAGCTGGGATTGAGCCGTGCCGCAGAGCTGTAGGGTGACTCCCGCTCATGGGTGTCAACCTTTCTGATCTTATTGCCGCACTCATGGGGCACGGCTGACGGCTGTAGCGCGGGGCGGGGACAGATGGAGACCGTTTACCTGCAAACGGGATTTCCCGAGGGTTTTGCAAGAATTTTGAAACTTCGGGGCGCGCTCACCCGTTCTCCCCCAGAGGGTATCCTCTTTCTGTACGCCGCATAGTGTTCATATTTACCATGTAAAGTAAGGGACTGTACTTCTATGGTACGGTGACCTGGCGAGGCGGACGCGGCGCAGGGCGTGGCTGTCGCCTCGGGCTAGGAGGCGCCCCCGCGACGCGACGGGATGGGACGGGGCTGGCCACAGGCGCCGCGCCGCCGCGCCGCCCAGAGCGGGTTATATGGGGCAGGGCGGGGCGGGGGCGCCACGGAACCAGCCCGCCCCTCCGCACACCACCCCGTCTCGCCCCGCCCCACCCCGCCCAGCCATCGGAGGGATCCGGGGCCCCGGGCTGGCCGGGGTGCGGTGGCGACTATCGGGGCGTCGCTGCGCCGCGCGTCCTTGGGGCGGTTCCCTCTTCCACCCGCCGCAACCCCGCTCCGCTCCGGCTACCAACTCTTGGCTTTCACGAGAAACTCCTCCATCACACACCAAGGTCTGGTCTGCCCCAAATTTGCAGTTCCCCGGCGGCGCCGCGGCTCCTCTCTGTCCCCCTCTTCCTCCCCCTCCCCCACCCGCTCGAGCCGCGCCCGCCCGCCCGGCGCGCCTTGCGGACCGGCGTCGGGCAGCCCTGCTCCGCACCCGTGCGGGAGGGTTGCCTACTCGCAAGGCGCTCGCCGTTAAGAGGCGCGGCCGGGCGGGTGCCGCCGGGCCGCAGAGACCTGCCTGCAATGGTCGAGTCAGCCGGACTCAAGATTGCGTTCGAAAGCGGTGATGTGGAGCGAGAGCGGGCGAGGCTCGCCGGTGTGTCTCACTCGCACCCGTCGCTTTCGAACGCGTTCAGAGTCTGCCGACTCCACCGTTGCAGGTGTCTGCCGGGTCGGGCGGGGTGGTGCCGGGCCTCCTCCTCCTGGAGGGGTATCTCAGAGCTCCCCAGAAGCGCCTTCCATAACCAGTCTATAGAGGGTGAGGGGGTGGTGGAAGAACGTTTCCTAGGAGCTCCGTGATACCCCTCCTGGATGAGCCAGCTTCCGCTTGAACCAGACTCGCGGAGACACGGACCAAACATCGTGCGTCACAGCACCTCCCCCCAGCCGCACCCGGCAGAGTGGCTGGCGGATGCTGCTGGTATCTCGAGAAGCCCTGCTGGGCTGGCAGCAATCCTTATTCCCCTCTCCACATTCTGGGTCAAGCAGGCCCGCCTGTAGGAGGTGCCGGACAGCTCCCTGCTCCCCGGTGGGGCCCCGCCCGCGCCCGGCTCAGCCCGGAGCCTGTGCTGCTCCTCCCTGCTGCCCCATCCTCTCTACGCCATCGCGCCCTGCCTTGCTGCACGCCCCGCGGGCCCCGCCCCGCCCGGCCACGCCCCACCCGTCTCCTCGCACTTCGTGCTCTGAAAGCCAAAGTCCTATACTCTGTTTTCGAAGTAGGAACGATGCACTTTTCTATTTCCGTTCCTTTCTCTCCTTCCCCCTCTTCCTACTTTGTTCTCTCCGACCAGCACTTGACTAACTCTCTCCCCCTCCCCTCCGCCCGTGGCCGCGGGCACGCCCTTACACGGCAGCAGCCGACGCGATGCGCGCCCTCCCCACGAGCGAGCCCTACAAGTCCTCCTTCTCCTCCTACTCGTCGTCGTCCAAAAATCCCGACTATTATTACGACACCCCTTCCGAGAGCGTGACAACAAGACGTAACGCTCCGGCTCTGCGCGCCGCGTTTAGGGAAGGTGCTGCGTGCGCACGTGCACAGCCCCGACGCGTCTCCGAGGCCCTCCGCTCACACGCTTTTAACGGAACGGCCGCGAAGGAACGCGCGCCGTGAATGGGACGAAAATATACGCGGCAGGGTGTGGCGGGGCGTGGCGGGCGGGGCGTGGCGGGCGGGGCGTGGCGGGCTATAGGGGCGCGCCGCAACGGGCAGGGCTCGCCGCCGGGGCCCGGGGCCTAGGCCGGGGGCCTCAGTGCTGAGCCCCGGGGCGCCGAGAGCATCGCGCGGTCGCGAGCGAGCACACCGTCATACGCACGCGGCGAGCGTCAGCGCGGGGTGGGTGTCTCGACTGACAGCTGGACACACGCACGCCTCGCGCGCGCTCCTGGTGTGGTGTGTGGTGGTGTGCTCCTGTCAGCGAACGTCTGTGTCAATATTTTTTTCTGCGTCTGTCCGTTATTGAGTGTGTGTGTGTGTGTGTGTGTGAGTGGCGCCTTCGTTTATACTTTCCTATATTTAAAAGGAAAGAACTTTGCGAGCGCGGCGTGCTATAAAATTGAATCAGGTTGGGTGGGGACGGAGGAGAGCGCTGCCACTGCGTCAGGTGGCTGGTGGCTCCGGGTCCGGGTGGCCCGGAAGACATTCGGGAGCGTGAGTGCGTGGTGCGTGCGCTGGGCCGCGAGCTTGAGCGTGAGCGCGGGGCAGGTATCGTGTGCCGGGCCCGGTGCGGATCAGGTTGCCGCTGACGGGGCCCAGTCGTCACTGGGAAAACAAACACGCATGCACGGCCGCACCGCGGGGCTGGGCGGCGGCGGGGCCTCCTGGACCCTTCTGATTGTGATGTAACCCATTCATTCGTTCGTTGCTCCATTAATGCAGAGTGCAAAATACAGCCAGAGAAATGAAAAGTTGTTGCGAGCCTTTGGATCGTTTTGTTGTCGTCCCAAGCCTGATTTTGCAGCTGTACACTCAACGATGCTTAAACTCTACATTTTTCTGGGTGCTGCACGGTAAAAACGATGTCTGATTTTTTGAGGGAAAAAGGCAAATTTGGAGGAGCGTCCGTACTTACGGAAAATTCCTCAGATTTTGAGGAAGTCTCCTCAAAAAATTAGGGATTTTTCCTTAAATTTTGAGGAGACTTCCTCAAAATCTGAGGACTTTTCTTCAAAGTACGGGTACTCCTCAAAATTTTCCCTTTTCCCTCAAAAAATCAGACATTGTTTTTACCGTGTGAGGGGAGTCATACGGCTTGGATTTCATAATCGCAGACCATTGTGTATGCACATTAGGCTTCCGAGAACGCCCGAGCGCACCAGAGCGGGGCGGGGCGGGGCGGGGCGGGGCGGGGCGGGGCGGGGCGCGGGGAATAGGGCGCGTCCCTCCTGCCGCCTGTCGCAGAGGTATGCCTGCGCACGCAGCACGCAGTCCTAGGCAACCCTAATAATCAGTCACTTCCGATGGGCGCGGCCAGCGGCCGGTGCTCAGACACCCCCAGGGGCAGCGAGCTGCGGCCGGGCCCGGCTAGGCTCCTCGCTGGCTGCCGTCCGGCGCCCCGCAGGGAGGAAGGGGAGCAGCGAGGAGTACAGGGCGCGAAGGGGAAGGGGGGACGTTTGGGTTTAGTATTTTTAGTCTCCGTCCTCATCTCCTTCATTCCGCGGAGCAGCAGAAGCTGGGCGGGTAGCACCACTCAGTGTGCGTGTGTGTGCGAGAGAGAGAGTATTTGTGTGGCGTGATGAATCGAAGCTCGGCCGGCAGAGGCGTGCGCGAGTGTGCGTGAGGGCGTGCAGGGCGTGCGAGCGATCGTGTCAGCGCGGTACATAAGTGTTGTCTAATTGGCCCGGCTCGCCCCGCCCCGCCCCGCCGGCCGGCTTGCTTGCGGCGCGTGCTGCCGAGTAGTGTGTGACGTCGCGTGACGCTCAGGACCCGTGTGGCCCGCAGCAGGAGCAGCAGCAGGATCGGGCACTCCTTTTTGTCCAGCGAGCATCTTCCCCAGCACCACCATCAGCAACCCCCCTGCGGCCCGGGCCCCTCGCGGCAGCACCACCAGCAAGGATGTTCAAAAAGAAGTTCCCGTCACTCTCCAGCCTCGGGGTGAGTTCCTTCATGTCTCCAACCGAGCTCAGCATATTGGCGGGGGGTTTCTTCTCTCTTGCGCCTTATGGCCGTGCCCAATGAGTGCAACAAGGAAAGAGTGACGAAACCAGTGTGCGCGAAATTACCTTACAAGACACCTGCTTCGCGCCCCTGCTGGGCTTCATTTCGCAACCGTCAGCAATAGTTTCGATTGCACCCGGGCGGGCGGGCTCGCTGGCCCGGGCTCGTGCTGGGTGGCGCGGCCGCGGCCCCGCCCGCTCGCGCTGCAGCCGCGGTGTGCTGTCATGATTTTCGGACCGTCCCGGTAGGCGGGATATGTATAGACGGCCCCTTCCTCCTGCCCCAACCCGCCCCCACCAGCCCCCGCCCGCCCCCGCCCGCCCCCAACAGTCGCGACCCGACCCCGTCAACACAACGTGTTGTACAGAGAGGCGCTGGCGCGCGGTGCCGTGCAGACCAGGCCGGCTCGTGCTCGCCAGACTGATGCTGAAGAACGCTCTCCTCGCTCTGTCTCTCTTATTGCTCCTATACGGCGCACCCCGTGAGCGCGAGAGAGACAGAGCGAGGAGAGCGCTCTTCTTAATCAGTCTGCAGGCGGCGCTCGCCGCTAAGCCTGCTCGGGACGGGAAGCGGGCGCGGGTGGGCGGGGACGCGGGCTCTGCACTCGACGACAAACTGCTTAATTTTTTAGTTCCGCCAGCAAAGCTGCGGGCAAAACATTGTACCGTATAAAGAGGCAGTTATTTTAATGTTTTTTTCCCTGCCAAGTCAAAAACTAGGGTATACTAATTCCTTTCGCGTTCTTTCAAAACAGACTAACTTGTCTTTCCTAAGAGGGCGGTGGCAAGAAGCCCCACCTCTTCGCCTGCGGTATGCATATTGCCTCCCTCTCCCTTCCTCCCTATGGGACGGACAGAAAGGGCGCGCTGCCCAGTGGACAGGGTGCAAGGGGCGGCGGAGCGGACGGAGCGGCCGGGGCGTGAAGCGGACGAAATGTCAGTAAGTTTGGCATTTTCCCTTCCCTTCCACAACGGCACTGCCCGGCCCCGCCCTGCTGCCCCACCCCCAGAGCTCAGGGCTGCCGCGCGTGCCATCCGCGGGGCCGTCTTACACCATGCTGGTGTGGGTGCATATGATACGCAATACCGGGAAAGTCGTTGTGGAAAGAAAAAAAGTGCAGAAAATTAAAAAAATAAATATTAGGTGTCGTGAATATTATAGCCACACATGTGAAAAAAATTCATAAAAGTTTTATTGATGTTATAACGGGTGTCCCGGAGAACACACGGCAACGTTGAGGGTCTGCCTACCCACTCCGGCCGTAAGGCGCTATGATGGCCCCTGCAGCCTTGCAACCGCCTGCAACGCTGCCGTGTGTTCTCTGCCGTCAGATTCAGAAGAGCGCTTTGCGTATCTCCGTCCTCGTCACGCGCATGGGTCTCTGCCACCAGGAGTAAGGAAGAGGGCACTACAAAACGATCTTCTGAATCTGGGGTCTGGGTCGCCCGGTGCTCCTCGGTGTGTCTGAACATGTGACTCCGCGGACCTTCGGTACAGCCCCTTGACTCACGCATCGCGCCTCGCGCCAGCCGAGCGATTCCGCTGCCGGCTCTCATCGAGTGCGAGAGAGACAGCATTCTCGCACCCCTCGGTAGTCTCCTCGAGAGCGAGAGAGACAGAGCGAAGAGTGTCTGCAGCGGAATCGGTCGGCAGCCTCCCAGGCCCTCCAGGCGGCTTCAGACCCTACAGGGCGCTCGCTCAGCTACGCTCAGCTCCGCACGCTCCGCTCTCGCCGCGCTATCCAGACTGGCTGCTGCATCGGATGCAAATAATCTCCTTAGTATGCCTCACCGTTTTCGCCGCTGTAGCCCTCAAATGTTTTATTCAACGGCGGGCCTCGTCGCCCACCTCCCGGCCGTACAGCGCGCCTGCCCTGCTCCGCCACAGTTTGAAGTTCCGTCAGAAAAGCAGGGCAGCGCGTGTGGAGAGGGGAGGGGAGGGGAAGCAGAGACAGGGGGTGTTGTCAGGGGGGCGCATGCTGAGGTTGTTGCTCAGTGTCGCGCGAAGGGCACTCGGGCACTCGTCCCCGACCCCGCCCCTCTCCGCCCCGCCCGCAGAGGCCCTGAAGGCCCTCCTGCTGGTGGACAAGCAGTCCCCCGTCCCTTTGACACGCAGATTAGCGCGGCGGGGCGGAGGGAAGGACCTGTGGAGGGCAGGGCCTGTTCTGTGCTTGTGCCACCGTGATGAGGTGGGGCGGGGGCGTCTGTACACAACTCAGGGCGAGGACGATCAATAGGGAACCAGGACGATGTTTACCCCTAACGTTCTCTTACCTCTCTGGAAATATTGTAACGTTCCACCAGGAATAGAGAAGACATAGGGTCAGGGACATCCATCCAGCTGGGACCGGATAGTGGGGGACGAAACAGCAGCGCCGCGTCGCGTCGTGGGGCAGTGCGGGGCGGGTGGGGCGGGGCGGGGCGGGGCGGGGCGAGGCGGGGCGGGCGAGGGTGAGCGGGGTGAGCGCGTTGGAGGAAGGGCCGGCCGGGCCGGCGGTAGGTGGCGGGGCGGGGCGGGGCGGGGGCCTGCGGGCTTCCCGCTCAATACCACTCGTGCGGCTCTGACGCGGCGTAGTACCCCACCCGACGTACCCCACAGGAGCGTACCCCACCGCGCGTACCCGTGCCCGGGGCGTGCCCGGCCCGGCCCGGCCCAGCTCGGCGTGGCCTCAAAACAACCAACCCTCCTCCAGCGGAAGCGGAGCGAGCGCGCTGGAGGCCAATGGGGTGCCGAGCGACAGGGGTGGGGGGCGGGGTGGCCGCAGGAGGAAGGGTCAGGTAACAAGCTGCATTGCCGGATATGAGGCCCTAAACTTCCCTCACGTATATCGCCGCATCAATGCGCTTGTCGTGTGGCGCATCCAAAATCGTTGGAGATCGCCGCTGTCACTCATCGGCTTCGACAGGGCGAAAGCCCCCCCTGCGATGTAGTCCGCCTTCATCCTTCATATTGGTCCTCTCGGCCGCACTGTGCAGCGGCCCGAGGACTTTGTGAGTGTAAGGCGTCTCTGCGTGTACGTGCGGGCACACACGTTTGTGTGTGTGTGAGAGAGAGCTTAAGTCCGTTTGCGAGCCTTGACGTCACAGTCTCTATCCTGCCCCACCCGTCTACTTCCTTGTCCACATCCTGCTCGGGGTGCGCCCCAGCCGAGTGCCGCCGTGCGCGCCGTGCGAAGCTTCGCGAACACGCCCGCCACTGATGGAGGGGTGGGGGGTGGGGGTGGGGATGGGACGGGGACGGGCGCGTTCAGCTGAGGGCGTGGATGTAGTTCCGGTTGTGATCAAGCTTTCAGGATGTCTGATCAGTTCAGCTCACTGCTGTCCTCAGGGCGAGGTGATTCTGCCTTTGCCAGTCGCAGCCGCCCTACTGAGCTGACCGCTGACAAGTTCCCGGTGGCTTATTGGGAGCGGGAAGGTGAGGAGAGAGATGGCCAAGGCGGAGTATGTTTGTGATCCGCGCAGGAAGGAGGCTAAGATGTCCACTTCCGGGCGCCCGCGGTTTGGTCTGGGCGTGGCTCTCGGACGGGGGGAGGAGGAATAGAGAGGGGTGGCGTAGCGCGGCGGGGCGTAGCGGGGCGTAGCGGGGCGTGGCGGGGCGTGCTGGGGATGCAAGATAAGTTGGAATCTAGGACGGGTAGCGTCCCCTTTCCGTAGCGGCGGAGTTCAACGCTATATAGCAGGGCGGAGAGGGCGTGGTGGGGGATGCAGCAGCTGGGCGAGGCAGGGGGGCCGGGGAGGGGGGGAGGAGGACAATCAGGGCGAATCATTTGAGCGGCGCGTTCCGTATTAACTAGGGTCCCATGGAGCGATAGGCCGCTATGGTGCGGTACTGGGGCGGGGCGTGGTGTGGTGGGGCGGGGCGGACCGGAGGACGGCCCTCCTCGTAGCGCTTCCAGCTTACAGGAAAAGAGGTGCACTCATGACGGCGCGCCTTTTATATTTAATGGCCTCGCTCTCGCTTTGCGGCCGCGCTCCTGGCGCCGCTCGTTACAATCATCGTGGAAGCGCTCCCTTCCTTTGCCACCCTCCTCACCCTCCACACACTAGTCGCAGAGGGTAGGGCGGGTGCACGAGCACCAGCACCAGCACCAGCACCGCGGTGGGGCAGGGCCGGCAGGGCTGGCAGGGGGCAGGTTGCTCGGCGACCAAGGGCAAACAAGTAAAAGTTCAGGGTGAAGCCGAGGGCGGCGCTGCCAGCGCCAGCGCGGCTCAGCGCGGCGGGGGCGGGGGCGCGGCGTCGTGCACCTCTCCGTCGTGGGCTGCTCTGGGCTCCTTCCCCGCCCCCGAGGCCCTGGCCGGCCCGGCCCGGCCCCGCCAGGCTCCTCTAATCTGATATGCAGCTCCCTGCCCTGCCCTGCCCTGCCCCCTGCCCTGATGAGCTCCTTCTTATCGTGTCTTCTCGCGGGCGTGCGGGCTTAAACGGCGAGTTCGCACGACGGTTTGCCATCGCCTCCGCCTCCCGGCCGCGCCTGGCACGGCGCTGCTGCTGCTGCTGCTGCTGCTGCTGCTGCTGCTGCTGCTGCTGCTGCTGCTGCTGCTGCTGCTGCTGCTGCTGCTGGCCCCGCGCCAGCCGCCAGCCGGCATCCACCCATCCATCCTGGTTTTTTGGCCGGGCTTTGGGCTTGAAGCCGGCCGGGCGGGCATATGGGGTGCGAGGCGAGGCGAGGCGAGCCCTCTCGGTCCCTCTCTCTCTGCTCGGCTCGGCGGGTACGGCTCCACTCTCCTCTCACACCTCTGCCCGCGGCGCGGTGGCGGTGCTCGTGCCAGTCGCCGGGGTGAGGCGGGTCACCTCATTAGAGGGGCGCGGAGGGACCTCAGCACTGACGAGGCGACACGCTCGAAAACCTCTCGTTAGGCGCAAGACAATGTTTCAACGTTTCGGTTTGCATATTGCCCTCCGAGGGCTCTTAGTAAATCGTCTTACCTAAGAGCTCGTTTGAAAAATCTTTTCGTCTCCATTGGTACCAGAAAGAAAATGTCGCACCCGGTAGCATCTTACAAGTTTTAGACCGACGGTAGGGGAGATGCGTATTTCGTAAAAGGTGCACGCTAACTGGCAATGTACTTTTTCGTACATGTGAAATGTACGCATATAAACGTGCGGATTTGTGTAAAAAATCGTGCAGAATTATGTAGAATATTGTACATGAATCTGTTTATTATTGTGCATTTTTTCAACATGTAACAAATTCTGCAGATCTATGCACAATATTTTACAGAATTCTGCACGATCTTTTACATAAATCCGCACGTTTATATGCGTACATTTCACATGTACGAAAAAGTACATTGCCAGTTAGTGTGTGAAAAAAAGAAAAGAAAATGGTTGGACAATTAATTGTCAAAATTTCTGATGTCGTTCGAAGCAGAAGACGGAAGGCGGATCAGCGCGCTCCCCTCCTCTCCTCTGAAACCACTCATGGTGTCCGCCCCGTCCCGTCTATCGGCGGGAGACCACGTATTCCGTGAGGTTGGTGTTTTCGTGGTCAAGGTTACCAGAGGGAAGCCCTCCCGGTGCGGGTCGGGCCGGGTCAGCTGTGCTGTGGGCCCCAGGCGCCCCAGGCCCAGGCTGGCTCCGGAGGGGAGGTAGTTGGGCTTACCCTGCACGGGAAAAAGATAAGTTCTCTGAGCACAGAAATATTTGACAGACCACTCAAAATTCGCGGTGTCATCTAACAATCATAGCTCGTGAGCCATTAGTAATTTGCTACAGCGAAGCTTCCCCCAAACTTGCCCAAGAGTCATTTCTGAAAGCCACCAGGTTGTTTAATTTTTAGAACGCACGGTTTGGCTTTGGCTTCTGTTAGAAAAACGACGCTGATGCAACTTTGTGTGTGTGTGTGGGGGGGGGGGGGGGCTTGTGCATGTGTGTGCATACCGTCGTAGGATGTCAAAACAAAGTATGTAAAAATGTGCAAAAATATAAGAAAGCAGACAACTAAAAAGCTGTAGCTTGAAGAGGTGAATTGGGTGAATGGTATTATGATGAACAATAGAGAACGATATTATTGAACAAGAGGCTACGTCGGCTAACTTGTCCCTTAAGCACGTTAAGCACATCAAGGACCTTAAGTTAGTCTTCCAAAGAGCCCGTTGGTTACGGGCCGCTGGGGCTGGGCCGGCGCTGAATCGTGCCGTACCGTTCCTGGAGAGACAACCCGTCACCGCGCTGGAGGCGCTGGAGAGGCGCTGGAGGGCCGCTGGAGTGGCGTGGAGCCTTTCGGGTGCGTGCGTTGGCAGCGCCGCCGCCGTTGCCGGCGGGCGGACGGACGGACGAGCGGGCGCCGCCGAGGCGACCCGAATCGGACAGACGGACCGCACTGCAGTGCGCTCGGGCTCGGCTCGGCTCGGCCCGGCTCGGCCCCGGCCCGCACGCCCCGGCTGAGCTCTGCGCCGCTAGCCTCGGCTCGTCCCGCGCTCGGCTCCCCAGGTTCGGGTGCGCGGTGACGGCGCCGAAGCAGGGCAGCACTTCAGGCTTCAGGAGGAGGAGGAGGCTTCAGTTTGCGTCCGGAGCTCGACGGAGCAGTTCCTGAATACGACATGGACGCCTTAGCGCCGGTGCGCGATGACATTTGTGTTTGAGTGAGCGACTATCGCGAGTGACAGACCAGCGCGCAGGGGCGCCCCGCCGCGGGCCAGCGCCGCCAGCGGCCGTCACCATGGTGACCGAGGCACCTGTCACCCAGGTGAGTGCAGCCTGCTGGACCGGACCGAGCCGCCTGCGGATACGGGCCGGCCTCTCACCACCTCACCGGCACTACTTGGGCCGCACCGTGTAGCCTCACCTTGCCCCGCCGCGCCCCGCCGCGCCCCGCTCGCCCCGCCTACGCCCGCCTCACCTGCCCACCATCCTGCGCTCGCGCCGGCCCGGCCCGGCCCGGCCCAGCCGCCGTCCCGTCCAGGCGTCCAGGCCCCGCCGGACCTATCAGGATGGCCGCCCCCGCCCTGCTCCGCCAGCCTGGACTCCAGGGCGACCTGGAGCCAGCGGCGGACCGCCGCCGCACAGCCCCTCCCTCCTCCCTCCCCCTCGCCACTCGGATTACTTCCTGGCCGGAGCCTAAATCAGCCGTGCTGCGTGAATCGAAAGTTCTTGTACCCCCCTGCTGGCGCTGGAGAATGAGAGCGCTCCTGGAGTTCTGCTTCTTGTAGAATTCCCTGAGAAATCGTCTACTCTCGTCTACTCGAAATCGTCCTGCGCGTCACGTTAAACCCGGTTGTGAAGGCCTGTTCGCCCTCCACCGCAGATCCGAGGGAAGCCATTTTTGTCAGGAGACTCTGCGGCAGGGGCCGACCCAGCCTGTAGAGCTCGCCTGGAACCGCTGCCTGCAGCCCCTACAGTGGGTGGGTGGGGCAGCGCGGGCGGGAGCGCGGGGGGCGTGGGCAGCGGGACGGGGCGGGGGTGGGCGGGGCCGCGCGGGGGGTGGGGGCGGGAACGGGAACGGGGGCGGGCTCGGGGCGGTACGGCAGTTGTGGCCGCCGGAGGGAAGTCTCCCCTGGGGGTGGGAGGGTGTGGCAGTGGCGCCAAGGGGTGGTGGGCCGGATAGGGGAGGGGCGGAGCGGGGCGGGGCGGGGCAGGGTGGGGCACAGACCGTTCGATACAGTGCGTGCCGCCAGGCCTGGTCTAGGGCTGCAGGCGCTCGCGACGGTAGAGCCGAGAACGCCCTCAAGACTCGAGCCCATGCCGCGGGGTGGGGCGGGGCGGGGCGGGCGCGCACATCACGCGCCCTCGTCAGCAGCCAGCAGCCCACTCCAGCGCTGATTAACCAGCTGGAAGCTCGCGTACCGAGGAGGAGGGTTGCTATAGGAGGGTGCTCCTGTCGGGACCGCAAGTAAGGGTCGGCCCTGCAGCACTACGGGCCAACGAGTGCCTGCGCAGCCCAGCCCGGGCACAGGCGGCCCGTACTTCCCTTTCCCTGGTCGTTTCTCGGCCTGTTCAGAAGGCCCGCAGCGCGAGGCAGGGCAGGCGTTCAATCGCTAGGGGTGGTGGAAGTGTGGGGGAAGGGTGGGGTGGGGGGCGTATTGGAGGCGGAAGGGAGTTGGGCGGGGGAGGGGGTGGGGGCGAGGAAGGAAAAGCGGGAGGGGGGCGTTCAGCAGCTCACCCTGGCTGCGAAAAATCAATATCGTGACCTTTCGGCAGGCTGCTGTGTATCACCCGCGCCCGCCTCGCCTACCTACCTCTACCTCGAGAGCAGAGGAGAGGAGGAGGGTCGCGTCAGGATGGGGCGCCACGGGAACTGGGTCACACACACATAGGCACTAACGCACACACGGGAGCAGACACAGACACTCACTCACGAGCACACCATGCTGCGGGCGCCGAGCGGCGAGATAGCGACAGCGACGGACGGCCGCTCGTCACCTGGACATGCAGATAAGGACAGGGGGGCCCCGAACCGACCTCGCACTCGACGTGCCGCTACTAAATTGGCTTCCAAGACCCGCCTATGTGGGCTTATGAACACTGAAATTGTTTGCTATAAGATGCCGTAGGTTTGGGTTCTGTTTTTGTTTTGTGTGCCATGACAAACTGACAGTATCGATATTTTTTTCCCATTTTTGTGTCCATGTACCGCCGTACTTGCCATAGTGGGGCATCGCGCCTCGCATCGCCTCGCCTCGCCGCGGCGGCACACGCCCATGGATATAGTATAAGAAGCATGGATGGGCCCGGCCCGCCTCTGAGCGAAGCCAACATGGCCCCCTACCACCACCACCGCGAGAGACTCTCGTTGCGTTTACGAACGTTCGATTTTTCATAGCGGCGGGAACGAAAGAGCGTCTGCTAGCTGCTAGCAGACGAACGGGAACGCAGTTCATAAGTCAGCAGGAATATAGAGGAGAGAAAAAAACGTTTTAATTTTGTATGAAATGTACATCATGTGATATCTATTTATAACAGATTTAGTATCCAGTACAAGGTGTACAAAATTCATATGAATTGGTTGTTGATAAGTTTACACAGAAATGAAAAAGGAAAGTCAACGTAAAAATAGAGAGCTGAAAATTACACAGAACCTATGACTTCAACAAAAAGCCTAAAAGATTACATCAATCTGAGATGTCACAAGCATAATAATTCCATGGGTACATGAGGGAAGAAATAATCCAAGTGTTGAAACATTATGATGGTACTCCAGGGGTAAAACAATACATAAATAAATTAAATATAAAAAAAAACTAAATAAAAATATTTTTCTAACAATGCTAAACAGTGGAAAGCAATGCATATAAGAAATTACTGGTGATTAAATATGATAACTTTGTTTAACTGTGCTCTAATTCTAACTGGCTGCAACTGCTCATCTAGCTTCTTGATGTCATGACAAACCCTTACCACTAAATATTTTTTAATAATTGAATCTAATAAATTGTTACGGTGCTGTAAATCATGATTGCAAATGTTGTTGAAAATACTATTGTCTAATTCCCTTTTAACATAAAGCGAATGTCGCTTCAAAGCCATGGTTAAGAGACACTTGTCGTGCGCTCTTTGTCTAATGGACCTTTCGGTCATCCTGCAAACGTGAATGAGGTCAGAGGAGGGAATAAATAGGCCCCCCCTGTTCTTACGTTTCAGCAAAAGTGATTTGCTGTCCTCGCCAGTTAAAGCTAGAGCACACTGAGGACAATTTAATTTAGACAGTAAACCTTTACCCACATATCCAGCTATATACTCCACAACATCATTAGTAAATGCACTAAGGCTGATAAGTTCTTGTAAAGGTTTTTCTTGGTCCCATCCAGCAAGTATTAAATCATCTACATCTTGATCCGACACATTACCAGGATCAGACGTATCATTTCTGCATAAGGTAGATAATCGTGCTGAAGAGGACACATTTAGAATTGAAATGAATTCAAGGGGCCAACAATTAGACCCATCCCTATTACTTCGAAGAGTTGTGTGCACCAGTAATTTCTTATATGCACTCATAAATTTAAGAGCAGATGGGTTTGGATCCCAACCACCCCTCCCACGGATCCCACTGAAGAAAGTCTCTAAGTGGTCTTGGCTAAACTTATACAGGGGGATAAATTTTAAAACACCAGTTTGAACATAATCAGTATAAAGCCTCAAAGCTACATCAAGACCACCTAAAAATCCAATGAAGCCAGTCTTCCATTTACTGTACAAGAGTTTTTGTTTTTGAGTAATGCCATCTTTTGTATTGTACTTAATGTTAAGTGCTTTAATGTATTGAATAGCTTTATTGTTAACCGACCTAACAAAATTAATATTATTAGCTGAGAGTGGCTGCTTTTGCTTTTCAGTTGCCTGGCAGTTCCTAGAATTTAAAATATCAAAAATTATATCAGCTAATCTGATAAATTCAACTGTCCCTGCACAGTCTTTGAAGTCTGGCATCTTCAGATCATCTCTTAAATATTCTAAAGCATCAGCTGTACTACGACTAAGGAGTTGAGCTGCAAGACGCACCTTCATTTTCTCTCTCTCATAAAAAACATGCCGCTGCCTTAATCGGTTACCTGCTAAAAGGCCCTCAGTTTGCTGCAGTTCATGAAGCTTCTTCAAATAATCAAATTTTATTTTTGTATCTTTTGCGTCTAGCAGCTGTATGCTCTCATTGCCAAATGTATTCCTCCAAAGTTTAAGCATGTGTGCAGGGTCCAATATTACATAAACTTTTTGCCCCTTTCTCTGTGGCGATGGGTGGATGAACCATGGCTGCCACTTGACTTTCATAGGGTTCAGGCAAGCACCCAGGGATTCTACACACGAAATGTTAGAAGAGTTGCCATCAAAAGTAACAGAAGCCACAGTTGCTCCTGTTTTATCTAAATATAATAGACACTCTTTCATGATATTTGCTCTTTGCTTTGCATCCAGAGAAGCAATTAAAAAGTAACCTACAGGAAGTTTCCACCCATCATTAACAGAGACAACCATGAAGACCCATGCCTCCTTTGCTAAATCTGCATCATCACCCAAAGAATGCATGTTATCACCATGGTCAGCATATCCCACACACTTCCCCCCCACCCACTCCAACTTCCTACGGATCACCATTTCATCACACATTAGGGCTAACACTAATTCTTTTCCCTGAGCAGCAAATTCCTCAGCTTTCTTCTTAATAGCTGCTTTTGCTTGTTGAGTGAAACCAGGAGTACCATCAACTGTGGCATATAACTTACGAATAGTACGGGGATGGGGTAGCTGCAGTGAAAATTTCTCTCTAACATATTCATATGCTGAGGGCGAATGAAAATGTAGAGTGAGAGCAAATTTTTTCAGTTCTGCAGGATACACCCTTGGAACTTTTTTGCTTACAAGTCTCCTAAACAGTTGAGCTGCGGCACTATCTTCAGGAAATGCATTCTAAGAATAACAAAGAAAAATTACAGAAATTAAATCAAGGTATTACTGCGGTACAGCCATGTATAAAACACATAAACTGGTAAGGATAATATAAATGCTAGCTTGTTTGGAGTTCAGGCAAGTTCCTTAACGGCTTCAGAAAAAAAATATTTGTGCCATACACAGGCAGAAACTATGCGATCACAAGAAACTTCCTCCTTTTAACTTTGCTTAGCATGCAGACCTGAGCACTTATGGGAAGGGATTTTCCACTTAGTGCGATTTTCCTCCTTTTCATCTCCACCCCTAAACAACCAGGCTGATGGCCTCTGGCACCATGCTTAGATATTTACAAATAATAGCTTAAAGCGAGGACCATTACAGTCCTAGATGACTAGGGTATCACAGATGATATCACAGGAGAAATCGTCACTATCACACTTGCGTGGCTCTCCATAAAAGTGCCTAAATTAAAAACTTAACTAAAAAAATATTATATAATTCAGAAGTTTTTCATTTCTATTTTGATAAAAAATATTACAGGGTAAGAGCTACTGGTCATTTAGTGAAGTATTTCTTTTCAATCCCCTCGAATACCAGGCTCATTTTCTCTATTAGCAGCTTTCCATGCCACAAAAAAAAAAAAATATACAGAAAGCAATGCTCAGAGCACAACAAAAAATAATAATAAATGAACGCTACTTATATGAGTGCATGAGAGACAAATTAAGTCTGGTATGACTCAGGAATATCACAGATGTTATCACAGAAGAAATATTCACTATCACATTTGTGTAGCTTTGAAATTATTACTTTGTTTACACTTTACAATCCTCCTTTAACCAATATCTCCTGACTCTGCTGGTTGTTACCTCTATTATTCTGCTGAACTGCTGATCAACATGGCCTTCTTGTTTCAAGTGATCCAGTAGATCTGTCAGGGTACGGATCTTTTTCACAGCTCTTCGTAACCTCTGCCCGACTACCTTTGCCCTTGCTTGCATACTGTTAAACCGTCGCTTCACCAAATCCATACTCCTCTTGGCAGATCGGGGAGATTTGAATGCATTCAAAGTTAAATCATTAACATAGGCTCTCCTTTTGCCTGACCTAATGAAAAGAGACGGAATTTAAAATAAATAATGAAATAGAAATTTATGGTACTCTGCATGAGAGTGGAAGAAGTTTAGCACTTACTGTACAGGACCCTTGTCAATTTTTCTCTTGCGATCAATGCGTGGAGTTTCACAGTTTGAAATACTGCAGGGGAAACAATATGGTTAAGTAAAATAGTCATGACTTCATAAGCGAATGGAGAGAATGCGAAACTTACTTCTCCATGTTGCTGGTATGCAGAGAGCAACCACTTTCAGGGTCCTTAGTTTCCATAACCTCAACAACTGGATCAGAAACAGTAGACTGCTTCTGTACAGGATCATGACCGAAACTTGAAGTAGCTTGCGGGTCAAAACTCTGAACATCTCCCAGCATGGGCATGTCAGTGGGATCATAAAGCAAGCCAGTTGCTTCATCCAGAAGGGGCTGTTCATCACAATCAATAAAATCACTATCACCAATGATAGTTTCTCCTTCACCTTCCAAAGGGACCACGACATTTTCCATTAATGCCTCCTGTTTACTAGCCCACTCGGTAACAGGCATTCTAAAATCATTCAGGTGTTCCAAGTATGGAGAGTTCTCTTCAGCAGGTATCAGATTTTCCTTAAATGCTGAGGCAGGAGTATACCTGTAACGAAAAAACAAAACAATGCAAAGAGTGCAAAACAAGTACAGGCATGGAACAACACATGTTTTCACTAACAAAGATACACTCATGCTGGCACCGTACTACCCTTTTCTTAAAAAAATAAAAAAATACACATCACGAGTAGAGAAATGAACATGTGCTCCACTTACTCGGGGTAAATTGTTGGTTTTGCAAACTTAACAAGCCTGAGCTTGCCTATTAGGTCCGGCTCAAAGTGATCCTCACATAACCTTACTCCCTTACTTCCACATTTGAAGTGAGTAGTGCGGTTACCGTTGTTTATAAAATGTTCCCAAGCACTCTTGGTTTCCTCGTCCACCCCAGTTGGAACTCTAAAATAGATAGAAGTGGTTCTTAAATCTCAACAACAAGAAATGTTTGCAAACTGTTGACACAGGCAACGAACACAAACTTACCTAAAATATTTCTTTTTAGAATTGATTGCACTTGCAACGTGGTTCGGACACGCTTTCATATAACAACACTTCTTTCCCATCTTTAACTTTAAACTTCGACTACAGAAATATGTACATTACCATGTGGGCAAGCTAAATAAACAGCAACGGCTCTAGAGCCGGCCCACACAAACACGTCCGTCCTGCTTGGCTGCTGGAGAGCGAGAGGATGAGAATGAGACGAGAGAGAGGTACCCTCACCATCCAAGTATGGCGAATATTCGGTACGATGCGAGTGTGACGGTTCCTTGCGGGCGCTGCGGCGGCTGTAGTGCAGCGCGCCCGGCGGCTGATCTTTGCTTCACGGCGAGACACGGGCCGGGGTGGGGCAGGGCCCATCCATGCTATTTCTCATACTACATCCATGCACACGCCGCCACCCGTGTGCCCGTATGGCCCAGGCGCTCGCGCTTCGCTAACGATGCTAACACGGGGCGGGGCGGGGCGGGGCGGGGCGGGGCAGCGCCGACGATACGGCGCGGCAGCTCGCAGCAGGCAGGCTCCCGGGTCGCGGGAGCGGGCCCCCCGGGCCCCCCTGCAGGGCGGCTCGCAGGCTCAGGGCTCAAGCCCGCACAGCCAGACCCAACGTGGATCTCCGTGTCCGCCCCACCGGCCGAGCCCCACCAGGCCCCGCGCTGGCTCAGGTGCTCCCGGTGCCCCCCCCCCCGCCCCCCGTCAGCTGTGTGCTCAGCTGTGCTGCTCAGGCTCAGCTGCGGCAGCTGTGCCGTGAGTCAGCCGCCTGTGCGTGCACGGGGCCCCCGCCGCCCCGCCGCGCGGCCGCTACGCCTCTTCTACTCGTGATTCCCAATCTCAGCCGCGGCCCACCCACCTCTCCAGTAACGACCCCCCCCCCCCCTCACTTCTCATCCTCTTTCTTTCAAGCCTCTAGCCTGCTTATGCCAACGTCCCCATCGTTAAAAAGAAAAGAAAGCAGCAACTTGAAGCCGCGCGCAAGGCTCGCCTGCGCGGCGCTCGTAGCTTGCCTGGAAGCGCCGCCTTTGGAAACTTGAAACCTTCCGTACCGTACATTCCTTTTTATTTTTTGCATGCAGCACTGTAGCGTATCGCTTAATATCTTTCGCGCGCTCGCATGTTTGTATGCGGAGTGTGTGGAACTGTGTGTCGCGGCATGGGAGTGGAGGGGAGGGGGGACGATTTGCGTCCGCTCCCCTCACTGTACCACACCCCCTCTTCTCTCTCTCTCTCTCTCTCTCTCTCTCTCTCTCTCTCTCTCTCTCTCTCTCTCTCTCTCCCTCTCTCTCTCTCTCGCTCCCCTGTGTACTTTTCTCTTTTCTGCTCTGGAATCCCTTCTCCCCGGCTGCCTCCGTTGTTGTTCGCTGCTCGCTGCGCCGGCCTGCGCGCCGCCGCGCCGGTGCCTAGCCAGGCGCCGAGACAAAAATGTTCCGGTGCCGTGGCTTTGCTTTACTCCCCTTTCGCCTTCCCGAAAAGAACTGTTAGAAAAGAGCTGGGAGACTGTCGGTCGAGCCGCGGTAGCTGCGCGCGGGCGTCTGTCGCGGCAACCTCTCCCTCTCCCCTCCCTCGCCCTTCCCTCTCCTCGCAACTGTCAAGTTATTTTTTTTTCCACGGGTAATTTTATTAATGAAAGCAGGTCGCGGGTTGATCTTGATGGAGCGGCTCGGCTCGGCTCGGCTCGGCCGCGCCCTCGACCTTACCTTCCCACCCCGCTGGAGTGAGCGGGGTGGGCTGGGGCTGCTGGGGGCGGCGGGGCAGGGCAGGGCGACCGGAATAAGGAGGCAAGGTCAGCCCAGCCCGGCTTAGCTCGAGCAGCGGGGAGGTTCCGAACCTGTACCGTGTCACACATGTTTTCAACCCTTTATTCCATCACACCGCCACAGACACACACGCACATGTATGTATCTCCCTCCCTCCTTTTGGTCTCGTTGACCAGCGCGACCTCTCTGCTGATGAGGTTGTGTGTGTGTGGGAATGGGAGAGCAGTGCCGCAGCAGAGCCTGCTTGCCCACACACGCGAGAGAGGAGTCAGGCTGCGCTGGGCTCGGGACGGGATGGGAACGAGCAACAGCGCTGGAGGGATAAGCGACAGGAGGGGAGAGTTTAGATTCGACGGGGGACAGGGGCGAGCATTGGGCAAATACGAGACAAATATCTTCCTGAAACGTGTTAATCTAATTTATAGACGCCGTCGTCACCGAGCGTTGCCTTCCCCCCCCCCCCCCCAAATCTCTCTCCCTCCGTACTGCTGCAAGCGAGATAGGGATATGGATAGAGGGAGAAAGAGAGAGAGAGAGAGAGAGAGAGAGAGAGAGAGAGAGAGAGAGAGAGAGAGTATAATGGTGTGCGAGAGGGAGAGCGCGTCCCGTCCGGTCTGACAATGACGTCAGCTACACTCCCCTCCAACCCCCGCGACCCCTTGCTCTATTGATTCACGTCCCCCGCACTCTCTGTCTCTCTCTCTCACTCCACCTCTGTTCCCCCATCTCCCTCCCTCTCTGTCAACCTCCCCGTGGTGGAGCTACAGCAGACACGGTCAGGAGGCGAGCCTCCTCTCGTTTTGTAAAGGAGTGTATATACACCAACCCCTCAGCTGCCCGTCGCTAAGCGAACAGGGGACCCCCCCCTGAGTTGCAGCGGGAGCGCGGGGTGTGACACACCGGTTTGACTTTACCTGCCGCACTGTACAGTCCGCGCCGGTGTCTGCTCCGTACGTGACCCGCTAAGCCTTACGTCAGCGCGCATAAGCTAGCCCCGCCCCGTCCGCTCCGGCCCCGGCTGCATGGTCCGACCACACCTGACTGTACCAATCGCACACGGCGTGACTCCTCGATTAGCACGTCCCGTACCGCTACCAAAGCCAGGGTAGCCGCTCTTTCTTCTTTATCTGATTATTCTCATCGTTTCACTTTCGATTCGCCACACGCAGCAGCTGTGCGCGAGGTAGGCCGTGCCGCGCACAGCCCTGCGGGCGGGTTGCCTACTCGTACGGGGTTGTGCGGCGCGCCGCGCGGGCCGGGGACCATCCGGGTACCGTGCAGTGCGTTTGATCCATGCTTGCTTTATTCTATTTTAGTTAGTTAACTTTCGTCGTGTAGCGAGCTTGCATACATATTCTTCCAGTAGACGCTAATGTTCCCCATCCCGTTTGGCGGGCTGCTGCTTCCCGGGCCCCGGGCATTGAATATCGTTTGTCTTATTGCCCCCCCCCCCCCCCTTCACCTTCTCGTATCCAGCCCTACGCCTCTCTCCTTCCGCCTCCGTCTCAGGAGAGAGAGACAGAGAGAGAGAGAGAGAGAGAGAGAGAGAGAGAGAGACAGAGAGAGAGAGAGAGAGAGAGAGAGAGAGAGAGGGAGAGAGAGAGAGAGAGGAGCGTTGAGGGAATGTAGCCGCACTGCTGCCGCCACTGCTGTGGCGGCGTTACGGTACGCCTGGCGCGGGGGGGTAGAGAGAGACAACGGGAAGAGACAGAGAGAGCAGCGGGGGCAGGGGGAGGGAGGGAGGAGAGGAAGGGGCCCAGTCCATTAAACGTAAAAATTGCCGGCCGCTTTTTACTGGGCTGCGCTTTGCTGCGCTGCGGTGCTATGGGCTGGAGCTGGGCTGGAGCTTGACTGGAGCTGGGCTGGAGCTGGGCTGGAGCTGGGCTGGAGCTGGGCTGGAGCTGGGCTGGAGCTGGGCTGGAGCTGAGCTGGAGTTGGGCTGGAGCTGGGCTGGAGCTGGGCTGGAGCTGGGCTGGAGCTGGGCTGGAGCTGGGCTGGAACTGGGCTGGAGCTGGGCTGGAGCTGGGCTGGAGCTGGGCTGGAGCTGGGCTGGAGCTGGGTTGGAGCTGGGCTGGAGCTGGGCTGGAGCTGGGTTGGAGCTGGGCTGGAGCTGGGCTGGAGCTGGACTGCGTGCTGCTCTGGACTGGAGCGAGCAGTAGCGCGCCGGCTGCGCTGCTCCCAGTAAAGGCAGAGTTGGGCTTAGCTGCGCAGATGACTTACAGCCGGTTCGGTTCGGCTCGGGTCACGGAGAAAGTCCTGAGCGGCCCGCGATTTGTCACCATAAAGTGCTGGCGGGAGTACGCTGGGGCACGGGCAGTGCAGGTACTGTACACGCGGAACGAGGAGTCTATATAATACGAACAAACTGGCAGGTGCGCGGAGAAAACGCGGCGAAGGTATCGCGCAGGTTTTGTTCGCGAACAGGGCTGAGCTGGAAGAGGAGAATGGAAGAGGGACGCTGGGATGGTCGTATTGTGTACTTGCCGCGGTCTCCCGCGGGAACATGGAGCGGCCCGGCGCGGCGGGCGGCCCTACAGCGCTGGCAGCGCGGTGCGGCAGGGAAGCGCCCGGCCCGGCCCGGCCCGGCCGGCAGCGGACCCTTTGGACCGTGATGAGGTTGCAGCTGCGGCGCGGCGTGGCGTGGCGTGGCCGCAATGGCGGTAATGACTGCAGCCCGGCACGGCCCGGGCCGAGCGGGACCAACGGGTTCGGCCGCCCCGCCCCGCCCCGCGCCCCGCCGCTGCAGTTCTTTCTTTTCCCCTTTCCCCACTCCCCGCAACCCCTCTCTCCTTTCACCTCGTCTTTCTCCTCATTGTCTCCGACCCCCTGGTCCTCGCCTCGGTCCCGGCCGCAGCGGCGCTCCTCCCGGGCGCGGGCCCCACATCGGGATAAGGCTAGGCTCAAGGCCACTCCAAGGCCGGTGCGCCGTCACTGCTGGCCGCACTGCGTACGCTTGCTGCTGCCGTCGCTGTGGATTACCCCCCCCCCCCCCCCCCCCCCCTCCCTTTTCCGACCGGACAAGGAAGCGCCACGACCGCGATCCTCATCGCCTTCGCTGCGCCTTCCTGTGTAATGAGGTTCTGATCGGGCCGCGGGCGCCGCGGGCCCGAGTAGGGCTGCGAGATTTTCCAATATATTGGAAAAAAAATCAATATTTTTAATATTGGAATTTCCAATATTGACATATTGAAACTTCCAATTCCAATATTTTGTATTGGAATATTGGAACCAATATCCAATATTGAATATTGGAGTTCAATATTCAATATTGCGTATTGGAGTCCAATATTCAATATTGCGTATTGGAGTCCATTATTCAATTATTGCGCATTGGAGTCCGATATTCAATTTAAGTCAAAATTTTACATTGAGTATTGAAGATATAATTCAATATTGATAACTGAAACCAATAACCTATAGGGTGCGACAGGACGAGAACGACCAACCTCGCCTCAGACCGTACAGTCCTCGTGGAAATTTTTCTCCAAAAGGCGAGGAAAACACATGTAGAACGTATATGCAGATCGTGCGCCAGAGAGCAAAACTTTTGACGTACACTCAACCCAAGAGTCAAAAGCGAGGTCTGCCCGAGCGCTCGTCAACATGTTGGGGTAGGCGTGGCCGGAACATGGGTCGAAGCAGGGAGGTGTCACCCGACACCACATTGACTTGACTTGAGAGAACCAGGCCACAGTCCTTTTAAATGTTATTTTACAAAAGTTTCAAAAACTGTCATTTTAAGAGTAGCACTTGTTTATAAAGTGAAATTTAAGTGAAGAATGGACAGAAATAGGCAATTGGAATTTTGAACCGTGTTTCTACGACCATCCGTTCAGGAACAATAAATACCGCAGGACTGATAAAGGGAAACAAGCGAATAAGCCAAAGCCGCAGTAAACTAGAATGTGTGTAAATTAAGACATATTTATTAATTGATACCTTTAAAATATAAAAAAATTAAAAAACATTACAGCAATAATAAAAGAAAAAAAAAAGTTAAAAAAGCGTGCAAATAACGATTTAAACTCTTCCAAGTGCACAACTATCGATTTGCACACTTCCAAGTACACAAAACTGAGTTGCACACTTGCAAGTGTTTAAACGACAATTGCACACGTTTAAGTGTGAAAGGTTTAAACACTTTCTTTAACAGTGTACTAGGGGGGGAAGCTGAGGGGGCAGCCGCCCCGCCCCGCCCCCTGATGCGAGGGAGGAGTGGCGAGGCGTGTCGGGAAACAGACCCCTGCATGCAAATGTGTGGCCACCTCCAGAGCTCCTCCGGTGCTTTTCCTACTGACTGTACGGTCTGAGGCGAGGTTGGTCGTTCTCGTCCTGTCGCACCCTATAGCATTGAATACATATTACTACACATCGATAAAAATCTGTATTCGGTTCTTAATATACATACAGCATAAATCGTGTATCGCAAAAGAGCGAAAGTATACGCTGCCGGGAAGGGGTTTTGGACGGGGCCTCGGTAGGCTAGGCGGGCGGGCGAGCAGCAGCGCAGGCAGACGCAGACCCGGTGCCCAACATATTAGTGGACCAATATCAATATTGGAATATTGGTTCACCAATATATTGAAAGACCAATATTCCAATATTCATATTGGTCCACCAATATATTGGGCAACCAATACTCCAATACAAAATATTGATATTGGTCGGATTTCCAATATTTTTTTTATTGGATATTGATATTGGAATCGTCCATACCGCCCAGCCCTAGGCCCGAGCTCGTCCTTCACGCTGGTCCTGTCGCTGCGGGTCCAGCCGGCTCATTCAGTGCGATCGCTCCCCGTCCTTGTCGCACTCATGCGCTCAGCCGTACCCGACACGGAGGGCACAACCATGAGTGCGACAAGGACGGGGAGAACGATCCTCAGAGGCGGTCGGCTGGGCTGGTGGCGCTGGCCGCGCCGCGCGCCGCGTGCCCTGCGGTCGCGGTCACCACGCTGAGGTCCTTGGTGTGGGCCTTGCGCGTCCGCCGCCCCCACGGCAGCCTGCTGGGCCCCTCGCCGGGGTCGGCCTCCTCGTTGTATGCTCCACGGCGCGGTGGGGCGGGGCGCGGTCGAGGGGGAAAACAACTCTGAATATTGGTGTACCAATTTGTGAATTTTTGTGAATTTTCGTTAATTTTTGTGAGTATTTGCTTGAATGTTGGGTTGACCTCAGAAAATACACGCACATCTGATCCAAATTATTCTCTCAATTACATGATTAAATAGGATTTTTACTAAATTATTGTGAATTATTTCGATTTATTCCAAATTATTGGAAATTAACTTGCAATAATGCAAAATAATCACAATTATTTCAATTATTTTTTAAAACTTTTCAGAAACAAATTTTGCTCTGCAATTGAAAGGGTGGCGTGAAAACATAGAAAATTTTTGCGGCAGTAAACCTCCCGAAGGAGGTTGCGGTTCCCGCCAGGCACAGGGCTTTTACCCCCTGTGGCAGCCAACTGCTTCGGTGTTCCATGGGAACCGGCGCTTTGCTGACTGCGATCCTATCGCGCAATTCGACAGATTTGATCCCCGTACCACCATTGGCCTACCCCTAGAGGTACGAGCGGTGTCAAGGGCGTTAGACTTCCTGATCCCAGTTTCAGAGGCCTTACCTCAGAGGGGTACGCGGGATTCGAACCCACAACCCCGAGTGCCGACACATAGCCAGAACGGGAAGCGACCCAACGCCCAGAGCCACCGAGCCAACGGCGGTGAGACGTGTTTAATTTCTACTTGACCTGCCCTGGAGCAGCTGCCAAAGGAAATGCCAAGCGCGAAAAACACTTTCCCGAGCGGGAGTCGAACTTCGGACCACTCGGTTCAGTGTTGCGCGCTCTACCAACTGAGCCACGACGTCACGATGACTATCCAGTGCGAGGGTTCGCGTCGTATTTGCCCTATCCCCCAGCCTCCAGCCAGGAGGACAGGGCAAATACGACACCAACCAGTCGCACAGAGGAATCATCGTGACGTCGGGGCTCAGTTGGTGGAGCGCGCAACACTGAACCGAGTGGTCCGAAGTTCGACTCCCGCTCGGGAAAGTGTTTTTCGCGCTTGGCATTTCCTTTGGCAGCTGCTCCAGGGCAGGTCAAGTAGAAATTAAACACGTCTCACCGCCGTTGGCTCGGTGGCTCTGGGCGTTGGGTCGCTTCCCGTTCTGGCTATGTGTCGGCACTCGGGGTTGTGGGTTCGAATCCCGCGTACCCCTCTGAGGTAAGGCCTCTGAAACTGGGATCAGGAAGTCTAACGCCCTTGACACCGCTCGTACCTCTAGGGGTAGGCCAATGGTGGTACGGGGATCAAATCTGTCGAATTGCGCGATAGGATCGCAGTCAGCAAAGCGCCGGTTCCCATGGAACACCGAAGCAGTTGGCTGCCACAGGGGGTTAAAGCCCTGTGCCTGGCGGGAACCGCAACCTCCTTCGGGAGGTTTACTGCCGCAAAAATTTTCTATGTTTTCACGCCACCCTTTCAATTGCAGAGCAAAATTTGTTTCTGAAAAGTTTTAAAAAATAATTGAAATAATTGTGATTATTTTGCATTATTGCAAGTTAATTTCCAATAATTTGGAATAAATCGAAATAATTCACAATAATTTAGTAAAAATCCTATTTAATCATGTAATTGAGAGAATAATTTGGATCAGATGTGCGTGTATTTTCTGGGGCATGCCCTGAATGTTACCTAATTTTGAGTGAAATTTTTGTGAATTTTTCTGCATTTTACTTGATTGTTTTGTAAATGAATCTCTATGAATTTTCCTGAATTACGAGGTGTACAAAAATTTCCGTGTTCGGGCGCGGTGCGGCGGCCGTGGCCCCCGACGCCAGCCAGATGCGAAGGCCACCCTCTCCTCTCCCCACTCTCCCTGAGCGGGGTGCAATCATGCCATTGCTTTTACTACCCGCCGCTCTAGCGTGTGGGTGGGGCCAGTGGGGCCGAGCCGACGGGGTCGACCCGGTGACCCCGCCCCGCCCTCATAGGGTGGAATGGAACTGGGTTACAAATTATCATGCACCACCTGAACCGAGGGGGAGGGGGGGGGGTAGGACTGCCGGAAAATGTCCTTAAATGTCGGCTATTTGAGCCCTCAGCGCGTTTGTGGCTGCGGCACTTGCCCGTCGTGGTCAAGGCCGCTCGGGCGCACAGCAAGGAGCGGGGGCGGCCGGTGGCCGGGCGGGGCGGGGCGGGGCGGGTTGGGGCGGGGTGGGGCGAGGCGGGCCCCGACAGCAAGAACAGCCCAGTCTGGCCCGTCCCGGCCCTGCCCGTGTTTTACATCACGGGCCCAAAGTGGCGCATGACAGTGTGCCATGCTGCTGCTGCTGTGCCCGCTCGCCCCGCCTAGCCCCGCCCCGCCCCGCCCCGCCCCGCGCCCCGCCCCGTCCCGCGCAGAAAAGTGTGCCGGTGACGTCACTGGCCGCGACGCTCGCGCGCCGCACATCCTTTACGTTGTCCTTCCCCAGATTTCCCCCCCCCCCCCCGCGCACTTCCGAGAGCAAGTTTGTCGCTTCCCTCTGGCTCCGCTCTTCTACGGCCCTCGCCCGCGCGGCCTGCTCTTAAACTAAGTTAAGGGCGATAAAGAGCTATGAGAATTAACTAAAATGTCACACATGGATGTCTCCGTCTACGAGGGCGCGTGGCGGTGTGCGATAATACAGTACGTACCACCTATGTGTGCGACATTCGTAGGACTTATTCCGCGCTGCTCGCACTGCCGCAGATTACCCCGCACGGCCCCGCGTGCTCGCGCACTCTCATTCTCCTGATTCCCCCGCTTCCCCCTCACCGCGCAGCCTCCAGACGAGCTGCTTCTGATGACTCACTCCCCGCTTTTTCCCCCAGGTCCTCGCCCTTATCTTTGCCATTCTGTCGCCCACATGTCGCGTTCCCTCACATGGCGTCGCTCTGTCTATATTGTCCCAGGCCGATGTGCACGCCTCAGATAAAGAAAAAAAGTAACAATAATATATTAGAAATCCACCGCATACACAGCGTGAACTAATTCTTTTCTCTTTTTCTTTTGCTTCGCAGGTGAGTGTGTGATTGCCGTTCCCCCGGTTCCCTGCCTCGTCTCCTACCGCCGTGGCCCGCCACGCAGCAGAAGGTTGTACCTGAATTTGTACTTCGGTCTAACCCGCTCCTCACCGCTGCTCTCGGAATCTCTACGGGGTGTGTCCGAAAACATCTAACAGTTTGTGGGTTTGCCTCGAGTTTGCCTGCTCGCTCCCACCGGGCAAGAAGCGGCGCCGTGCTCCCTTAGACCCGCAATATACTGATACGTGTTCCCTGAAACGCTCAGTACGGCGAAGAGATGGGATGCTACGGTGGTGGCCAGGCCAGCCCGGCCCGGCCCATAACGGGGCCACAGTATTTGGCGGTAAATTGTTATTGCTCTGACTGGGCCGGACCGGACGCGGCCGCCCGCACGGCCGCACTGTGTACAGGACAGGGCGTTAAAAAGATAAAACAAAAGTTTACGAGCTAGAGCAGGAAATTTGCGGACAGTGTGAGGTGAGGTCCCCCCGCAGTCATGTGCTAAACTGGTGTGCCGCTGTCAAGGCCGCAACGATACTGAGGGAGGGCTGAGCGCTGCTGAGCGTTGCTGAGCGCTGCTAAGCGATGTTGAGCACTTGCTGAGCGTTGCTGAGCGCTCATTGGGCCGCGGCCGAGCCGCGAGCCGAGCCCTGCTGATATTCACGTTTGCGCGCCCAGATAGAGAGACGAAAAAAAAAAAAAAATCAGAAGCGATCGAAGAGCGAGAATTCAAGGTGGTCCGGTCATCACTATATACCGTCTCCATTCTGCCTACCGTGCGATTCCAGACCCCCTCTTTGACATACATAATAAAAAGCAGGCACAGTTTAGTAGGATCAACAATTCCATCCTTTTTCACGCATTACTATGAGGCCGCAGCATACTTTGTGGTTTTTTGGCAGCCTAGGCAGGCGGGCCGGGACGGGCCGACCCTCAGACTCGCGCGGCGTATCTGCTGAAAAGCCACTTGGCGTTCTTGCCTGAACAGAGTGGGAGGAGGGGAGGAGGAGGAGGTGGGGGGGGGGGGGGCAGGTGGACTCGCGGCCTCTTCTGTATCTCGCTTGCACAGTGGCGCTCGCGCGGGGTCAGAGTCGAGACACACCGGCCTCAAGTGCAGGTGAAACAATCCGAACAAATATTTCTTGAAGTGGCGTATGCCCCCCCCCCAAAAAAAAAGATCGCGCAGCTGAAAGTAGATGTTAAAAATTAGCACCACGGCTAAACACTTAAAACAGCGGAAAAGTAAATAGCGGGGTAGCTAGACAGCGTAGCTTTAAAATTACCTGCGCCTATGCAGCTAAAACATTAGTACACCTGCTTACTTCTTTTTGCTCGGACGCGAACAATTTATTTACTTGCGCTTCTGCTGAAAAGGCAATACGCGGTTCTAGGACGCATCATCATAGTTTTCTGTCAAGCGTCGGTGTTCGTTTAATTCCGGTTCCGGTTCTCGTCGAGATCTTCGGGTTTTGCCTCGCCCGCGCACGCCACGCTCACCCCTGCGCTAGGCGCGCGAAGTCTGCAGAGTAGCGTGTGTCCGGAGACGAAAATTCTTTACGAACTCTCATGCGAGCCTTTCGGTCAGCACTGGGGCCGCTCATTGCCGTCCCCCATAGCCCGTTCCGCGAAATCCTCATACGCTCCGCGAAAGCCTCATACACTCGACTGCGCCCCGCCACGCCCCGCCACGCCCCACCCCACCCTGCGCTGCGTGAGTAAGTGCCATTGCCGTGCCATTGCCGTGCCACTGGCGGGTGAACTACTCTGGGCCGAGCCCGCTGTGCTCACCCAGTTATGGGATGAGAAAAAAATAAATAAAAGGCGGAGCGATGAGACTTTATTACGCGGGTAAGTTTATAATATATGCGAAAAATCCCAGCCCCGTTCTGCTCCGCGCTGCTCTGACTGCGGCCGGAGGACAGGCGAGGAATGGAGGAGTGGGTAGGCAACCCGTCCGCACGGCTGTCCCGCGGGTCTGCCTGCCTGCCGGGCACGCCGCGTGGATAGGGGGGGGGGGCAGCGCGCTGCTCCGTGCCGCCCCTCGCACGCACACGAGAGTCCTCGGCACGCCGTACATTTATATTTATTTTTTTAGCCGGCAATTTTTTCCCCCTTTTACTGTTTGTTTTTATTATCGCGGAGCGACTGAGAGCGTGCGCGTGTGTTCGCTGCTGGAGACTGCGCCGCCGTTCTGACCGGCCCGGCCCGGCCCGCGGCACATGCAGGGTGTCCTGCAGCAGTCATTATCCGCAGAGCTTTATAGGCAGTGGGAGGGCGCCGCGCCGCGCCGGGCCGCGCCGGGGGCACGGGGTGGGGTGGCGATGACAACGCGTGCGGCCGACATGGCGGGGCAGGGCGGGGCGGGGGAATAGGGTGGCAGAGAAGCGCGGGAATGAGTCATCGGCTGCCGGCCGCTGGCCGAGGCGAGGCGGCCGCCGCACAGTGGTACGAAATCGGAGAATGCTGGCAAAAATAGTGATTTTTAAATTTCTTTCAAACTGCTGTTCCTTGATAGCAATTCATTCTTAAGGGTTCAAACAATCTAAAACTGCTTATGATGCCTTCAAATCGCACGATAAACCGGGTAAATCGGGAAGTGAAATATGTCTTTGCTGGAGCAGTCGAGACACTGCCTTCAGTAGGCCTTAGTTATACACTGATGAATACTATTTTCTTGGCCTCCTAGGGCCGCGGGCGCTTTGTAATGCAAACATCAATTGTTTTTTTATCGTTTTCGACCCTTGCTAAAAATACAGTGCGAATCATTCATTTTTAATAATTTTTTGAAAGTAACTCGGTGTTGAAGCCCCGTACTCCACTTTTAGGTAATGCTTTCGTATCGATAGGTGGCTTTAGGCAGCGAACTTAAAACAGAATCTAGCTTGGGCAACATTCCTCTTTGTCTCGTCAAAGTTGTACGCTCCCGTTTTCCCCCGAAACAGCACAATAAGCAAAAACTCGACGAAGTGCCCCCGCGGCCCGGCCCGACCGCAGCGCGGCGGTCGGCCGGCCACCTAACCTCACTGATGCACCTGTCGAGACGCGTCGAACCGGTCGAACTGAGCTGACGGACACCGTGTACCGTGACAGCAGAGCACTATCATTTAAGCGCTGCAACACGATTTGGTAAGTTTTTATGACTGCTTCAGAACGTGTGCTATATTTCAAAACATCAGATGAGTAGCTAGGAAAGGGCTTTGTGGTCTGTGTCTCAATTTTAGTACTGTGCATAAAGGGATGCATCTGAGCATCCAGAGAGGGACATGAATGACTTCTGATAAAAGGGGTTGCTTTTACAGCAGTGTGCACTTAAATATACTTTATCTAGAGCTGGGTGTGGATAAAAATAAAACTAAAGAAGATAATGAACACAAAGCCTTTACGCATCAAAACTGAGATAAATTTCAGAGGGAAAAGAAAGTTTGTGGGGAAGGCCAGGGGGTGGGGTGAGGAGGGGGCAGGAGAGGTAGATTAAAAATATATGAGTCAAAGTTGAAAAGGAAATGAATGTCTTGCTATGTTTCTGAGCGACTAAAATTAATAAGCTAGCTCGGTCCAAAACAAGATCATTCCATTCCCCGTTTCCTCACTCAAAGTTTTCCAGTTAAAGGTGTTCCCTATTTCATGCTGGTCTAGCATTTTAAAAATCATTTTATCATCCAGGTTCTCAAGATATAATATCTTAACACACTAAACAATAAAAAAATAAACATTTGGTGGTGATAAATTTAAATATAATTATTATGATCTGTATTCCGTTATTATCAGAGAAAATGTTACAACATTTATCCTGGCCTGGAAGGGATATTAGGCCAGGGAAAGTGTTCCAACATTTTCTCTGATAATAACGGAACTCAGATCATAATAATTCTAATAAAATTAATTACTACTAAAAATTTATTTTCTAATTTTTTTGTGTGTTGAGATTTTATTTTTTAGTAACATGGATAATAACATAATTTTTAAAATGATAGACTAGTATGGGATAGAGAACACCTTTAACTGGAAAAATTTGAGTGAGGAAACGGGAAATGTAATGATCTTGTTTTGGACCGAGCTAGCTTTGAGTGAATGAACCCAGCATATACGCATTGTTGCTAGTTGCTCAGAGACATAACTAGACATTCCTTTCCTTATTATTTTTCACTCATTTATTTATTTCTTAATTTGTTGTTATGATTCTATGTTGCTTAAATGACTGAGACTAACTTATACTTACTTTGACTGACTTTACAGTGATTAAGATGAAGAGCTATGCTATAAGTAAAACATAAACATTTGGTGGTGATAAATTTAAATATAATTATTATGATCTGTGTTCCGTTATTATCAGAGAAAATGTTACAACATTTATCCTGGCCTGGGAGGGATATTAGGCCAGGGAAAGTGTTCCAACATTTTCTCTGATAATAACGGAACTCAGATCATAATAATTCTAATAAAATTTATCACTACTAAAAACTTATTTTCTAATTTTTTGTGTGTTGAGATTTTATTTTTTAGTAACATGGATAATAACATAATTTTTAAAATGATAGACTAGTATGGGATAGAGAACACCTTTAACTGGAAAAATTTGAGTGAGGAAACGGGAAATGTAATGATCTTGTTTTGGACCGAGCTAGCTTTGAGTGAATGAACCCAGCATATACGCATTGTTGCTAGTTGCTCAGAGACATAACTAGACATTCCTTTCCTTATTATTTTTCACTCATTTATTTATTTCTTAATTTGTTGTTATGATTCTATGTTGCTTAAATGACTGAGACTAACTTATACTTACTTTGACTGACTTTACAGTGATTAAGATGAAGAGCTATGCTATAAGTAAAACATAAACATTTGGTGGTGATAAATTTAAATATAATTATTATGATCTGTGTTCCGTTATTATCAGAGAAAATGTTACAACATTTATCCTGGCCTGGGAGGGATATTAGGCCAGGGAAAGTGTTCCAACATTTTCTCTGATAATAACGGAACTCAGATCATAATAATTCTAATAAAATTTATCACTACTAAAAACTTATTTTCTAATTTTTTGTGTGTTGAGATTTTATTTTTTAGTAACATGGATAATAACATAATTTTTAAAATGATAGACTAGTATGGGATAGAGAACACCTTTAACTGGAAAAATTTGAGTGAGGAAACGGGAAATGTAATGATCTTGTTTTGGACCGAGCTAGCTTTGAGCGAATGAACCCAGCATATACGCATTGTTGTTAGTTGCTCAGAGACATAACTAGACATTCCTTTCCTTATTATTTTTCACTCATTTATTTTTTAATTTGTTGTTATGATTCTATGTTGCTTAAATGACTGAGACTAACTTTTACTTACTTTGACTGACCTTACAGTGATTAAGATGAAGAGCTATGCTATAAGTAGGAGGAGTCTAGTTCAGGCCATGAAGGAGAAGGCTTCAGAAGGAAGACAAGCTCAAAAGGACAGTCTTCGTGACATGGTTATAAACAACTTTTCTTCGTTGAATAGGAATTTAGAAATTACTGATCAGGTTTTGAGAGATTTATCTAATCAAATATCCTATTTTGCAAATGAGTATTTTAAAAGGTGGGATCCTTTTCATGGCAGGGAGGACGACTTTTTAAGAAAACACAAATCTTGGCTGGACACAATTCATGTTTTTGAAAGCAAAAACCCTCTCCCCACCCCTCCACCCTCCCCGGCATCCAAACCTGGTCCTGGTCGTCCAGTTGTCGATTTCAATGAGGCTGCACCGCGCACTAAGAGGCTTAAAAGTGAGGCCGTCCGCAAAGGACAAACAGTGTCTTCTCTTTGCCATGCCACTGCTATGCAGCTGCGGGTAGAGGGGAAAACGGCTGCTGCCCAACTGGTGCAAAAAATAGGGGAAGACCCTTCTGTAGCTGACCACATCCTACAGGTTTATAACCAGTACCAAGCCTACACACCACCACAAAAAATGTCTGGGGAGGAAGCTGTGGCCCTGATTGTTCACCTTGACCTAAGCAAAGGTCAGTACATCACTTTGAGAGACAAGGTCGCGCAGCACGGAGCAGATATTTTCCCCTGCTACAACACTGTCCTCTCAGCCAAAAAGGCATGCACCCCGCCCTCCCTTATCGTTACAGAGACAAGCGCTGAGGTACCACTCCAGTCCCTCGTAGACCACAACACTCGTCGTCTCGTGGGGCTACTGGAGCGCTCAGTGCCGTCTCCGTTCGATAATTTAGAGGGCCCCGTTGAACTTGAGATGCAGCACAAATGGGGAGTGGATGGCAGTAGCGCACACTCCGAATATCAGCAAGCTTTCACTGAAAGTGAATGCTCTGATAAGAGTGTGCTGCTCACTGCCCTCGTTCCTCTACAGCTCCGCTCAAGTTCGACCGGGGAAGTCCTTTGGACAAATACAACGCCCTCCTCCACAACACACTGCCAACCCCTCAGATTACAATTTAAAAAAGAAACAGCTGACATAATAAGGGAGGAGGAGAGTCACGTTGCACATGAAATAAATTCATTACAGCCATCATACGCCCAAACCAAGTCTGGCTCTGAGCTTATAGTTAGACATAAATTCACTTTGACCATGATCGACGGGAAGGCCAGGGCAGCTCTGACTCTCACACATAGCCAAAACTGTTGCATTTGTGGAGCAACTAGTTCTCAAATGCACCATGGCCACCCGCAGCACCTGAAAGCTAGAACAGATACTTTTAAATACGGCATGTCTGTGCTTCACGCCAGAATTAGGTGTCTGGAACACATTTTAAAGCTTAGTTACAAGCTCCACCTTCAGCAACACAGGGCCAACAAAACTCTCTATGAGGCTAGAAAGAAAGAAGTACAGGAGAGTGTTAGAACCAAAATGGGACTTCTTGTTGACCAGGTGAAGCAGGGAGTGGGCACCACGAACAGTGGAAATACGGCTAGGCGATTTTTTGCTGACCCTGCTCGTGCTGCAGCTGCCACGGGAGTAGATGAAGGTCTAATTGAGCGGTACTCCTACATTCAGACTGCAATTTCTCTCTGCCTTCCACTAGATACAGAGAAATTCAGAGAGTATTGCGTAGAAACCCACAAATTATACGACACTAAGTACCCATGGTACCCTATGCCTCCATCTGTTCACCTTATTTTAGTACACGGGGCAGATATAATGAAATCAGTCGATCTCCCTATGGGTGCATATTCCGAGGAGGCTCTAGAGGCAGCAAACAAATACATCAGACACTACAGACAACACAGAACACGCAAAACGAGCAGGGAGGATAACATGTATGATTTATTCACAAGGCTGCTGTTGTCTGGCGATGTCGCTCTTTCCTCTCATCGTTCCCCCAAAAAGAAGATCGACCTTAATATGCCCGAGGAAATTTTTAATATGCTTGCCTAGCTGTACGAGGTACGTCATAAAAGCTTTTGAAACCAAAATTATTTAGTCAAACTATAATGTCACCCTCAAAACCTGTTTTTTTTTTCTTTTACAGACCTATTTTGCAGTGCGCAATTTTCTAGGAACCTCAAGAATCTATTTTTTGCTTTACTTTCAACATATTTGTATTTCTATGAATATAATGTTGTCTTCCATGACCGCAATATTCATTTTGAGGGGTAAAATTTGTGAAAATTCACACATAAATTCAATAAAACAGTCAAATTTCATTAAAAAAAACATAACGGAGTATTATTTATCATCAATAAATACCGATCCTTCAATAAATACCACTCCGATTAATTGATGCCAGCATTTACCAGTTTCAAACCACTGTGCGCCGCGGCGGGCGCGTCTAGAAACCGCGACCCGAGCTACATGGCGGTCCCTTACGACCCTTCCCCCGCCCGCACAGGCACACGACATATGCGTTCTCGATCCCACCGCGCTTCACTTCCAGGAAGCCGTACTCGGCGGCGTCGGCGGCGTGTTGACACACTTGCGATGCACTCGGGTGCCGCACCCACTCGCCCCCAACCCCGCCCCGCCCCGGCGTCCTCTTCCGCCTCCCCGTCAAAGACTTCCCCAGAGAGGAGGAGGTACGAGGAGGAGTGCACTCTCAATCTTCTTCAATGAAGGTTTTCGTACAATACAAAACATGATGTGCAACCGTAAAATACAGAAAATTTCCTTGTATTAGAAAAATATTTCTTTGTATTACAAAGATTTTTTCTTTGTATTACACCTACAAGGATTTTTCTTTGTATTACAAAGAAAATTTGGCTTTCTATTTACGGTTGTACAGAATTCTTTGTAATACATCAATGTTCTTTGTAAGAATTTATGAGTGTGTGAGTGTCGTCTTATCTGCACTCCAACTCGACTCGGCTCGGGAATCGCCATCTAGCCGGGACTTCCCTTTTATTTCGGACCTCCCGCGGTCGACCAGCCCACGGCTGCGCAGACTGACTGATTCCGATGTGCGTTCCAGTATTTCTGTCCTCGTCTCACTCATGGAGCATCCGCCACAAGGAGAGAGGGGGGGGGGGGCACTAAAAGCTTAGCGGAATTGGTCCGCTAGGGCAGCCAGGGGCAGGGCCAGGGCCATCCTGCTGCCGCGCCGAAGCGGTGACCCTGCTGGCTGGAGGACCGGCGCGGCGCGCGCCCCCTCCACTTCTCGGCCGTGACGTGAGAAACGCGTTTTTCCTCAGACAACGCTTGGTATCGTCAAACAACACTGCAGTTGTCCGACTCAGTGGAGCTCCTGTGCCGAGCGGCCCGCCGCACCTCCTCCGCCCCAGCTTACCGTGTTGTAGCGTAGCAGCAGAGCGATCCCGCTGCCGGCACCTCATCGTCGTAGCTCCCCTCGAGTGCGAGAGAGACAGCGTGCTCACACCTCTTGGTGGTATCCTTGAGAGCGATAGAGAGACAGAGCGACGAGTGCCGGCAGCGGAATCGGTCTGCAAGTTTGGCACCGGGTGGATCGGGGGGATGACAGTGTGTGGGTGTCGCGTGCTGCCCCGCCCCGCCACGCCCGCCCCCCGTCATTCCAGCTCCTTTCAGTTCAGCCGAGGGGGAAAGCACTCGCGTAATCACTCGTACACCCTGGCCCGTAATCAATGCGTAATCACTTGTAACCTAGGCGTAATAATCTATTATTAGGAGTTATTATCGATAAAATATCAATTGTAATAACCTTATTATTTAAGTTACCCAGTAAAATAACCAAAAAATCAGAAAATAAGGATTAAACATGCGTAATAACGGGCGTAATCGCGTAATCACTCGTACACCATTTTCGAGAGTGCTTTCCCCCTCGAGTTCAGCCGCCCGCTGTTGGAGCTGCCGCCAGTCTGGCCCGCACTCCACCGCATGCGCCACAATCGATAAGCCAAAAGGGGGAGCTCGCGGAGGGTGCCAAGCCTCGCGAAAATCCGCGTCTAGCAGGGGTGGGGCGGGGCGGTTGCAGAAAGACGTTTGCAGCTCTGTGGGGCAGCAGGAGCAGGCCGCGACGCGGCTAGAGCGATAGCCCTGGGCTCACCCTGGGCTCTGTTCCGTGCCGTATGCCTGAGCGAAGAGAGTGGATGTTCGGCAGGTCAGAGGGGGAAGTGCGGGTGGGGCGGGGTCAGGCGCGGCGCCGGACGGGCGTGGTGCACGCGAGGCTACCGCGAGTATAATATGCGGGCGCGGGCGCCGCGCCGGCCGGGGACCGGGGGTCCGGTCACTCCTACCCCGCCGGCACGCGCGGGTCTGAGGGCGTGGTGAGCCGGTTGGGGTGATGCGCGCCGAGCTGGGCTTATCTCCCGCCCGCCAGATCCATCCCTTCACCTCCTCGGCCCCGGCCAGCTCGCAGACCCTGTCGTATCGCTCGGGATTCAGAAGGCTAATTTTCTCACTCGGCAGTAAAACGGAACGGCGCACGCTACGCGTCGCTAGCCACGGAGCAGACCCGCACGCCGCGCCACGCCACGCCATTCCCTCTTCCAGCAGGCCTCCTGCTGCAGCAGGGCGGGCAGCAGGGCGCCCTGTCGAAAAAAAGAAACAAAACATAAAAAAGAGAACAGCACCTCCTCACCCCCCACGAGCTCCAGCGCAGGATGCCTGATTCGTTTTGACGCTTTTACAAGGCGGTCGCTTGCGAGGTAGGGCAGGACAGGGGGAGGGGGGGCGCAGGGAATGCGGGAGGGAAGCCGAGGGAAGTGCTTCATTTCCGGCGGTACGCGGCGGCGCCTCGCGGCGTACTCTGAGAACTGCAGCCGGAATGCCGGCCTCACCTGACAGGACAGCGCGGCACGGGCCCCGGCAGGGCGAGGGCGGCTGGGGACGAACGGAGCGATAGACAGGCGTGCCAGGCCGGGCAGGGCAGGGCCGGGCCAGCCGGATACGGACAGCACCACAATTAAAGGCCGGCCGCTAATCACGGGGCCGGGCGGCCGGGCGGGCCAACTTCTGCCGCGCCCCGCGAGAGAGAAAAGCGTCAATAAAAGCGCGAATAAAAGCAACATGCGCGCGCGCGTGGATTTGTTCTGCACCAGCGAGTCCTATGGGCGTGGACGTCCCGCCTCGCTTCGCTCCTGATTATTTTCCACCGGATCGGTGATCGGTGTGTCGGCGCGGCGCGTGTCCCTGGTGGGCGGCAGCAGCGGCAGCAGCGGCAGCGCCCGTCCCCGTCCCCGGCGGGGAGGACAGGGAGGTCCCCGTTGATTCACGCGGGCTTGGCTTCCAGGGAACGGCCGCGCCGGGCCGGGCCTCGGGCGCCTCGGGCCATGAGCTCACGGGCCGAGACGGACGTCATCACCCACGCGACGGGCCCGGGTGCCGGGGGGCAGCACTGATTACAGCTCCAGATCTGCGAGCGTGGGTGGCGCGTTTAAACGTCAAGAGTTAAAGCGATCAAAGCTTCAAAAAAACACGGTTTAAAAAGGAATGCGATAAAAGTTAAACGCGAGAACGTTTTTAAGAGTTTAGATCTGCTTTAGTGTTCTCGTTTTCCCCTTGACCCCAGGGTCCTGTCCCTACACTGTCAAACCAAGTGTACATCTGCTAAACACCTGGAAGTATAGCAACTCCCTTGTTATCACTTGAAAAACAGAGGTGTGACTTAACACCTTTACAGAGGTGTTAAGTCACAGCTTTACAGAGGTGTTGAGTCACACCTTTGTTGTTCCAGTGATCATGTGCAAGTGTTCAACTATAGCCGTGCAATTGCAACTGTTGAACGCAACGGCTGTGCGCTTGTAAGTGCTCAACACGGTAGCTGTGCTCTTGCAAGTGTTCAGCAAGGAAAGTGTTGCCCGGCACAGATACACACTTGCAAGTGCACAACTACCAAGCAGAACGTTAACAAGCATACGCGTTGAGTTGAGCCGTTGCCATTGCGCAGCTGTTGAGTTGAACACTTGCATGAGACACATAGGGAGTTGCACACTTTTCAGTGCTGAACAGTTGCACACTTTGTTGAACAGCGTGCCCAGTGTCCAGCGCCAGGCAGACGGCTCCAGATCGCGTAAGGCTGGTAAGGCCCAGCGCCGCGGCCGGGCCCGCGGGTGGGGAGGTGCACTTGCTCACCCACTCCCTCCTCTGCTGGGTGCATTCAGTCCCCCACATGCACAGGCTGTCACGCTTCGGCGGAAGGAGGAGGGGAAGCATGGAGGGAGCGGAGGGCGAGGCGAGGGGGCGGGCGGAACGACCGACATGGTGTGTCCCAACGCGATCACATCGCGATCCATAAAGTGCATGAGCGCGACTGCAATGAGACTGACACACACACACAGACACTCTCTGTCTCTCTCTTTCTCTCTGTCTCTCTCTCTCTCACTCACTCTCACAGACACACAAACTCACACAGACATACACACTCATTCATACACTCACAAGACTGTGACGTGACATCAGACAGCATTAGAGGCATCACACATGACCTTCAGCCGTGCGGTCAGTACGGTCAACGCTCTATCTCTCTTTCTCCGTGAGCCAATGCTCTCTCTCTCTCTCTCTCTCTCTCTCTCTCTCTCTCTCTCTCTCTCTCTCTCTCTCTCTCTCTCTCTCTTTCTCCCCTACTCCCGTTTCTCTCTCCTCTCTCGTCTCCTTGCTCGCGCGCCCTGCCCTCTTGCGCGCGTCGGATTTCGCAACTTTGCCGCGAATAAAAAGGAAACAGGCTCCGGCCGGCATCATCGTCCTCCCCCCTCCCCTCCCCCTCCCCTGCCCCTCTCTCTCCCCTGTTGTGGCCTCGTGTCGTCGCCGTCCCCGCGTAAAAATAACAGCATTTTAAAACACGCGACATTAAAATAAAATGACAAAAGCAGTAGGTGCCGTTAGCATCTCCCCCACCCTCACACCTTTGGCCCCCCCGTCTCCTCTTTCGTCCTCTTTTATTATTCCATCTTTGAGCTTTTGCATAATCGATGACGTCGCCTCCTGGACCAGCCCAGGCCAGGCCGGGCAACACTATACCACACCACAGTGCTCCCCACTGCCTCCAGTCTATCCAAACCTTCTACACCACTGGCTGCCGTGCAGGGTCTCACACCTAGAGAGGTGGCTGAAATATTAAATATTAGTGAGCTACAATAGTGCACCAGGATTTTCGGTATGTCTATACCTGCCTTCCCGCGCCGCATGGGACACTACTGGTCTCCCCGGCGTGGCGCGCGGCGGGTATCCAGTTTCAGCTACTCGTTGTCCCCACGCTGGACCGGACACTCTAGACACCCCCGTGTGACTTTTCCCGCCCTGGGAACCAAGTGGGAACCACCGGGAACCACCGGGAACTGCTTGGGATGGGGGCCGAGGAGGAGCACTGCCTTGTTCGGCCGAGGGAGTCTGTCGCGACAGAGATGACAGGCCGGCTCGACACACTGACCTCCGCAGCCCGGCAGGGCGGGGCTGGGCGGGTGGCTGAGCGTCCAGTAGGCTGATTCCACACATCGATCAAGCGGAGGTAGACGCGGTCCTCTCTCTCTCTTTCACCCAATGGCCTCATGAGTGCGACAAGGACGGAGGTAAGAAAGTCCCCTGCGGAATTAGTCTACCGAGTGCGGCGGGGCGGGGTAGAGCGGTCGCCGGGCTGAGCGCGACCATATGCGTTTCTTTGTCGGCGACGCCCGCCGCAGCCCGACCCGCGCCCCGCCACAGAGACGGGCCGAACGGAACGGGGGCCGAACGCTTTAATTGAACAAATTGATAAGGCAGCCATCCTCTTATGCAGTCCGTCTGGAGGCGGCCGGGGCGGGCCGCGTCGTCATGGAGCGGCGCAGCGCGGCGATCACAGCCAGCTGTCCTGTCGGCGCTCGTCAACCCCCCCCCCCCCCCCCCCCCCCCCTCCTCTGAAACTTTGACTGCGATTAAACTACATGCATACTTCATGTATGGGCAGCGCTGCAAGCGGGACCGACAGCCCTCTGGCGCCTCGCCTCGTCTCGCTTCGTTCACCGACTGATTCTGGCCGATACAGCCGTCTGATTCAGAAGATCGCTCGCGCGCCAACCTCCTTGTCGCACTTATGGGACCTTACCATTCCCAGCACAGGACACCGCCAGAGGTGCGACAGGGACGGAGGTACGAGAGCGATCTTCAAAATCAGACGGCAGGCAGGCGACCGGCAGGGCGTCGCTGCGAGGTTCGCCCTGGCGCCGGCCGTGGGACGGGGCATGACGAAGACCTTTCATCTCTCTGCAAGCAGATTCCGCACACTAGCACCCCCTTGCTCGCCGGGTGAGGGGGGAGTGGGTAGGGGTCTGCTTAGCCCATCTCGCCATAGGAACTATAGGCGCGAGAGAGGGGGTGCTAGTGTGCGGAATCTGCTAGCTGACAAATCCGAAGGGCGGCAGCAAACGGCCCTTGTGGGACTTTGCGTAGGCGTGGGCGAATATTCCCACCGGATCGCCCACGCTCCCCTCCTGCAAGGATCACCGGGGGGCCGTAGCGGGGCACTGACTTATTCCCCTCCACTGGCCCGCTTCACCTCAAATTTCTCATCGACTTACTGGTGTGCTGTGCCGGTTGTGCAGACGCAACAAGAAACAGCGAGGGCAAAGTGTGCGCCACGCCCCGGCCCGGCCCGCCCGCGCGTGGAGAAGGGCGTATGTCCATGTGTACATGCCTCGCGCCGCCATACAGCCGGTACGGGCGCTGCAGTCCTGGAGCGCCCCGCCCCATGTGCAGCATTGAAACGGGGGGGGGAGGGGGGGTAAGCATTAATTGCATAGCGGCCAGCGAATTTGTAAGCAATACCATAACAAAACTGCTCTGATGGCAAGTGATTGGCTTGGTGGCTATGGTTTGTAAAATTAAGAAAACAAACTATACGCTGTAGCAAAAGGACAACAGCTCTCACAACGAATAATTTGCTTCGAAAGCAAAGTGTTTGTTAGCTTTTCCTGAAAAGTTCGCTGGCCGCTATGCAACGAACGCTTCGCCATACGAACCAAACTCTCTCTCTCCCCTCGCGGATGCTGCACTGACGTGCAGGCAGCAGGCTGTCTTCGCGATGCACGAAGGCATCCGAAAGTTGGGAAAAATGAATTATTGCTTTCCTTTTGTTCAGCGCCTGTTCAATTGCTTGGGTCTGTCTTTCGGGTGAAATTAGAAATGACTGACGGTCATCTTTGAACGTGTCTTGTGCTCACTTTTGCCACCTCGGCAGCTCGCCGTTCGCCGTCAGGATGTCATGTCAGCACCGTAGCGGGCAGAGGCGCGAGGGGCGCGGCGGGTCGTGGCTTGTCGCTCACGGTTTTCTGGCGTGCCCGTGCGCGGGGGCTTGACGTGTACCGCCTCTGTCACCGCTCCATCCCACCCTGGAGTCGATAGAGTGGGAACGCCTCGCGCGCGATCATGTGACTATGCTATGCTGATGACACCGTTAAGGTAGTCAGCGTTCGTTTCCCATGTAATCTCTTTCCGGCGGTTGCCAGGCGCGTATTAAGGGGGGAAGGCGATCGCTGTGGTCTCTAGACAGCCGCCTGAAAGGTAGGCAAATTGTGTTACAAAACCCCTGTATGTAGGCAACCTGAAGGGCACCGCCCCCCCCCCCCCCCCCTGTCCTAGGCATTTAAAACCTACGGCCGAGGCGCCCTGCCAGCTGATCTAAGGACACGGACACGGACACACCTGCGTTTCACTCCGTAAGAATGATTTGCGCACGTCTCGATCCTCCCCCCCCCCTTCCCCTCCCGGCTGGACATCGCATTATCGGCACTGGCAGGACCTTGATTGGGTTTTAATTGCCTGTGTGAGGGCGGGGCGCCTGGCGCCTACCAGTCGAAATTGCCAATGATGATGACAGATACGATACGAGTTTGTCAGTGGAAATACGAGGAAAAGATATGCGCTTTTTTGACGAAGGTACAAAACACCGCTTTGGATGAATCGTCTATACCGCAAACCCATCCCTGCTCAGTTGTTTGTTTGTGATTTTAGAGGCTATTCCAGAGAGCGGGTAAAGAAATCAGCACACAAGAACCCTACTCTGATCCTCTCCCATCGCCAGGCGTTGCGTTGCCGGTTGCCGCAACGCGCGGCTCTCCACCCGCTCGGCCCGCTCTCGAGCCAACCTGCCAACCCCACCCCCACCCCAGCGGATCAACCTCGTCGTGGGGACGCATGACTCCACCCGCGCAGCGCAGCCTGTCAGCCCGAGCGCGGCGGACCGCGCTTGCGGGCTTGTGGTCGCGGCCCTGATAGTTTTGGTAGAAGCCGAATGTAAATGTGGTACTCTGCGACAGCGACTGCTCGCAACGGCAGACAGCAGTCCGATGGTCCGACCTGACCCGACATAGCCTGGCGGCTTCACACGCCCCCGCCGCGCCGGCTCCGCCCAGCCCCCGCCCCCCTAGCAGATCGATAGACAACGAACCGCGACCGTGCCTCCTTTCCGCCTCCAATCTCCCCGACCAGCTTCCATGGCACATTAGGTGCGGTCAGCTCTTGACTACACGTTTTCTAGCCTTTCAGGCTGTTGCAGTGAATAATGCATTTGTTGACAAAATACTTTACCTATTTTCTTCCCTGTTTCAGTCCGATGGGAACACGGCATTCTTGCGAGCAGCCCGTGCCGGCAACCTCGATAAAGTCCTCGAACACCTGAAATCCGACGTTGACATCAATACTGCAAATGCCGTAAGTGAACTTCATATCAGGTATTTTGCCGACACGATATCGGCGGGAGGTACTCCGAGGCTCGGCCAGCCCGGAAGCCCGGAAGTAGAAGAACAAAAATCTTCGGGCGCGGGGGAGAAGCGGGGCTGGAGGGGTGTGTCCCCCACACCCGTCCTCTCTCCTCCCCGCGCCCGAAGAATTTTGTTTTTCTACTTCCGGGCTGGCCGAGCCCCGGAGTACCCTATTCCACCGAACCTAGACCGAACGCAGATGAACAGAAGTAATCAAGTTCTGGAAATAAATACTAAAAACAGCTAGCAGATCAAACTTCATTTCTTTCATGACACAGCCACAAATTCTTAAGAATTTTCCGTTTTCAAAAAAGTAAGTACAGCTCGACATGCGATCTGCTTTGATAAATTATGTGTTTCCGGTACTTAGTTATTTCTGTTTTTCTTCTACATTCGGTGAAATGGAGGACGATTGGAGCATTTGAGAGCTCACGGTGAGCTCACTTGCGGAACGTTCTCAGAACGTGTCCACCACCCCCCTCACCCTGTTTTCAGCGATTTAGAATTTAGAGTCGATCCAGTGAAAGAACGGTTCTGGGATAGCACAGTCTCTTATGGGAGACTCGTAAGGCTGAGAACCATTCTTTGGCTGGTCTCTCCAATCGCCCTCATGGTCTCATGGTACCGTCGTCGTCGTAGAGCAATTGAAGTTTTGTTAGGTTCGACGCGGTTCGACGCGACGGTTTTCCCTCCCAAACTGACCATCCTTATCCTTTCTCTTCATAATTTTACTTTTTATCTGAAGTAATAATACCTAAAAAATTTTGAAATTAATGTCCTATTATCAGACCTTAGAGGAAATATCTCTTTTCATCAATGACAAGTGACAAGCTGCTTTATTGTTTCAGAATGGGTTAAACGCTCTACATTTAGCTTCTAAAGAAGGCCACACACATGTAGTTACTGAGCTTCTCTCTAGAGGAGCAACCGTTGACGCCTCCACCAAGAAAGGAAACACAGCACTTCACATTGCCTCCTTAGGTAAATACAAAGTTTTCATAACAATACTGTGCCATTAGGTGACTATTTTTCCATCAACCTAACTCTAATTCTTTGATATACAGCGGGCCAGGAGGAGGTAGTGAGATTGCTTGTCCAGCATGGTGCGGCCGTCAACGTTCAAAGTCAAAATGGATTCACGCCGCTGTACATGGCTGCACAAGAGAATCATGACAATGTTGTTAAGTTTCTTCTTGCCAACGGTGCAAACCAAAGCCTTGCAACTGAGGTAGGGTGACACATCAGACTTTATCGCTGTTTATTTAGAGCCAGGGTTCAATATTGTCAATATTTTAAAATTCCAGGATGGGTTCACTCCACTGGCAGTTGCCATGCAACAAGGTCATGACAAAGTTGTGGCAGTTCTTTTAGAGAATGATACCCGAGGGAAGGTGCGGCTTCCTGCGCTACATATTGCTGCTAAGAAAGATGACTGCAAAGCTGCAGCTCTTTTGCTTCAAGTGAGAACTACAACTTTCTGAAGAAGCATGTCATATATAAAATGTGTTTGCTGGTAAATGTAATTATTATATTTGTTTTGTTTTTTAGAACGAGCACAATCCAGATGTCACTTCGAAAAGTGGCTTTACACCTTTACACATAGCTGCCCATTATGGCAATGAAGCTATTGCTAATTTGCTTCTCAACAAGGGAGCAGATGTCAACTACTCTGCAAAAGTATGTTTTTATGTTTACACTGCAATGCACTTAAACTCAAATTTGTTCATCATACAGCGAAATTATGGCCTTTTATGGTATTTCTTTTAAATTTCAGCACAACATTAGCCCTCTTCATGTTGCTGCAAAATGGGGAAAAAGCAACCTAGTCGCTTTGTTGTTAGAAAGGGGTGCACACATTGAAGCAAAGACACGAGATGGTCTAACGCCACTTCACTGTGCTGCAAGATCAGGTCATGAACAAGTTGTTGACATGATGTTAGAAAGAGGTGCACCCATCAGCTGCAAAACAAAGGTATTGTTATATCAACATGAATGTTTTCTTTTTATAATTTTTTTTTTAAATTCTTGCCTGTTTGAAAACCTACACACAATATTTTGTCCATAGAACGGTCTTGCACCTCTTCATATGGCAGCTCAAGGGGATCATGTTGATGCTGCTAGAATTCTCCTTTACCATCGAGCTCCTGTGGATGAAATCACTGTGGACTACCTTACTGCCCTTCATGTTGCTGCTCATTGCGGTCATGTACGAGTTGCAAAACTATTACTAGATCGAAAAGCCGACCCAAATGCAAGAGCCCTCAATGGATTTACACCCCTCCACATTGCTTGCAAGAAAAATAGAATTAAAGTGGTTGAACTGCTTCTGAAACATGGAGCTTCCATAGAGGCCACTACTGAAGTAAGTTTAATGATATTGGTTTTTGTATTATATTGTAAAATACAGTGAAATCCTACTTTTATGTAACCTTTCGGACCGACAATGGGTTACATTATTTCAGAGATTTTTGTAAAAGCAGGTCGGCTTGCTAAGTCATAATTGCACTCGGGATTTTAAAAATTCCATGTTCAAATGGGGATTACGCTGTATTGGGATTCATAATAAGTGGTTTGGACTGTTGTTATCACAATCCTGATTTGTTCATTTTATAAATTTCCTGTTTCTTTTTGTTTTTTAGTCTGGCTTGACACCTCTTCATGTTGCGAGCTTCATGGGATGTATGAATATTGTAATCTATCTTCTTCAAAATGAGGCAAATCCTGATGTTCCTACTGTCCGTGGAGAAACACCTCTTCACCTTGCTGCTCGTGCCAATCAAACAGATATTATACGTATTTTGCTGCGCAATGGAGCACAAGTAGATGCCAGAGCAAGAGTGAGTAATTTTAAATTAAAGTTTAAAAGATCTTGTTTCTGTGATATTATTTCTAAGATTCTCAATTCTTTTCTTAAATTATTTTATCAGGAACAACAAACACCTCTGCACATTGCCTCCCGTTTGGGGAATGTTGACATTGTGATGCTACTGCTTCAGCACGGAGCTGCTGTAGACTCAACTACCAAAGATCTTTACACTGCCCTGCATATTGCTGCCAAAGAAGGACAAGAAGAGGTAAGATGCCTCTTAGGCCGACGAATTATGGATCATGTTGATGTAGTTTACTTAATGGACAGATTTTGGACTAGACGTCAAGAATATTTTATCTAAAAATCAATCTTAGATATTTGCTTTGTCAGTCTCTCACTGCAAATGTCATTTTGATGATTTTGAAGTCTGCATGCTTAAAATTGAGCACAGTTACTGACTGTTCTGACTAGCTAGAATGTATGTTGTCTGAAAAGCTGCAACAGTACATATTATTCTTAAGATAAGTTTTTTAATTTCTTGTTGCATTCTTGCATGACAACGTGAAATCTATGTTTTCTGTCGCACACACTGAGAAGGAAATAATACACAATTTATCAAATCTTATATATGTCACTGCCAATACCAGGTCTCCGGTTAAATCGCGAATTAATTAAACGTGGTATAACCAAGGGTAGCAGGTCATAGCTACCAATAAAGAAAAGAAACGGAAAAAAAAAGGAAAAAAAAAAAAAGAAAAACAGAATGAAATATTATGGTTTTAACCTGTTGACATAGGGTAGAACTAGAAATTTTCTAGCTTGATTTTGTGAGATGTTGAAAAGCAACTAATCTAGTCATTTGAATTCTTGTCACATTCTCATTAAGACAAAAGAGTCATTTGGGAATCACCAAGACTGGATAGTTAGGTTGGTTTTGTAGCAAATGCTTGATTGTTCTCAAATCTTTCCCTCTAAATTAAAAATAAATGAGGTAACCGCTAAAACATTTTGAATTTAAAAGCTAAGTTAAAATTTACTTTCGGCGTCAGCTGAGTTCTAGAGTGAGTGGAAACAGTCATGCATTAAGCTTTCTTAGCATGTGTTCCCCAGAATGGTGAAACCCTCTAAATTCTGTTTTTACAAGCACGTAACTCCACTTTGATGTTTCGTAATTTGCTTCCTCTGTCAGAGAAGAGTTTGTCAAGTTTACGTACCACAACATAATACTATCTAATACAGTAGCTGTTCTGATTAATTTTAATTAGAACTTTCAATCACTCTGTACAAATGCTTACCGAATCTTTTAAGCACGCTTACATGTTCTTGGTTGAACGCCAACACCTTTTTTCTTCTCCGTTTTTCTCTCTTTTCTTTAAGTTGTGCATGTTTGTGAATTATTTAAGCCAAGTCTTGTAGATTAGTATTAGCTTGTAGCCAGCCATTAGAACACACATCCAACTTAAAGATTAGCCACAGTTTCCTTGTTTAGAAATTAACATATTTCTGAAAATATTGAGCTTATATCATATTGTTTAGTGTGAAGGACATAGAAATGGTTACCTGTTTGCATTTACCATGTTCGTCCTTTTGACCTAAAGTCTTTACCAGAAAAGATATAAGTAAGTAATAGTTTGCTACCCATCATCATTGATCTGATTTTATCAGATAGAATGAAGTGAACTCGTGGTAATTACATCTTCTACTCATTATATTGGGCCTAGGTCGTGCAGGTTGTGCTTATCATCTCTGGTCAGGGCTTTATCCTTGTTGAAATCCTGGGTAGGAGAAATAATACTGTGCTGTATAGGATAATAATAATAAGAGTAAAGCTTTGACTTCCTACCCTAGTTTTTCATTAAATGAATCTTCTTGCTGTTTATCAATCAATCAATTTATTGCATATATGTAACATGAGCACTCTCTAATGAAATGGTTTTAGAGTTAGGTTAGTCCTCTTTTCGTTCATCACTGTGTTTGCAGTCTTGTAGAAATTGTATCTTCTAATTTTCTTGTCTTCTTTAGTCCTCTTCTGAGCTGGCAGTGGTCCTCACATGCTCTGTATATCATTTATTCCAGCACCTATAATTTCTGTTCTTTAAGTGTTATTTTTTTCTTTATTTACTTTTGGCTTTGTCATTATTATTGTTGAAATAAACCATTTGCTGGTCATGTCTGAATTATGATTTTCACCTTGGTGAATTTTTAGTCGCAGATGTGCTTTGAGGTTGTTTAGTACTTTCGGTTGCTTATTGTTCCAGCTTACTCTTTGCATTTAAACTGCATATGTATTGAATTGTTAAAAATTTTGATATTTTTTTTCCTTTGTTGGCACAATTTTACTTTTGTTCTTAACCAATGAAGTTTTTAGAAAGCTGCGCTTCAGCCTCATTCACCTTTCCAGTCTCTTTTTTTTCTTTTATCACACTTGTACCTGTCTATCTTGAGAAAGCCTCCAGACCGTTGTGTGCTTACCTGTTCTTCTTTGGAGTGGATCTCCAATATAACAGTTTTTCTGAAGTGTAGTTTTAAGTTTTTAAATCAATTCAAAATTTTTTTATGTCTCTGCCGAGATAAGAATTACAGTGCTTTTCCACATTACGGATAAAGACACACAGTAAAACAAACAACTAAAAACAAACAAAACAAAAAACAAAATTCTGGTGCAGGTTGCCGCTGTCCTTTTGGAAAATGGAGCCTCCCTCACTTCCACTACCAACAAGGGCTGCACTCCTTTACATCTTGCTGCCAAATATGGTAATATGAAAGTTGCCAAATTACTGCTTCAGAAGGATGCTCCAGTCGACTCCCAGGGCAAGGTCAGAATACATTTCTAGTCAATGAGCAGTGTTTTCCCATGGTTTTTCCCTTTGCAAATAAAAAGAAAAATGTCTCAATGTTACATTATTTTTGCATTACAGAATGGAGTGACGCCTCTTCATGTTGCAAGTCATTATGACCATCAAAATGTAGCTCTCCTGCTACTGGATAAAGGTGCATCTCCTCACGCCACTGCGAAAAATGGACACACACCTTTGCATATTGCAGCCAGAAAAAATCAGATGGATATTGCTACAACACTACTGGAATATGGAGCAAAGGCCAATGCGGAGTCTCGGGCAGGTTTCACTCCCTTGCATTTGAGTGCACAAGAAGGACATACTGATATGTCCACACTTCTCATTGAACACCAAGCTGACACAAATCATCAAGCAAAGGTATGTATTAAATGTAATATACACAACAAAATCTGCTCAGAGTGCTGACTGTTATGTTGATATTATGTCCCAATCATTTTTCCTTTGTAAACAGAATGGTCTCACTCCTCTACATCTTTGTGCACAAGAAGATAGGGTGAATGTTGCTCAAATTCTTGTTAAGAATGGAGCTCATGTTGACTCGGTCACCAAGGTATACATCTAATGAACATTCAGTTTTAATTTCCGATTCAATGTATTACAAGGAAAACCTTAATTACAGGCTGGCTACACTCCCCTTCATGTGGCAAGTCATTTTGGACAAGTTAACATGGTGCGATTCCTCTTGCAACATGGTGCTGATACTGGTGCTGTGACAAGTGTTGGATACACACCTCTTCATCAGGCAGCGCAGCAAGGTCATTCTGGTGTTGTCAGCATTCTATTAAACAGTGGTGCCCAACCCAATGTTACCACAAAGGTACACATTAAAATTTTTTTTAAACAACATTCCTCCCTTGGTAACATTTTATGACTCAGAATTAACTTTTGCTATTTTTTACATGTCTACTGTAGCAAGGACAAACAGCTTTATCAATTGCACAAAAATTAGGTTATATAAGTGTTGTGGAAACACTGAAGGTTGTGACAGAAATAACAACCATAACAACAACCACCACAACCACCACTGAAGAAAAATATAGAGTTGTGGCACCAGAGACAATGCAAGAAACATTTATGTCTGACTCAGAGGAAGAAGGAGGTAGGTGTCGTCACACTATTACTTTCTCGCTTGGGCTCCACTCAGACATCTATCTGATCACATACCCAGTTCAGTATTCTAAAGTACAACACCTTAAAAAAAATAAAACAATAATAATAATAAGAGAAAAAAACTTCTTTGAAGTATACACAAACTTCATCCATTGTATTTCTTCAGAATTCCAGACTAGAACAGGCCTGTTTAGCAGTAGTCTAAATTATAAAAGTTTTAGAAAGAAAAGAGAAAATAAAGGACCTATGTCTGTTATGTGCCATTTTATTTATATTTATTTATATGTGCTTTGTCATTCTTTTTCTTCTTGTTTTTATGGATTTCTGATGTCTCCATTAATTTGTTTTTGAAATTTTTTAAGTACATTGCTTGCAATTATGTGAGAAGTTTCTGCTCAGTGCTTTGCAATAGATGTGAGGGGAGCCCACCCGAGATCTTTATCATCCTTAAAGTTTTCAAAGAGTCCATTATTATGTGCAAGATTTGTCTTTTCACTATTTTGAGCCTTTGCTTGTTCATTCATCTTTACCACAGTCATTACATACCCATGTCTATACTATTATCATTTTGCCAACATTTGTAAGTGCTGCGAACATATATGCTTTTCAATTCTCACATTCCTTTGGGTATTTGGTGTTGCACACAACTGTTCCAATGTGTGTTTATGTCTCCGGGAAGAATGATGGGCACTCATTGACTCTAATTGTTCACTGGAAAGCCTCTTTATTTGCTTGCTACTGTTTGATTTTGCTAATCTGCTGCTCGTGTTTTATTTCTCTCCTTTTTGTCTTTAATTTACTTTTGCGACATATTGGTTCTGTCAATTTTTTTTAAATACAAGACCCTGATCTGTGGAATTCTCTGCTCTCCATTGTGTGTCTCTCCCAAATGTGTATACTTCAACGTACTCCAGGCACCTCCTTTAGATTTTGTGGCCTGTCTCACATTGAATTTTGAGTCACTTTGTTTTCACTGCTCACTGTAGCTTGTAGCTTTGTGGAAATACTGTACCATTCTGATGTGTCAAGGGTTTCAATCTCATTCTTTCTGAAAATAGTCTTATTTTAATGGGATTAATGAAGTAAATATAATATCAATCTCCCTGAGGATTGTGGGCTTATAAAATTTTGACCGAGATAAATTTTTTTTATGAATCTCGGTGTGATTTAAGGGGACCAAGGCCTCGAGTGCTCTGGGATGTACTTCGGAAAACCCACGCACGCTCAGCATGTCTACTTGCCGTATTATGAAGGGCAATCGCTGCTCAAGCGTAAGTCATATCCCCTTTACCCACCTGCGCACGCGCTGTAATAATTTTGCTACCAATGATTTGCTTTAAAATATGCCTTGAAAAATAAAATCAGAAAAAATTTAAAGCAATTACCCTGTAGATAACTTTTATCATACTACAGTATCCAGTCAACTACTTGGATAGTGGATACTTAATCACTCAATGGGGTTTACAAAGTATAGCAATACACAAGGAAATAGCTCAGATTTTGTCCTATAACAAAATTATATTTGATTCTACCTCAGAGCTGTTGTGTTTTTAATCAAATAAGAAATACAGTATATGCAGTCTTTATGAAACATCAATACTTTATTTTCTTCAGGACTACTCTGTACCATTGTATCCATAATACTAACCTATTTTGAAATTTGGGTTGAAGTTGTTTGAAGCAAATATTAGAGGTTGGGATCAGGAATTACAGCCTTCTTAGTAACTCTCAGAACTGTCTTTTGCCTGTAAATTTTCTGAGTGTTCAAGATGCGAGAAAGAGTAGCAAATGGACAAAAGATGGGCCTTGTTTCCTGGGAATTGCCCACCACAGGTTGCGCCCGTAGTAGGGATAAAAGCTGACCTGTTAATTCTATTTACCATTCTTTCTCACCCATTAGCTGGAATACGCTTCACTATTCTCTGCATGTACAATGCACATCATTTTTGGAGATCAATATACTTAATTCTGTTATACTTTTTTCCCTTAAATATGTATTTTTCAAATATCCTCTTGCTGATCCTTCCTTTTTGTGTTGCCATTCGAGAAAAGTAACTTTGCTTTGTTTTAGTCTGATTCCCAATAAGTGTGATCTTAACTCTGCCTGCATTTTTGAAGCTGCTTCACATCAACTCTTTTCTGGCACTTAATTTCTTCCTACTGTTAGTCTGTTTCAATTATTTTTGAAAACAGCAATAGCAACGCAATACTTGCACCATCTAACCCATTTCATTCATAATTAGTCGAGTGCCTAAGTGTTTTACACAATTTACAAAACTGCATGGCATGATTGAAGTTCAGGGCATAACAAATTTCATATTTGTTTTGGTGTTGTTTTGGTATGTTGTATGAGTAGGTAACATCTTCAATGAAGACACTTTCATAAAATTGTAAGCTTTATTGGAAAAAAATTGTCTGTTTTCCTTTTTCTCTGTCTTCTTCTTTTTTCTTTTTTTTTAGATTTTTTTTTAAATGTTACCTGGGCGTCTCACTGTGAAATAAGTCGTAGGATTCCATTTTAAAACTTAAAAATGAAATTATCTTTGTTTGCAGGAGAGGATACTCTACTTAATGAACAGCCATATCATTACTTAACTGTAGATGAAATGAAGAGTCTTGGTGATGACTCGTTGCCAATTGATGTCACACAAGATGACCGTCATGATTCCAACAGAGACCTTGGTCTGTGTTATTGATGTGTTGATTCCTGTTTCATTTAATCAATTCTCATTTCTTTCTGTATTTTAATTTTTTTTTCTTATTCAATAGTGAGTCCTCAACATGTGAAAGAAGTTTATGCTGCCCAACTAAACTATGCATCCGACAATGTGGATATATCTCGACATCCAGTAAACGTGGGGTGAGTATTCAATCAAATTTTGTTGTCTCTCAATACAAAGAACAATTTTTTAACTTTGCTCTTTTGAAGTACATAGTTTAAGAAGACTAGAGATGTTCATAAGTCTGAATTAATCAATTGTAAATAAGTCAATTCTCAGAGTCCCAAAATAAAATCTTAAAACCATAATTAGTGAGGAAAATATTTAAACTTTATGAATGTTCTAGAATTCCTCCAACATATCTTCTTTATAGTTTTATTTGGATTAACACACTCTCACCTGTCCTTCCTTAAATTGACATGTTTTGCTCTACATGAGACCCTTTGAGGCTGTGGGTTCTCATAGCTTTGTGCTTTTATAGCTAACCAACTAAATGTCTTTTTCTCTGTCTTGACTTACTCCTTGGGATGAAACAGAAAACTCAAGTGGAAGAAGTAAGTTACAATGCAACAAAATGTAATGCTTGCATTCAGTTTAATACTGTTTTTTTTTTTTTTTTAAATTTTTTTCTTTTCCTTTTTTTTTCTTGTATGCATTAGTTTAGCGTAGATAAGAGCTGAAAGTGATGCTCTCATCATATCATAATCTCTATACTGTAGATACAAAAGCAATCTAGACTTTTAAGTAATATTTCCTACCCTTAATATCATCAACTTGATCCGTTTTTGTCCTCTTTTCATGTGGCTTTAATTTTGTCAGTGTCTTTGTGCTTTTGAGTTGTTTATCCTTGCTGATTTTCCTCATCCTCATTCTGTAAAAATTTCTTATTAAAAAAGAAAAAAAGAAGTAATGTTTTGTTTACTAGAGCACTGTTAAACTTTATTTTCATGAATATGAAGCGCTTGTCATAACTGTTTAAAGCCCAGTGTATTTTTCTTGGCTGATTGAATGATGCTTGTTTATGAGTATTCTCAAGTTTGCTCCATTTTTCTCAAGAGGATGCGTCTGAACTGCTGTGTAATTCACACCAACTAACTCATATTTCTTCTCCTGCTCTATTCAGTTTCCTTGTGAGTTTCCTGGTGGATGCAAGGGGAGGTGCTATGAGGGGTTGCCGCCATAGTGGAGTTCGAGTGATTGTTCCTCCTCGTAAAGCGCCTCAGCCTCTTCGAGTTACGTGCCGCTATTTGAAAAGGGACAAACTCAGTCATCCACCTCCTCTCATGGAGGGAGAAGCTCTGGCAAGTCGTATTTTAGAATTAGGTCCTGTTGGTGCCAAATTTTTGGGGTGAGTTAAGTTTGAGTCAAAGACCACATAAGCACAGAAATTTTTTAAGCCATCTTTTATTAAAATTTTTGCAATCATTTCTTTCAGACCTGTAATTATTGAAGTACCTCACTTTGGTTCTCTTCGTGGAAGAGAAAGAGAGATAGTTATCTTGAGGTCTGATAACGGTGAGACGTGGAGGGAACACACTGTTGAAGCAAGTGAAGATGCTATTCATGATGTCCTAAATGAGAGTTTTGAAAAAGATGGTGAGCGAAATGGTGAGGTGCACTGCGCTTTTGCGCTTTTTTTTCTTCCATTTGGTCCCATCTATGTTCTCAAATATTTTGTTTTTGTTAAGATTCCAACTCTTGGCCTTTCTTGTATCATATTTTTTAGCTGGTGTTAGCTATTTGTTTTGCCCTTCTGCAAAATTATATAAAACTGTAAGATGAAATTATTTATTAAAAGGATATTGTTAACTGGCAGTGTTCATCTTTTACAGAGCTCAACCAGCTTGAGGTCTGTGACTCAGGTCGCCTGACCCGCATTCTAACTACTGACTTCCCACAGTACTTTGCTGTCGTATCTAGAGTACGGCAAGAGGTTCATGCTATTGGACCTGAAGGTGGGATGGTTTCATCGTCAGTTGTTCCTCAAGTTCAAGCAGTTTTCCCCCAAGGTGCTCTGACGAAGAAGATTAAAGTTGGCCTTCAGGTAAATTTATTTAAACCTCGCAAGGGTGTAACATCCACTAGTATGCTTAAAAAGATAACAGTCAATCACATTCCCAAAAAGAAGCGTTTCTCTTTAGTGTGGTAACTTGACAATTCACATGTCAATGGTAATTTGGCTCCTGTATATGTTAGATTTCATGACCATTGTTAATAGGGAACAGTCATACAAATCAGTTTGGTTTGTAGACGTTTATATCTACTTGTCTGCATTATTTATGAAGAAACTAAATCTCACCTATGTTGTGTCACCTATCTGTGTTTCCTGTATTATTGTGCCAATATGAGAATGTTGGATGAAATAGTCCAATTGTATATTTTTATGCAATTAAGCCAGGAGGTTGCACAAAAATAAGAGTGCTGCTTTCAGTTCCCTGAACCGAGCTTATTTCTGTTTTCTGCCTGTCTCTATAACCAAATTAATATTCATAAGCAGAACATGATAAGTATCCACCCATAATGAAACCTGGATTGTGAGAATTGCTTTGGACTCAGGCCTTAGTACATCCAAGTTTACTAACAATGATATACTTTGATGTAACAAATCTGGTACAATTTTGTAATGGAAGTTTATACACTTAACAGGTTTAACTGTATTTGTGTCTTGCATTGGTGATCTCTTGAACTCTAAAAAGATTTCTTGTCATGACATAAAGGGAATATTGATCTCAAATGCAGTTCCTATGAATTTCAGTTTGAAAGCATCTATCATTTTCAGGATGATGCTTCAAAGATACGAACTCTCTAGTCATGTACCACATATTGTACTTTTGTACAATAATACTGCTGTACTGTAAAATTTCAACAGTATGCTTATCTTTTAAATCATTTGAAAGTCTAGTCATTTATTTAACGCAAGATCTTTTGAAGTGTACGCCTTATCTATATTTGAGTGAAGACACACTGAGTACTCTAAAATGGTATGATTTGTACATGAATATTAAGTCAGGAGACCTTGCTGACTTTTGAATCATAACTTTGTCAAACAACTATTTTAAAGAATTTTTAATTAACATACGTAATATTCAAATCGTATTTCTGAACTTTTTAAAAGAATGATTTGTATATTTTTAAATTGTTATAGTTAGCTTTCTATTAATTTCCTTCAAAGTGGCAGCCTTTTGTTTTATTTGTCACTCTAGCTCATTACAGAGTTGTTCTTGAAGGCACAATGAATGATACTATGGTTTACAATTAATGTAGTGACATTAATGAAACCATGTTAAATCAACTATATTGTGCAAACTCTAAATAAGTTTAAATCTTTGATTTCTTACCTTTTCTACTCTTCTGCTTTGAGTCGTTTTCTAATAATTCTAGTCTTTTTTTTTTTTTTTTTTTTTTTTTTTACTGCTCCTCTTAATTTAATTAGGCCAGTATTCTTTTACAGTGTAAACTAAAGGGGTCAAACACAAAATTTTCTAATTCTTTGTGTGTTACATCTGTAAAAGCATACTTTCGCTTAGAGCACACTGGTAGCAATACTCTGTGGTTGTATGCAGATTATGTTTTCGTTGAGACATTCAATGTGCATAGGAAACCTCCCACCATAAAATTGATAAGCTGAAACATTCGAAGTACAGTTTTGATAATTAAAGTGATTGATATACTTCATTAGTGGAATTTAAGGGATGGTTTTGAGAGAAGTGTCTGCATTTAACATTGTAGTTTGTAGTGTGGTAAGAAATTAAGTTATATACAGCCACTGGGGATGTAACATGTTATTTATTTTAAGAATATAGCAGCTTAAAGCTGCCCCTTGTCTTGTATCAACTAGCTATGTTCTATGTTTTATGCATTTCAGTTGACTTTTTCAGTGAAACCCGCCTAAAGCGTTGCGATCGACTTGCACGATTTCGCGACGTCTTTGGCGGGAAACGTCTTAAGCGGGCAGCGTTTTTCCGTGGGTAAACCGCCTTGGGAATGTCATTTTACGAGGCATTCTGCGGGGAAACGTGTTAAGCTGGCAACGCTTCAAGCGGGTTTTACTGTAGTATATACTATGGAGGCATGGAGTAATTTTTAAAGCAATTGGTGTTGGTGTTTTAAACTTACTGTTTGCTCTTTAACTCCTTTTTTTTGCAGACTTATTCCTTTGCACCTTGCTTTACTAACATAATGGTGTTTAAGTGTGTGCCCAATAAAATTAGTTCAAGTCATTAATGTTTTTCTCTCAAGAAGAAAATAATAAAATGTGTCTAATATGCAAATATTGGTGTTGGTTGTTAAACAGTCTTACTAAGCCTAATGTCAACCAAGAGCATGCCAAAGCATGGTTCGAAAAGTAGCATTGTATCTTGCTGTATGCGATGAATTCCACAAGTTATTATTTTAAAGACGTCTAATAACTAACTTGCAATGGGTCTCACATATGTAAAAGCTGAACTACACATGGAGACACTTGTGATTGAGAGGAATTCCTTTGTGATGGTTCTCAGTTATTTGGCACTGTATTAATTTTTCTATAAATATTGACTTTCTAATTTTATTGGGCGCCTTGCTTGTTGCTCAACTTTTTCACTTGATTTGGCTTTGCACTGGCTTTGTGTGTGCGATTGGTGCTATATTTTCGAGCCCTGCTTACCGTATGCTGTTGGTTGCTTCACCCCTCTCTCTTCATTATAAAAAAAAAAAAAAAAAAAAAAAAAAAAAAAATCAAGATGAGAACACTTTTACACACTCTTCCTAAAACTTGCCCAACCTATCACATTTCTTTTTTTAAAACAAGTATTGTAATTTTTATCAAATGCCTTCCTATTTGTGTCCTTAATTCATATTGATTTGCTATAACAAATTTAATCCTTCTCAAACCTCTTCTCCTTCACTTGTGTTCTGTTGTGAGACATGGACACTTACCTTCTAATATGAACTAAAACTATTTCCCTTATTATATTATCTCACATCTTTATTACTTTTAACTGAACAATGTTAGGTGAGTATGTGAATATTTTCTGTAATCAGCATGGATATCTGCATTTGAAATTTGACTACGCTTTTCTCTTTTCCCTGCTACTTTCCTTCTGCTGCATTACAGAGAATCATAGATTTTGCTGTATTTCTTTCTCCTCTGCTCTTGCATGACAAGAAATACATCGTCCCAAAGCTGTGATGCTTTCTTAAACGTCTGATGCTGTAGCCTTCCACAACACTGGAAAAACTAACTTTACATGTGTCACGTTTCTTGCTGCACTCTGCGGAGAAAACGTTTCTTGCTTCATTGTCTCTGTGATGCCCCAATCCTTTTGCATGGAGAGGAATGCATCAAGAAACGTTTTCTCTAGAAAATGCCTGATAACATGTGACACATGTCACATTTGTTTTTCCAGTGAATCCAAGCTTTTTAGATGAGACAAAACCATATCTGATTTTGTGCTTCCAACTTTTAAGTTGTGCCTATGCCTTTGTGAGTTGAATAGACATCTTATACTGTGTAAAAAATTTGCGTTGATGTTGTAATATGTGCTTCTGATACACGTTGATACATAAATAATCTACTCATTAATAGTTTTGCAAATGTTGTGATTCTTCAGTATCAGTTGGTTATTAGGAAAATATTTTGATTTCTTTTTTCCATTTTGGTGTCAGTGCGTGAGTGCGTGTGTATGTGCTTGTATTTGTTTGATAGTTATTCATATTAATTAATATATTTATGAAAAAATAACAATTTTACAACTGAAATGGTACTCACTACATGTTCAGAGGAGCAAGAAAAGTAGCATCCTTTTATCATATTTGTCTATCACACAATTATCCTGTCAAATGAGTTCATTACTCAATAGAATGCGACCCAAAATACCATTTTAGGTTCCACTAAAAGAGAAACCTTTTTAATGGATCAATGTGAAATCTTCTGTAGTTAACATTTTGTTACTTTTTTTGGATTATTGATGTAATGTAATAAATTCCTTCAGGAATTTAATCAACAGTTTTGTGCCTCAACTGTTTTCAGGCCCAGCCTATACAAGCTGACCTAGTGGCAAAACTTCTTGGAAACAGGGTTGCTGTTTCCCCAATTGTTACTGTTGAACCAAGGCGACGTAAATTCCACAAGCCCATCACACTGACAATACCTGTGCCACAAGCTGCTAACAAGGGAATGATAAATCAGTATTCAGGCGATGCTCCAACCTTAAGATTACTCTGCAGTATAACAGGTAAGTTTCTTTTATTCAGATTAATGCAATACATATTTGTACTAATAGGCTTCTGGAGTGGGTAAAATCTCATTCACAAAGAAATTTCAGTTTGTGGCTAACACTTTCAATACTTACTATCACATGATAGGACCTAAATGCTCTGTGCTCATGATATGAGAATGTATCTCTGTTTTGTTTTTTCACCCTACTGTTAAGGCTTTTGTAGGTTGTTGTGGATGATATATTACCATATATTTCATCTCATTTGGTGAAACAAAACAATTTTGGATGCATGAGTATCATATTATAACCAAGACAGTCTCTGCTATTTGACCCTTAGTTGATATAAGTACAGTTTCATGTGCTCATTCACTTTAACATTAAGTAATTACATATTATTAAATTAAAAACATCAAGGCATTTCAGTGCCTTGAGAAGTTATAACTCATCGTAATATATTTGGAAACATGGCGTACATGTTGTTTGTTTTGCGGTGCATGGTGATAGTAACACTTGCAATTGACATGTAGTGTGAATCTGTAGAAAACTCATAGTAAAAATTGTAGTTAACATATTAGTAGACTTTTGCTCTGCTTCAATAAGGAGAAGCACATGCTCAAGCCATATGATATTGCCACTTTTATGTGTTCATTATCGTTTTATGGTGTGTAAATACAAAGGAAGTTCTGTTAACTACGATATAATCATTTCATGAATTTGTAAATGTTCTAGATGTGTCAAGAGGATAGAGCAAATAACATTTATTACTCCTCCAGTTCAAAGTCATTTGTTGAAGTAGGCTCTTAAGTTAGAAATTAGGTTTCCAAATTTTGGATTTAAATTGTTGGGTGTTTGTATGTAAGTGATTGCCATATAAAATCATGTACCTTGAGTCAAAACTGCATTTATTAGACTTGTGGCTATTCATGCTGCTTGCATGTTTCTGCGGTCGATACATCTTAACAAATTAAAAACAAAATCAGGAGGGCAAGTTCAATATGAAGTTCACCGGGATTTTGCCTTTTTAAGGGTTTTGTTTATTATCTGTTTTACAAAGTGTACATCATTTTCATAGTCTGATTGATTGCACAAAATACTATTAACCTGGTCTGAGCATGCCATTGCTAAGTAAAGGTGTTAACTGTACAGTGTTTTCATGCGTAAAGGCACATGCAGCTCACTTCTCTGATTTGTTAATCATTTATTGTCCAGTGTTTCCAGAAAAGAAGGCAAATAGGTAGCCCATACGCAGTGGAGTAGAGCAGGCTGCATCTTCGCCTACCCACGAGGTAACATGCACACACTTCTGCCAGGGTGCTGCCCAGTTGCGGATGCAGCCCGCTCTACTGCACTGTTTGGGCTTCTTATTACCTACTTCTCTGGCAACACTGGTATTGCTTACAGAGGGTGAAGAGTTGGCATGTAGATTTTGAGCTAAGCAAAATAACAAGACAAAGGGTTTTATAGAAACTATTTCTAGAACTCGAATGCAGGTGGATAGGTGGATGGAGGAAAGGTATCAGAACAGATGTACATGTAAATTCATTCTTTAGTGTTTGGGAAATACTTTCATGAAACAGAGGAAAGGCAGCTCCAACAAATTATATGCATGTTAATGTTTAGTGCAAGATAAAGCTGGGCTGTAAATAGCTGAGTAGCCACAGTCTGTTATGCACAGGTAATGTACTTAGTGTGTCAAAGTTGTTTAGATTTCATTGTCCTCTTTTACATATTTTTTGTTCTTAAAATGATGTTAGAAGCTCAGCTTTGCATTTGTGTCATGTAGCATTAATTCTCCATTAGACTGTGTATACTCATGAGTTCAGGCTGCCGCGTTGGAGACTCTGCAAGCAATTTCCTTGCATTTTATCATCATGTATGTTTAATATCCTGGATTCAGATTTTAAGATTGCAACTTACCAATTACAACAACTGAATCCAAGAGTCCATACTTCTCTACCAACTTTGTTTATTATGGACATTATTCCATTGACAATGTGCCAGGCTGTACTTTTGTTGGGGGGCTTGAACCACTGACGTTCAAAAGAACAATTATTTAATGTCTGTCAACACTGTAGGATACTTTGAAATATATCCTAAGGATTTAACATTAAAACAAATTTAGTGTTAGAACAAGTTTCAGGATTAAACCATGGAAAGCATCTAAAAGAACTGTTGGTAATTATTCCATAAAACTTGGCAAAGTGGAGGAACAAAATGAAATGGAGGAAATATATTATTCAATCATTGTATTTCTCATGCACCTCTGTTGTCAAGTATTGGTTTTTCTAATGCGTTAAATCATAAAAGTATGTCCATTTATTGTAAATGGACTACCAAGTATGTTTCCTGTTAAACCAGCTTTCTCTATTTATATTAACCTCTCTCAATACTTTCTTTTTTTAAAATATCATTATTTCTGTCCTAATTTATTTTCTCTTGGCCTCTCCTTATCCTCATGCATAGCCCCTTGTTTTCCCAATTTTTCTTCTTGTTGCTCTGGTGCAATGTTTCCCTATACTAACAAGTACTCACTTCTGGCGCAACGCTGCACGCATGGGCAGGCCTGTTTCGGAAAAGATCCCTTAAAGGATTTAAAGGTAAAGGCCCATTCAAACTAGTCACAAATATTTTTGTTTACCTATTGTTTTTATTAATCCTAGAAAATATTCCTTTCTTTTGTCTTGAATTTTTTACCAACCAACAGTTATCACTCTTTCTTTTTTTAATGAGGAAGCGCTATCACACTTCTGCAAATGTTTGATTTATTTTTCTAATTATGTTATGTTTTGGCAATGATTAGGAACAAATGAAATATAAGTTGGATTTTATTTGGAAGCAGTTTTACATTTGTTTCATGAAAAATCTATGAAGTTTTTTAGTACAAAGTTTTGTTTCAATTCCTGAAACATAATCCCTGAACTCATTTCATTCTTAGATTTCTACTAATTTACTTTGTGACAGTACCTAATTTTTTATTCCTCTCTTCCTTTGCAATTGTTCAGGGTGTGTTTTACAGCACAATACTTCTTGAGCACATATCTCTCCAATTGCTTTTTAAACTTTCAGTTACAGTGCAAAAGAAAAAAGACACTGCTCAATAAGTTAAGCATGTCCCAAGCTTCCTTAATGTTTCACAACATGGATGCTTCATTGAAGTACTGTATACGAAATACTCGCACATTCTAACTAATTTTGATATAACTTTCAATTTTGTCAATGCTACCTTAATATTTTGTTTAATCTTTCATTTCATAGACACTGCCATTACTGTCTAATGCTTATTATTAATGTGAGGATTTGAGAGTTAATTACCACCAAAATACCATGTGATTTCAGCTTTCATCTCCTTCTAACCATTATGTCACTTTCTGCAGCTGACCTCTTGAGTCAGGCATAGAGAATAGGCCTAGTAGCCCTTTTGAGGGTCTTTTCTGAAACTTTGCTTGTCTAGAAGAGCATTTTTGTTTGGCATTAGAGCTTGCTTTTTGTACAGCTGTAGCCCTTTTCTTCACTAGCCTTGCTCAATGTAAAAATCAAAGAGAAGAAACAATGCTGCATTCATTTTATCTTATATCTTTTGGAAAACTTTCATCAAACTAGATATTTCTCTCTGTTAATTTGGTAGAGAGAAGCACAGGGTGCTCCTTTGGCTGCTAAAATCTTGCAACACATAGATTTTGGTCAAGAATCTTAATGTCTGCAAAGAACATTTCACTAAAGCTCTCATCTCCAAAATTCAGAGGGGTTTTGACATTGTACTAAACTTGCAAAAGCTTTCTGTTCAAAATAGGAAAGAGAAAGAAAAAAAGAAAAAAAAAGGAAAAAAAAAAAAAAACAGAACAGAGAGGAGGTATTTATGTGCCATAACACAATTTTTTCAGTTCAATCTCATACAACAGCATGGAGTAGAAGCTTCACTAGTCTGATCAGGAAACCGTTTTTGTATCTTTTTGTTTTCTAAGTTACAAATGAATCATATAACTTGCAGTCATGCATAGTGAGATCTATATACCCCTTGATTGTACTGAGCACCGAAGTAGAGGAATTTCATTGAGCAAACCATACCACTCACTTTATATTCCTTGGATGCACATAATAGGTAGAGTAATTTAACTCTAGCTGTATTTTGATCTTTTTATGTTTTCTGATAGATCTTCATTTCCTCATTGATAGTTTGAACTCAACATATTTCATGAAGTGCAGTAGTTGCATTGGTTAGGTATTTCTTGGTAAAGAAAAACTGGTGAATGGAAGCATTTTGAACATCTTTGAATCTACTTATACGTATTTATGTAATCTATTATTATTTGAAGTACTTTAGTAGAGAAAAGTAATGCAACATTCTTCTGATATTTTGGCTCTAGCTACCTGTGCCAATTGTACACAGCTACATACTTCAGTAGGCTACTTCAGTTCAAAAAAATCGTTTTTCTTTGGTTGTTTTGTTTTTTGAGTAGTGAGGAGCTCTTTTCACCTTTTTCTTGCTAAAAGATGGGGAATTATGGTTGCAAGTAGTGTAATAATAAGTGTATATTTTTGTCTTAGTCTTCTATACTGTCTTCTTTCATTAAATTTAAAGTTTTTTGGCCATTAACAGTTTTAGTGTTTCCACTTGCTTTCTCAACTGTTACAGCCATTAAAGTCTTCCCAATTTATAACTTCATTTGCTTACAGTCAGTACTTCTGTTAATGTTATATTCTGAATATTTTTATGGCAGCAAAAATCAGATTGGAGAGATTGCTGCTTGTTAGGAATTTAGCTGATGAGGATATTTAGTGTCCTTTCAATAATTTCAGATTGATTTGGCCAGCTTGAATGGGTCATGGTTTTAAAAGTGATGTTTTGCATTTCTTTCAGGAGGCACCACAAGAGCCCAATGGGAAGATGTCACAGGTTCCACACCTCTCACCTTTGTAAATGACTGTGTGTCATTCACAACTACGGTGTCTGCAAGGTTTTGGCTGATGGATTGTCGTAATATTTCTGAAGCAACTAGAATGGCCACAGAACTTTACAAAGAGGCAATTCATGTTCCATTCCTTGCAAAGTAAGTAATTTCTAATTGCTTTTTGTATGTGTTTTAAAACTATATTGCACATAATGTAAGTAATGTTGTCTATTGTACAGGTTTGTGGTTTTCTCCAAGAGAGTTGATTTCTTAGAGGCTCGTTTGAGAGTGTTTTGCATGACTGACGATAAGGAAGACAAAACTCTGGAGCACCAAGAACACTTCACTGAGGTGGCCAAGAGTAGAGATGTTGAGGTAAGTAGGCTTAATGTACCTTGTCGGTTTAAGTTTTTGACAGTTGTTTGCATTTTTTACTTGTTCTTTACACTGTAACTCTTAGCAGCTACTGTGTTCAGAGTATTGTGCTCACCATTGCAACATGGTGACCAGGTTCATCTCTGAATGTAGAATACTCTCTATAAAAGCAAAGTGATATTTGAAAGGACCAGAATCCACTTACATGAAATACTATGAGGTTTTTTCCACTTTATGTTTAAAATTTTTTTAAAATGATAATTTTAATTTGCGGGTTATGGCTTAGAAGATATGTACTTACAACAAAATGTTTTTCCACATGCATTTAGTTATTATTATTTACTCCAATGTAAGCAATATTTTAAAACAAAAACAACTAACTATTCTATTTTATGAATTCAGATCATGAAAAAAATTAAAAGAAAATCAAACTTTTCAATGAACATGTTTGGGTTGCTATGACAACAACCACCCATTTCTGCTTCACTTGAAACTGAATTTTCTAATTTTCTTAATATTTCTTGGGTTTACCTTAAGGAAGTTTTGTGTTGAATTTGTTGATGAATATTCAAGGGCTCAATTGCTTGGAAAGTACAATGGAGAATCAAGTACAGTAGTTATTAATATAGGTATTTTAAGTTAACATAGGTATGCTAAGCCATTGCCTTCAACTTCAACCTGAAGTTTTAAGTTTTTGAAAATTTTGAACTTAAAGCAAAACAAAAAAACTTCGTAGTATTTCTAGTAGGTTCATCATGGCCTTTCTAAATATCACATTGGTTTCCATGTATTTATTGTACATTTAGGGATGAACCGTATTGTGTTTCAGTCTCAAGGAGCGCAGTACTCAATACTCGTTCTGAACACAGATTGTACTGATGGTGTAAAAAACGAGCTCTCAGATTTAATATCAAAAATGTTTGATATTAATTAAGGCTTCTACTTTTAATTCACATCTTTGCTTCTCATTAATTTTAAACTGAACTCTGTTATTATATTAGCAATAATTGTTTGAATCCTCAGGTGCTAGAGGGTAAATCACAGTATGTGGAGTTTGCTGGCAATCTTATTCCTGTAACAAAGTCTGGTGATCAGCTGCAACTTGGTTTCCGTGGCTTCCGCGAAAATAGACTTGCTTTCACCACCAGAGTCAAGGATCCTCATGCTGATGCTGTGGGAAGGATACTCTTCATGAAGGAAGCCAAAGTACGGATAACTATTTATATTCATTTGAGTAAATGCATCCCGAAGAAAAGTATTTCAGTAAATATGCTTTTGAGGTACTGAGAAGTCTCCCTTTTTTTTTGCAGGTGCAGAAGGGTGATCCACCACAACAACCTGTATGTGTGCTGAATATAGTACTTCCTGACGACATCATTCCTGAATCAAGTACTGCAGAATCAACACCTCAAAAATATAGTCATGTCCATCTCAATGGTACACTATTGCTAATATTCTTTTTATATATAAAAAAAAAGAAACACTTTTCTCTGTTGTTTCATTTTTAAGAAATGGTAATTTACAGGGTCGTCAGCACCAGCTAGGCCAGAGTTGCGACTTTCTGACATTAGCAACACTTTAGGTTCGGACTGGGAATCGTTAGCAGTAGAGCTAGGCCTATCAAGGTCTGATGTCGATAGAATAAAAAGTGATCTGCCTGCCTCTGCTGCTCCTCAACATGCAATGGCTATGTTGAGGCTATGGCTCCAGAGATTAGGCAACAAAGCATCTGGTGAGACATTAAATCTTTATATGAGAAGATAGGCTCTTCCTATGTCAATTTTTAACCATTCTTTTATTTTTTCTTCTCATTGAAATGGCAGGTGCAGAGCTTCAACAGGCGCTTCAAAGGCTTGGCCGAGATGACATTATACACAGGTGCATGATTAGTTGCGATGATCAAGAAATGAACTTAACTTCCAGTCATTTGGGCTTAGACCAATCGGGTTTCGATAACCTTCAAGACGAGCTAGGAGTGAGTAGAGATGTTTCAAGAGATGCATCTAGAGAAGCCTCATTACGGCGACACCTTAGTCTTGAGGCGGGAGGGCCATATGATGAACAAGACATCATGAAGGTCAGTAGGGTAAGGATATTGGTATTAATTGACTTTTCTTGGTAAAACTGCATTTCAATATATATGTTATTCTTTTTTTTTAATCAACTTCTTCTGTTCTTTATCTGTTTTAGGATTCAGAGTCTGTTGAGGAACTGGTAGAAAGGCCAATACATTCAATAGGTATCTTCAAAATTTAATAAAAACCCTGATTTTTTTCTTTAAAATGTAAGTCATGTAACTTTTACATTATGGGTTGAATTTTCTTTTTCAGAGAGGATAGAAGAAATAAAACAAATTGATAAGCTTCGGAGGGAGCAAGATGATAGTGAGGAAAGGAAATATATTGCTGAGGAGAAAGAAGTTGAAGAAATTCGAAAATCAGTAAGGGAAAGAACTCAAGATATTGAGAAAAGGCTCTCTCAAACATCAATGGAGGAGCAACAACAAAGAAGAGATTCCCAATTATTTCAGGGAGTTAGTGAGGGTTTGGAGAGGTTGAATGTCACACAACCAACAGGAGCTGAAGGTGAGCATATATTCCTTACAACTATTGAATCTACTCGATTTGGCACCTGAGAGAGGAATTTCCTAGCCATCCCAATTCCCCTCATAATGTTTTATATTGCAAATTACTAAAAAGAAAAAGCCCAAATAATGTCAGTTTTTAAAAAGTAATTTAAATTGGCGATTGCCACAATACTCAGCTATCTATGAAGATTTTCTTCATAGAGGAATTTTGGAAACATACTATTGTGTTCTTTACAGACCTGCTGTCCCCCGGGGTGGTACAGACACCTCCGCCTAGTCCGGCTGAACTCCCCATTGACGCAGGTTCGTGTGTCATATAGTTGCCTGGATTCCTGAAAAACTCTTAATCTTTTTTAGTCTTGAACAGTGGCAATTAATTTTTGGTATTGCTGTGTGTTTAAGGGCTCCTCTTAATCAAGTTTTAGAACACTCACCATTTGAAACAGTCACTGTGCTACGCATTTGTTGTCAGCTGTTCTTAGATGATATGCGCAACTTTGTTCTATTCTAGGTGAACCCAATTGGCATGAAAGTAAGGTTTCAACAACAGCAACTATAACTTCTGAGCAGCACCCTGGCTCTCAAGGTAGGACGTGAGCGACATCTATTGGACAAACTTCGGCATGACCCTGCTGGCCAAGATCCACCATCCTGCTGCTTGTCACCTGCTTGTGCTTATTTGTGCTGCCAAGTGATAAGCCCTTATGATTTTTCCACTGGCTTTGTTTTGAGATAGTGGATTGATTGTAGAATGTAGAGAGCATGGTTAGAATAGAAATCTTAGTGCAAAACGCACAGTTCTAACCTGATGGCGAATAAAACTACTTGTTTATTGCTTTGCCATGGAATTGTTTCAATATTAAATTTTTCCCTCAAGCATTGGCAAACAGTAATAAGAAAAATAAGTTTTTTTTCTCCAGAAGAAGAACCTGATTTTGTGGTTGTTCACTTATGAGGTTAGTCTATTTGTTGCACAGACCCCAAGAGATCAGGTTATTTTTCTGGGGAACTGTCTCTAAAGTATATAGGACTGTTAATATTTGTCCAGAGGTCATATGAAATAAGTAATTATGAGTTTCTTGAGTTCTAATGAAATGAGAATTTCCCATACCTGCGCCAATATACTAATTTATCTTGTAATTTACTTTTATTTATTTTAGCATCTAATTTAATGTAGAACAGTCAAACTGCGAAGGAACCAAATTCACTGCTTGTTTTATTTTATTGCATTTTGTTTAAGCTGGTTTTCTGACTATGTTTTGTTTTCTTGACAAATGAAATTAACCAATTTGAGAAGGAACAAGGAAAAGCACCTTAGGTAAAACCTGGGCTCTGACTATGTTTGTTCAAAAATTACATTGTAAAGAAAAAAATCGTAATAAATTTTTTCTTTTATGTTTGTTAATATTTGTGCAATATATGAATTTTTTTCTTGTTACATGTGACAGTCATGTAAAACCCTGACACTAACCAGCATGGCATATTACACTCATCTGCTCTTCTGCTCGCTGCCTAGTAGTTTTTTTTTTTGGTTGATGTCATTCCTCCCCTTTCTTGATATTCTAAGTACAGCACTCGTCCATCAGGTTAAATCATTTTACCCATCAAAAGTGATAGAAAACTATTGAATGATGCTAAAACAAAACTGAAGATTGGGAAGTTTTACTCATGCTTCCACTTAGTTAATACCATATAGATCCATATATTGGTTGAACTCGAATATCTGTTTACTAAAATGTATCTGTAATTTTCAAACACACTGCACCCAATTGGTTGAGAATTCTGATGCCCTGCCTTGCCGTCAGTGTCCTGGTGCTCCCCTCGCACTTGAGGGTTCTCTCCGACCTAGGTAATGGCATTATTCCCCCACCTGCAGAGCCCACCTCCACCGCCTGTGGGGGTGGCATGGACTGTGCGTGGTTTTCCTTTCTCAGCCGAGTGCTCATAGCTTACTCGTCTGACTGAGTCACACTCCTAGTCATTGTGTTGAAAGCATTAGTTAATCGCGTGCAGTGTCAGTGGTACTTTTCAAAGTAACATCAGACGTGTGAACCACGGCGAAATAGTGAAACAACGGGTGAAAGAGCTCGACTTAACCTCGCAGGATTTGGGGTATGTAATCATCTTCCTCTGAAAAGTCTCTGGACTTTCAAGTTCAATTGGTTCAATGAAAACGTTATCATGGTAGAGAATAGTAATTCTGGCCTGGCCTTTCGTGTACGGAATTCTAACAAACTTTTTGATGTGAAACCGGAGGATGACAGTGCCATCGCAACATGTTTTAAAACCCTGTGTTACAATATGCAATAATTATAATGTCATCAAAATTCAACGATACTTGGCAAATTAGTCCTTACCCTCAAGGTTTTATGGAGGTTCTTTTACTTTTAGCAGCAAAAGACTATTTCGCTGGACCATGGAGTCAGGCTAGGCAAGGGAGTCGTGAGGGTCTTCGTACCGACATCTATTTAAACACTTTGCGGTGCTTAAATCGCTTACTTTTGCCCAATTTTTAGTGTTGTCGTATTCCTAACGTGGCAACGACGAAAACTGTAGAGATCATAATCCCCACGTCATGAAGTATATGGTTAAAAAATACAATAAAAAGCCCATGGAATAAAGTCGTGGCGAATCGTGGGAGAGAGAAATACAGCTCTGGTAACTTTTTTATACACTTTTAGTCGAAACTGTGGAATTATCATCATGGAATCTTTACATGTTGACTATTGATTTAACAAAAGAAAACTGTGGAGTTAAAGTTGATTATTTTTACATATTTAATATTTTTAGAGGCTAGAAAACCGGACCTCTCGCACGATTCGGAAGAACGTCGCCCTTGCCGTTTCTGATGTTTCGTCCATACTGATATATTTGATTTTCTGGTCACGAAATTGCGTAAAATAGCGATAATTACGGTTACGATCATGTGGCGCTACACCCGAAAAATGTATCTGTTAATCTGTTAATTTCCTATACTTGATACAGCCATTTCGATTCAGGCACTTATTGATTTAGGCAACATTTTTTTGTTATGAATCAACTACATTTCTTTTATGCAAGCAAATTTTTGTTTTGTCTGATCGATAGTTGTTTTCATTTAAAGATAAATTTCTTTGCGTCTATTTCAAAGAAACGATTGACCTTCCGGTCCACCCCTTTTCCATGGTGCAGTTATTAACTTCCTGCACTTGTTCACTGGAAAAACTAAAGCGCGGTTATACGCCTTTCTCGAAGCGTGCGAGCCCCTACGCCCTTACTCAAGCGCACAAGAGCTCATGCGCTCCTTTTCTCCTATCTAAATGCTTGGGGAGAATTGCCTCGGAGGGTAAGTGTACGCTTCAAGAAGGGCGTTAGGTGTGGGACGCTTGAAAAATGCTAACTACGCTTTAGTTTTACCATTGTTGTTAGGGTAGTAACTAACATTTCAATCAAATAATTTTACTCAGGGATGATCGCTCTTTGGGAAGGAGAGAAGTCTGTTTTGCCGTTTTAAGGTGGACCGCAGCATGCGTGCCTGCTGCCAGAACGGACGCGCACTGAGTGTGGGGCCACAGGTGGCCAGGCAACCATACAAAACAGCATCGTATGGCTGGTTGGTTTAAGGGGAGTAGAAGGTGTGGGGTATCAGGGGCCAGCACAAAGGGGTGGGGGGTACTTGCCCCACCATCCGTGGGTCTTCGGTAACAGAATTAGCATACCGACCCAGAAACAGCAACCCAAACAGTGTAACCACGTGACTGGCGGCCTGCTTGGCCCTCTGGCCGGTGTGCTTGTTAGGTCCTCGACACTGACATCCCCACACCTTCCACTGCGCGGGTTACCCTCCTGTGTTGGCTAGCCCGATGCTACCTCCAATGGGGCCAGCAGGCTGGGCAAGACTGGCAAGGCAGAGCTGAGTATGACTTCAGAAGTATCGAGATCAACCTTAAGTACTGAGTGCGTGTGTGAGACCGCCACCATGAACTCCAAACCAAGATGTCTCTCAACTTAGTAAGCCCATGGCTGTATGTGTGTGTCGCGGCTTTGCTTCACTGGCAATGTAAGTGGTACTCGCTGTTAGTAAATTGTGATTGGCTGGAGCTGGAAACCTGGAGCAATACATAGCTGATAACCTGTGGCCGATTATGTAGGCTCCTTCAAATCATGCCCTTTTTTAGATGTGTTCCACATTCTTGTCGTGTAGCTTGCACTTGATGCGGATTCTTCACTGCCTAGCAGCAGTGCACTCTTTCATATTGATTTTTATCAATCATAGGACTTGCACATTACAATGCATACGTTTTTGGCGTGCTGCCATTTCTCAAACCAAGTGAAAGGTATAAGTTAACGCGCGTTTGTTAGTGTGGAACTCTTAAATAAAAGTTTCATTCATGTCTGTAATGAATGTGCACGGTGAAAAAAATATTCGTAAAATTACGCCTTTTTTCGTAATTTGAGATTACGACACATAGTTGTAAATTTAAGAACGCAGACGTAGTTTTACGACAGCAAATCTTTTTCGCCAAAGAAAACTAAGTCGACTCATGGAAAGCAAAAAAATAAAAATAAATAAATAAATTTATAATCAAATAAAAAAAAAAAACTTAACAATACATCTGAAAGCTGTAACCCTACGAAATTTATCTTGGAAATTTGCTCATAACCCTAACGAATATGTTTCACTCTGTGCAGAGGTTATTGAAGCTTCTGATTCTAGTACTTTTTGTAAGAAAATGGTAGACTCGTCTATGAATGTCGTAAGACTTATTCTGGCAGTTCATCTAAAATAAGCAATTGAATAACTGCAGCAATTTTCGAGAAGAGTATCAGCTCTCGTGTAATAAACGGGTTTTCAACCAGCGAGCGCTTTTCACCTTCGTTTTATTTTTCTTTCACCTCCTTTTTCGCACATGCTAATTTGCGCTCCCTAGAAGACACGTGATGTAACACCCTGCTGGCTGGTTGCCCACGCATTTTTAGCATGATGAGTATACTGTAGTTTTCATTACGTACTTTACACCTTGTTTTTTTTATTCATGGATGGTATGTCGGAAAAAGGTAAATGTTCTTGTTATAATATAGGTGGACCAAAAATCTTCTGTTTGTTGATTGTTGAGCGGCTTATTTAAAATTGGTTCAATGATAATGTAATTGTAACAACTGAGTGTGAATGCATATGTGAAAGTGAGCGTGTGTGAGTCCCCAGTCCGTTCTTATCGTGTCATTATTCACAACTGCAAAGGTTCATAGTTTGCCCATAGTAAAAGACAAAATTACCCCTCCAATAAAAAGTCCACATTTGAAGTGTTTCTAAACCACTGTGCACTTTTTAAAGTTTGTAACAAGCCCGCACAGCTCCACCCGAGACTGCATTGGTCTTACGCAGATCCTTTGAAAACACTGTGAAAAAATGTCGTCCAGGATACAGAAAAAATTTCCATTGAAGAAGTCCAAGAAGTCTTACAATTACATTTCAAGATCGTAAATGTACAAGCACTGCGCATCGACATTAAAGTGTTGAAAACTACGTTGGACACTTTGAAGTGTTTGACTGGAAATTTGCATACTAAAAAGTGTCCTACAGTAAATTTGAACACTTAAAAGTGTTTTACTTGAGGGTCAAACGTGCAGATTTGGACACCATAAAGTGTTCAAATAAACTGTTCAACACTTTTAAGTAGCCAAATTTACATTCAACACATGAAAGTGTGTAACGTAGTGTTAAACACTTCCATGTGCATGCCAGTTGAAAACTTTTATCATCAGTGGGGGCTTTGCCTCAGCGCCAGCTAGCGTTGAGAACGGGAGTCCACTAGATCATTGTAACGGCAACGTCGTTTCGACGTCCAAAATATTAATGTTCCACGAACTAAATTAAAGTTTCTAGTCATGATGTGTTAGAACTGCAGAGTGAATCGGAGTCCAGGGGCGTGAAAACGTATGAAAAGTTGGGGAGGGGAGGTGGGAGAAAACGGGTTGCCTACCTCCTAGGTGGAGTTACGAACTCCTTTTAATGGGTAATAGGGCAACAAAGCGCTCAGGACCGGCCCCCCTCTCGGTTGGCCCAAAATTTTCGCGACTTTTTGGGATCGACCAACGCCGCCCGCATTTGGGTTCTACATCGAAAAAAAAATATACCAGATACGTGTTTTTTCGTTTTTCGATTAAATGATTTTTAGTACCTCCTCAAGGCGCAAACGTATTTGACAGAGTTGTTAGGATGCAGAAAATCGCTGACACCGTAGTTTTTGTCCGATTTTGAAAGCCGAAACACCGATTTGCTCGTCTGGTAATGCTGTTTCAGGAAAGAAATATGCCCACTTTGCGAGCCCTGGTGCCTACCTCCCAGGGGCAAAACCCGCCAATTTTGGTTTGTATAAGGGAAGGCTAAAAGAGAAAAACGGGCTAACGTACGCGGTTTGCGTACCCTCCAGGGGCGACAGCAAGTTCAAGTTAATCGCTAGATTGCATTCATTCGTTCATTGCGGCCCGTTTCTCTCGTTTGGCCTTCACTTGGACTCACTGTTAAAAATTCCGTACCCCCATGCCCCAGATACTACGCTAAAACCGTTTTGTTTGGTGACGGGACTAACGTATCTGAAAAATTACGGTGTTTTCCGTGACCAATGTTTCTTGAATGTTTCTTGAAACTTCGAAAAAAGTTGAAGTACAGGCTTATGTGAAATATACGGTCATAGGTAGTACGGACGAACCGTACCCAATAAAAACGGTCCGGACCAGGTAAAAAATTAACGGGGAAAACCGTACTAATTACCGTGGAAATTTCTGACAGTGCTGTGGGCACCCTTTTGCGAGCGAAGTGTCATATCCAGGTGCCCAGGGCCACCAATGAAGCGATACACATGATGGTTTCTCAAAATTTGGCAAGTTTCGTGCCCCTGGAGGGTAGGCAATCCGTGCTCGACGGCCTGTTTCTGTCGTTTCGGGTTCTCTTGTGTTGCGGGCACCTTACTTTGTCCAGGGGGTCCATATTCAGAAAAACGTCCCCAAAACAAACCATAATTGGCGGTTTGTTGCCCCTGGGAGGTAGGCACCTGGGCTTGCAAGGTGGGCTTTTTTTTTAAAAAAAAAAATACTGAAACAGCATTACCAGACGAGCAAATCGGTGTTTCGGTTTTCAAAATCGGACAGAAACTACGGTGTCAGCGATTTTCTGCATCCTCAGTACTCTGTCAAAATACGTTTGCGCCTTGAGGAGGCACTAAAAATCATTTAATCGAAAAACGCAAAAACTCGTATCTCGTTTTTTTCCCGATGTAGAACCCAAACCCGGGCGGCGTTGGTCGATCCCAGACAGTCGCGAAAATTTTGGGCCACCCTACACTGTTCAGAATACTCGTAAATTTACGATATTTTTTAGAACAATAATGTCGTTTTAAAACAACTCTTTCAAGTTACGACTTGTGTCGTTCGTGAACGACGAAGTAATCGCTAATTTTTAAAGCGAAACAGTTCGTTTTCAAACGAATAAAGTCGTAAATGTACGAGTTTGATCCTAAATGTACGATTGATCGTAAATTCCTTGCGCAGGATGTCACACAGATACCACTTCATTCGTAAATTTACAACTTCGCTCGTAAATGTGCGACTTCGGTCGTAATTGAACGATTTTGATCGTACAGTTACGACACAAATCGTTAGTAAACGACTAAAATCGTCACATTTTACGAACTTTTTAGGCCCTCAATGCTAGAAAAGTTTACGACAATGTCGTAGAGGAATGAATTTTTAGTCGTTAGGTTACGACCAAATCGTTCCAAAATGATTGCAGTCGCTATAAAAACTAGCGACTTACTTGTCGTTAATTTACGTCAAAATTTCTAACAGTGTACCCCCTCTCCCCACGCCACTGGTAAAGTAGGGGGGGAGGGGGGGTGCTGTCGTGCTTAGAGATTTGCAAATCAATTTTTTTCTCTCCTCGAATCGACACGGTAAAATTGTCCTGGTTTTCAAGGCACCTTTGCCTTGAAAACCAGGACGACAATTTTACCGTGGAGTCATTTGAAAATTTACCCGAATCAAATCAAATCAGCATGTTTTTTCTCTAATCGAGTCCTATGTTTTACCCTGTTTTTCGAATCAAATCCGAATTTCAGCTATGAAAAAATGTCTCCCAGTTTCAGAAATTCTTAGTAAATGGAAAGATAGTCGTTCAGTAACTGCAATGCAGCAAATTATAAGAGGGGGTGCGCAAAGTGACAAACATCAATAGTATTATTGGCGGGTGTACATCGCCTGACTCAAACGGGGAGATAAAAGGGACGGGCAATTCGATGGCGGATCATTCTCGATTCGAAATTTTCGAATAGTTCGGATTTCAAGAAATTTTCCCGTTAGCGAATCGAACCGAATCAGAGCTGATTTGATTCGGTTCCGCGAAGCATTCGCGCATCTCTTAGTCATGCTCACTGTCCCCGAACTCCTGATTTTCCCATTATCCTCTTCAATTTACAAAATACGTCTTCTCCTGGCTCCAAAACATGGCAACTCCGAAAAATTATGATGATCCGTTGAAATTGTGAGTATGAAGGTATGCAGGCAAGGGTATGACGGCATAACTGTTTTTGAACCAGGAGGAAATTTATTGTGTAGAGTGAAGGAACTATGTCATAGCTATGTCATGTGAAGGAGGGGTGTCGTAAATTAACAACTTTTTTCGAAGCCGTTATGTAGAAAATGTATTGTAAATCTAGCAAAGATGTTTTTCACAGTGTTTTTAGACATACAAAGCAAAGTACGAAAAAGTACAGTACCCGAGTGTGTGCTCCTGATTAGAGATCTAAAGCGATAGTAAAAAACTGTTTTTTTGAGTAAAAAACTCGGTAAAAAACAGTTTTTTACTTTACGATATTTCGGTTTTTTACTTCAAAAATACCGGAGTGCGGAGTTGAACCCCAATTTTTGGGGTATTTTTGTGACTTAATTTGGCTGAGTTACTTTTGGTCACTTTTTGCGCTGAAATTCTCACTTTTCTCACTTTTTTGTAACCATAGTGGCGCTAGCATCCCTGGAGTTAGAGACTGTGTCCATTTTGACCATTTTGTAATGGCTTTTAAAAGTTTTCATTGTCAAAAGGACATACATTTATATGAGAGTAAGTTCTAGGGGTTGATACCAACTAAACCAGGTATAAGGATAATGTTTAGCCCCATAGACCCCACTTTGACCTAATGTTTTCTAATAAAAATTGGATTTTTTTTTTTTTTTACAAAAAATATCTTAAAAATTTAGTTTGAGCAACTTCCACATCACTAAATCTTTAAATTTTGAGCTCAAAATCAAGTACTAACAGCACACAACAACATATCAAAAAATTGTGACTGGTATTTTTAATGTAAGGAAAACGTTCCAGAAAGCGTTACCCAGAAATCATTTAAACACCCAAACTAGGCATCAGATAAGGCAAAAGTAATCAAAACCCATGTGATGACAACTGCTCTGACTTTCTATAATTACAACTTGTCTCTTTTAAGTACTATTAAGTACTCATTAATTTGTCAGAGGAGTAACACCAGATCACGTAACAATTGAGGGAAAAAAAAATGATTTTCTATTATTTTTAAGACGAAATAGCAAAAAAAACCGTTTTTTACCGTTTTTTACCGTTTTTTACCCGGTTTTTTACTGGTTTTTTACTTTTGGTCAAAAAAACCGGTTTTTTTAGATCTCTACTCCTGATCGCTAGTCGAGAGCGCAAATGCTTTTTAACTATGCAAAATGTTGTAAAGGTTGCCCTCCAATGAAGTCAGGCACCCAGCCCTGCTAATGTGAAGGGAGGGAGGCTCACTCCTTCTCACCGCCACTCTCACTCTCGTAAACGAGAGTGTGCTTAAGTTTTGGCGTCCAGACACTTGGGGAAGAGTACAGTGCCGTGAGCGTGGCGCACCTATGATAAATGATTCCTTTACCGCCAAAACCGGTGCTCAGGCGTACGCCCTTGCAAGCCTAGCCGTAATTGCATAAAGCTCTGGCCTAGTCCAGTCCAGGATTGGAGCAGTGCGGGGAGGTTGCATACTTCTGAAAGTGCACTAGTAGCACAATGAGAGCGGAATGACTACTGTGTGGTCACGCCTCTGTCCTTAAATCGATGTGTTCAACACCTCGTTTTGCTTGTTATGTAAGATAAATCCCTCGCAGGTCAGATCTATTCAACACTGTTCAACCATGTCTGCAACTGTTCAACACTTGTAAGTGTGCAGCTTCATGTTTCTCACGTGAAAGTGTTCAACTAATCAGCCGTGCGATTGAAACTGCTCAACTCCACGGCCGAGCATTTGTTAGTGTTTGACACTTGCAAGTGTTCAACTGCGCCGGACGACCCCTGTTGAACACTTCCAAGTCTATAACTGTCCAGTTTTACATTTACAAGAATAAGATTAGTGAATTAAACACTCGCTATTGCTCTCGGTTGAAGACTTGTACATGTAAAACTGGGAGTTGCACACTTACACTTGTTTATCAGTTGCACGCTTGGTTTCACAGTGTTATGACTAACATCCAAGGCTGCTATGGCGTTTTCGGCGTCGTACAATTCGATATCTGCAAACTAATATAGCCAAAATAATACTTCTAATTGTTAAAGAACGCAAAAAGGGTAAGAGAAACTTTGCTATTGTGAAATGCATGATTACTCACACTGGTCCCTCATCCCCGCCCCATACCCTGCTATGTATTCCATTTTTTTTTTTAAATTTGCAATTAGTAGGGCAAGCATGAGCAAACTTTTATTTTATATTCAGGTGAGTGTAATTTAGAAGCTTCTTCTCTTTCTTTTGCTGCTGTTGTGTAGGAAACCAGAAAACTGATCTGCTGACTCTGAGAAACCTGTCAGGCTATCCATATCACTATATTATAAATCATCTTTATCATCTCGTTAGTAGCGGACTCTCTCGAAGCCTGCCTTTTAACAAAAAATATCAGTCCAGTAAGTCTTATTGAGGGCTCCTAGCTCACGTCTCATATTGAGTTGCATTATCACTCAATCGTAAAACTAGGTCAAGAGACAGGCTTACCTGTTTCTTTCTTCTTTGTGCTCCATGTTTTGTTTGGTGGAAACCACTTAGAAAATTTTGCACGATTCGGAACTTGTGACATACGGTAACATAGAGAACCATGGTCGATTAAAGAAAACGACCGTGTAAATTTGTTTTTCATTCTAAAACCCTCGCCCTTCGGCCAAAGTTCTCAAACGACGACTTTAGAATGTACTAAACAAATTTCACAAAGTTGTGAGCTAAAACCTGTCGAATGATTTTTCGGCAGTCAGTTTGATGTACCTTCCTGAAATTAGTCTGAGGATTTTCCAGATCAGCCAACAACATTCTAAAGCATGCTGCTCGTATTTTCACGCTGCCTCGCGCGCACCGTATTTTTATGCATGCATTTCGTTTGATGGCGAAATATTTAATTTCACATAGTTACATTTTCGTAATCACCCTCCAACGTGCCGATAAGACACATTTGGTTATCGTCTCATGTTGTACCCATTTAACCACTGATCACAGCATCTCAAGAGGATCTGCTACACTATGTTCATCTATACACAACTATCAATCATTCTATGATGTTGCACTGAGCGAACTCATCTCACCTAAAATTTAACAGCTTTACCGCACTTGGGAAGTGGCAACTGGGTGATGAATTGCGAAATCATTCAGCACTTCATTGCACAAACGGAAAGTGGAGAAAGCAAGGCTAGAAGTATAACCTTCCGGAGGCCCTCGGCTAACGCTGTTGCCAGGATATTTTCACAAAGGGGAAATTGGAGTGATGTTAAGCTCATTTAAAGTGTTTCTACCTTTAGTTTTGTGTCTTCTTTTCTGATTTTGTAAGGGAGCACTCTGCTAGCGATTGTCGCTAGCGATTAGGTCAAGACAGTTCTCTCCGCTTTTTAGATTCGACTGGAAATGAGTTTCCTAGCGAGCTATAATTGCAAATATGTTGCAGAGGCAACGCAGCCTCACGCTATCCTTCGAAACAGGAATTTCAGAAATCTCACTTATAATTCTCAAAGATAGTTGTCAGAATATTTCCCTTCATTCTTGAAAGGTGTTAATCATTTGCCTGCGTGCCCCGAAGTGTTATTGAGGACTACCTCAGGTCAGTAGACGCATGCCGAAACTCGAGCTGCCGCTGATCCGTCACTTGCTTTTTGATGCATGACATGGCCACTGCGCCCTCTCGCAAGGTCTGGGGTCACATTGTAGGGACGTTTCTCAAACGTGTAGATGACCCACAAATGTTCACTTTGGATGTATATGAAAGAGGAACGTCTTTGCCGCTATTCAGTTAGCGTAGAAAAGGGATGTGTGGTCACAGAGAGAAGATACATGCTCAGTAGTGAACCTTTTCTGGCTTTTTCTTGCAATGGATGGAACGTTGCTCGCTTGTTTTTCTTGGCTGCTGTCTGTTATCACCAGCCCCCTCTCCTTCACGCCTGACCCATGCTCCCGGACACACCTGGATTTCCCCGGAGAGAGTGTTTTCTGGAACGCGTAGAAGGAAACGGCCGTGTAACCTGTCCTGTATGTTGGTTGCACGCTGCAGTGGCGGTAGCTGCCGCATCGCCCCAAGAGGATGAGGACCTGGACGCAGACAGCTTCCAGGAGCCGTTCCTATTGGAAACGCCACCCTCTGGTATTACTACTAGGCACGGGTTCATCGCCATCCCCGATGAGAGCGACGAGGAGGTGGTGCGGACGCCTTCAACACCGGGTGCCACTCAGGGCTCCCGCGCGACCTCACGTGTGTCAACAGACAGTAGACACGTTGCTGCACGGATCGATAAGATGGAAGCCAAGGGAGTAGATCCAAAGAAGCTTGTATCGCCAGAGGAGGAAAAAGGAGCCGTCGATGAAAAGCGCGCTGAACACAGAAAGGACGCTGACCGACTACCTGGCACTGTACTAGACGATGAACATTCAACTGGCTATGCGGATAGCGAAAAAGGTCAACGGCGGGCTTCAAGAACAGCTAATCCACCCGCTGTCTGCAGAGTAGCGCAAACACCCCCTTCCCTCGAATTCGTAATTGGACACAAAAAAGTTCGCACACGAGATGCTAGTGCTTCATCAGAGAGCACAGTGACTTTGTATGGAAGCCAAGATGTAGAGATATCAATCCGATCGGAGTCTCACATCAGTGTTTCGAGAAAGGAACCATCGGAGAAGGATTCTTCGTCAGTGTCTCTTGAAGGCGATGTCACCGAAGAGAGCGAATCCACTCTACGCCATCCAACACGGCCAGGTTCTGACTTACACCGCTCGGGTGTTAAAGGAAATTACAAAGATCAGTCGAGTTCAGAACATAGCAGTGGCATTTTTATCTTACCAGCTAAAAAGGAGAGGAAGAAAGAAGAAACTGTTTTGTTCAGCGGGGAGGAGAGTGTGTATCGATATGATCAAGCTGAAGCTATTCTAGCCTGTGTTGACAGTCCTGGTACAGATGAGAGTGCTTCTCATCTTGTCACAGATACTGGAATCAGTCTGACAAGAGGCACCACAGACACAAGTCCAGCGCAGCAACCACCGCGTGGTCGAGACCGCGATATTGACGCTGATATCGATGGAGAGGAATCAGAACTAACTGACGCAGGGCTAAGTCCTATCCAACCTGATGACATTGGCCTTCCACCTATGACCTCTGATATGAAATTCTATGACGAGGAAGTAACTCTTGTAAGTTTCTCAGAGATGGGCACGAGCCCCCACGATTACCAGATAGAATCAAGTTCAGTAGCACTCTCTCCGATCGAAATTCCAACTTCAGAGGCATCTGTTTACACGGATTCTGTTGATACAAAAGACGCAGGTGTTAGTCCCATCGGGTCTGACGATGAATCCCTTAAACAGTTAAGCTCCATCTCGGCCTCTGTACCCGTTCTGCCCCATGAATCAGAAGCAGACTATGCATCAGATATTACGGACGCACCGCTAGATCCTTCAGTGCACTTGGAAGAGCAGAGAGAGACCAAACGATATCGAAGTGAGCTAGTAATCAATGTCGGCTCTGAGACCTCTCCTTCGAACGATCCAAGCCCCCCAAAGAAAATAGGTCCGAAGGTAAAAGAACTCCAGAAAGTATTCACTGACCCAGTTGACATGGAAGACTTTAAGACAGTTACGCAACGACCTGTTGATGACGACTCAGACGAAGAAAGTTTGCGATCGCATCCAGGAGTTTCAAAACTTGTTGAAGAGATAGAGGATAGTTTGGGAACTCCAAAACACGCTCGCCGCTCAAGCAGTAAAGATTCCCCACCACGAGGTATTTCGTCTGAAAAAATGTCAAGTTTCACAGACAGGGTCTTAGAAGACTCTCAGGCCTCTGGCGAAACGAGCACTCAAAAAGATGTGATAGAGGTTTCGAGAAAAGAGGAAGTTCAGAGGGTTGTCTTAAACGTCCTGACGAAAGAAATGATTGAAACTGATACTAGAGGTGACACATCCGTTGCTTCATTAACAATGAGTACAACTGCACATGAAGTTAACAAAGTCGAAACTTTCGAAGAAGCAATATTTCTAGGGGGCCGGACATTACAAAGCGAGAGGCAAAATTACCCTCTCGCTCAAGACTTGGCAAAGACGGTTGATGCACTAGAGAAACTAAGAGACACTGTGCAAAAGAATGTACCTGAAGTACCAGAGGACTTAAAAAACCACTTGAGAAAATCTCAAGAGCAAGCCGTAGGGGCTTCTCTCCATGAAACGAAGGAGGCACTTACGAGGATCAGTAAAACACTCGATACTCCTGGGGGATCACAAGTGGCTATAGAAGAGTCCTACACAACTGAAGCAGTGAGTTCTAACCTGCTTTCTGCAAAAGACACATTAGAGAGGATCAAGAAGACACTCGACGATACAGTGAGCACTGAAGAATTTCTTCAGGAAGGCTCTTCGATTTCTGCTGAGAATGCTGTAACTGCTACCTCACATATATATTTTCCCAGCGCACAAGTAGATGAAGATTCAGCCAGCACCGAAAGTTCTGCTGCAGTTCTTGTGCTGGAGCAGAAGAAAGAAGTACCAAGTCGCCAGGATCACGTTGATTCTGACTCCACATACGATATTGATGAATCTCATTCCTTAGATGTTGTCAAAAAAGAGGTATGTGACCCCAGACCACGCACTCTAAAGAAGGAATCGGAACATGTTGTTACTGAGAGAGATGTATCTGATTTAATGTCAGAGGTAGCCGAATGTACCCGTCAAATTAAGCAGGAAGTGCGGCAGCTCAAACCTGATCTGACCCCAACACCTGAGGGTTCTGATTTAGGTACCCTAAATTTGGCTCTTGCAAAGGCTACAGGGATGTCTTTAATACCAGAGGTTAGCAGTACTCAGGCCACTGAACTCGATACAGTGCAGCATTTCGATTCCACTCTTCCCGAAAGCCCCGATTCTTATTTGGGTGGTAATACTAGACCACGTTCACCTATCGGTGAACTCAAGGTTTTGAGTTCTAAAGCTGAATTAGGCGTTAAATCTGCATCTACACTAGAGGTAGATCCAGTTTTGAAAACGCAAGACTTAGATAGTGAAAAACTTGACGAGGGCTCTGAAAAAGCGGAATGTTACGATAGGGAGCAATCATTGCAGCAAACGGGCAAAATTTGTCATGATTTTCTTGAGGCTGAGCGTAGCGCTGCAGAGCCATTTTCCTCTGTTTATACTGAAACCACATCAAGCGAAGTGACCAGTTCTGGTCTAGACGACGTGAGAATAGTGGAAAGTGAGTTACGGTCTGCTTTAATTGTAGGTATTGCGGTCGGCCAATCAATGGCAGTAGGTGCAGTTTCAAAGCATTCTAAGGATACTGACGATCTACCAGAGACTATTTTCTCAGATTTACCTGACCGGTCATACGCACATTTAGTTAAGGGCGAGAAGGATAAAGTTAATGACGAGATAAAGATTTCAGGAGATAAGGTGGAAACGACTAGGAACATTCGATCACAAAAAATTGATGAGGTAGATTCTTCAGACAAAACGAATATCTTCATGGAAGACAAAACTTCCTCCTTCCCTGCTGGCTCCTTAGCATTCGAAATCGGAGGGGACCATCCAATCAGTACAAATATTGCCGTGGACCCTACAGAAACTGACGTAGTCCCTGAAAAAAGTAACCTAAAACGAACAAATATTGTGACTTTAAAAATTGAGGAAACGCGGGCCTTTATCGACCAGGAACGCGCATGTCTGCACGATTTGCATCAAAGCTCTCCCATAAAAAGTAAAAAAGCTGTCGAAAACAGTGCTCAGGAAAATGAACACAAAGCTAAAGAAGGGGCTGATAATGCAAGTCTTCCAGCAGATACGGCCAGTGCGTTTATTCAGGAAAAAGGTGTTAAAGAGGAAAGGGTGAAAAAGGAAATGAATCGGGCCAAAGAGATCTTAAGACAAGCTGCTCCAAGCAAAACTGATGAGCAAATAATAATTGAAGTAGAAGAAAGACTTGAAAAATATATTGAAATGCCAGTTGCTGATTCTCGGGAATCTACGCCAGAGGCAAGACATAAAATACGGGGAAAAGTAAAAGAAGCGAGAAAAGTGGTAGGTGGATTTTTTGGTTCAATTATGGGGCGTTCGAGGGATTCAGATTCCGAACAGGAAAGTGATTCTGGAAAAGGAGCAATGCCGAAAAAAACGAAAAAGAAAAAGAAATCAGAAAAGGATATCACAGAAGAACCAGTGCCTGACGTGTCAGAAACTGACAGTCCTGATAACGCTATAATGGAAAAAACTGCTGTGACGACAACAGACACATTTGCCATGAATGAAAATCAAGATTACAAAACTGAAGGGAAAATAATATTTGCAGACGAAGAAGAAAGCATACAACCTGAGGTCAAAGAATCAGAAAGTACTTTGCAAAACACTAAAGAAAGTGATGAAGACGATTTAAAAATGAAACACCAAACAGAAAAGAAAAAGGACAGGCGCTTCTTTGGCGCACTTCGGGAAAAAAGCAAAGATAACGAGGAAAGTGGAGAAACAGAACTGAGTGCGAAGCGAAAGACCGAAACACTAAAACGAGAACAGGACAAAGAGAAATTGAACATCGTGAAGAATATGACGAAAGACTTCCTACAAAACGAACAGCAAATGTATCAAAAAGACGAAACAAAATCAATACCAGAAAAAGAAACATCAAGTTTCCGTTTTACTGCTGAAGTCGATGACGATGAGGTATCAAAGAAAGGCAAGAGTAAGGTGAAAGAAGCAAAGAAGGCTGTAGGAGGGTTCTTTGGGTCTTTAAGGGGCAAAGGGAAAGACAATGCCTATAGCGTGTCTGAAAGTGTAGATGAGGTAGTAAAAGACGTCAAGGAGGAATCCGAAACCGCCAAGACAACCAAAGAAGTCGCGAATGACAGGGTTGCGACCTCACTCACAGAGACAGCCGTAAGAGTCTCCGTAGGCGAGGCAGAGGCTGGCGTGAAGGAGGGCGTTAATGCTAATAAGACTGTGACTGCTGCTAAAGTCGAGAATGAAGGCAAGGCTAAAAAAGGGTTGATGTCTGACGATGTTATTGGAGAAAAATCACCAGACGATCAGCATTGCGATACAAAAGCAATAACCCCTACAGAAGGAACCCAACATATTGAAAACGCAAGTGTACAAAAAGAGGCAACGAAAGCCTTCCTCCGTAATGAGCAGCAGATGTATCAAATGGATGACGACATAAAACTCATAGCAGACAAGCCAACCACACATAAACACGACTCTGAAAAACATGAAGAGAGAGAAATCGCCAGAAAAGGCAGGGGAAAGGTCAAAGAAGCAAAGAAAGCTGTAGGTGGGTTCTTCGGCTCCCTGATGGGCAAAGGCAAAGAGGCTGCCGATAGCGTTTCTGAAAGTGTAGATGAGGTGGTTCGGGACGCGAAGGAGGCTGCCGAGGCCTCCAGAACAGATGTGGTAGACGCGAAAGATAGAGTCGCGAGCTCAGTGACAGAGACAGTCGACGAAATTCGCGAAGACGTAACTGACACCGTGACCGAGGCGAAGGCTGACGTGCAGGAGGGCGCGGAGTCCATTAAGGGCGCGGCTGCTACCGAGGTCGAGAAAGTAGGCAAAGCTGTAGACGGTGCGCTGTCTGCTGGGGTTCAGGCTGTAGAGACAGGCGTCGACGAAGCGGAGGCTTCTGCAGCTGATACCAAGGAGGCGCTCGAAGAGGGCCGGGACAAGGCGGCAGTGACGGTTTCGGAAGTTAAGGATGCTGTTGAGCACGAAAAGGACGAGATCGTGAAGAAGGGCAAGAGTAAGGTTAAGGAGGCTAAGAAAGCTGTAGGTGGGTTCTTTGGCTCCCTGATAGGCAAAGGCAAAGAGGCTGCCGATAGCGTTTCTGAAAGTGTAGACGAGGTGGTTCGGGACGTGAAGGAGGCTGCCGAGTCCGCCAGAACAGATGTGGTAGACGCGAAGGATAGAGTCGCGAGCTCAGTGACAGAGACAGTCGCCGAAATTCGTGAAGGCGTAACTGAGACTGTGGCCGAGGCGAAGGCTGGCGTGCAGGAGGGCGCGGAGTCCAGTAATGGCGCGGCTGCTACTGAGGTCGGAGAGGTAGATGACGCCGTGGACAAGGCACTCTCGGATGGAGTAAAGAATGTACATACAGTTTTTGATGAGAAATTAGATTTTCAGGCTATGTCGCCTTTTAAAGAAAAACACGATATAATTAAAACTAACATACATAAGAATTTAACAGAAGAATTTCTTCGTTACGAACAGCAGATGTATCAGCAGGATATGGATATTAAACTAAAATGTGACACGCAGCCTTTGAGTAGTCTTGATTCTGATGATCAGGAAGAAAGCAAGACCGCTAAAAAGGTCAAGGCTAAGAAGGTCAAGGAGGCGAAGAAATCTGTAGGTGGGTTTTTTGGATCTCTTATCAGCAAAAGCAAAGAGGCTACTGAAAGCGTGCCTGGGAGTATAGAGGAGATAGGTCAGGACGCGACGAAGGCTGCTGAGACAAGATGGACAATCAAACCTGCCGCGAACGACCGGTTCGGTACCTCACAGACAGGAACGATGGTCAAGATCGGGGACGGCTCCAAGGATACCGTTTCCCAGGAAAAAGTTGACTTAAAAGACGGCGAGGAGACTGTTTGTAGTGAATCTGTTCATAAAATCACAAAATCGTCTGAAGATGTAGACAGGGCGCTTTTTGAAGTAGGTCAGGTTCAAGAAACAAACGTTGAACAGTCTATAGGTTTTGAGGCTGCCTCTATTTACAAAGGTGAACAAGATCTTAATAAAAAAGAGGGACATAAGGCTGTAACAGCAGACTTTCTCCATCATGAACAACAGATGTATCACGCGGATGAGGATTTAAAACAACCCAGTAATAAACTGACTGCAGGTTTAACAAGTTTTACAGAAAGAGAAGGCAGAATCTCTAAAAAAAGCAGGGGTGTAGTCAGAGACACCAAAAAAGCCGTAGGTGGGTTCTTTGGCTCCCTGATGGGCAAAGGCAAAGAGGCTGCCGATAGCGTTTCTGAAAGTGTAGACGAGGTGGTTCGGGACGCGAAGGAGGCTGCCGAGGCCGCCAGAACAGATGTGGTAGACGCGAAGGACAGAGTCGCGAGATCAATGACAGAGACAGTCGCCGAAATACGCGAAGACGTAACTGACACCGTGGCCGAGGCGAAGGCTGACGTGCAGGAGGGCGCGGAGTCTATCAAGGGCGCGGCTGCTGCTGAGGTTGAGAAAGTTGGCAAAGCTGTAGACGATGAGCTGTCTGCTGGGGTCCAGGCTGTAAAGACAGGTGTCGACGAAGCAAAGGCTTCTGTAGCTGATACCAAGGAGGCGTTTGAAGAGGGCCGGGACAAGGCGGCAGTAACGGTTTCGAAAGTTAAGGATGCTGTTGAGCACGAAAAGGACGAGATCGCGAAGAAGGGCAAGAGTAAGGTTAAGGAGGCTAAGAAAGCTGTAGGTGGGTTCTTTGGCTCCCTGATGGGCAAAGGCAAAGAGGCTGCCGATAGCGTTTCTGAAAGTGTAGACGAGGTGGTTCGGGACGCGAAGGAGGCTGCCGAGGCCGCCAGAACAGATGTGGTAGACGCAAAGGATAGAGTCGCGAGCTCAGTGTCAGAGACAGTCGCCGAATTTCGCGAAGAAGTGACTGACACCGTGGCCGAGGCGAAGGCTGACGTGCAGGAGGGCGCGGAGTCTATTAAGGGCGCGGCTGCTGCTGAGGTTGCGAAAGTAGGCAAAGCTGTAGACGATGAGCTGTCTGCTGGGGTCCAGGCTGTAGAGACAGGCGTCGACGAAGCAAAGGCTTCTGTAGCTGATACCAAGGAGGCGTTTGAAGAGGGCCGGGACAAGGCGGCAGTGACGGTTTCGGAAGTTAAGGATGCTGTTGAGCACGAAAAGGACGAGATCGCGAAAAAGGGCAAGAGTAAGGTGAAGGAGGCTAAGAAAGCTGTTGGTGGGTTCTTTGGCTCCCTGATGGGCAAAGGCAAAGAGGCTGCCGATAGCGTTTCTGAAAGTGTAGACGAGGTGGTTCGGGACGCGAAGGAGGCTGCGGAAGCCGCCAGAACAGATGTGGTAGACGCAAAGGATAGAGTTGGGAGCTCAGTGACAGAGACAGTCGACGAAATTCGCGAAGACGTAACGGAGACCATGACCGAGGCGAAGGCTGACGTGCAGGAGGGCGCGGATACCATTAAGGGCGCGGCTGCTACCGAGGTCGAGAAAGTAGGCAAAGCTGTAGACGGTGCGCTGTCTGCTGGGGTTCAGGCTGTAGAGACAGGCGTCGACGAAGCGAAGGCTTCTGTAGCTGATACCAAGGAGGCGCTCGAAGAGGGCCGGGACAAGGCGGCAGTGACGGTTTCGGAAGTTAAGGATGCTGTTGAGCACGAAAAGGTCGAGATCGCGAAGAAGGGCAAGAGTAAGGTTAAGGAGGCTAAGAAAGCTGTAGGTGGGTTCTTTGGCTCCCTGATGGGCAAAGGCAAAGAGGCTGCCGATAGCGTTTCTGAAAGTGTAGTCGAGGTGGTTCGGGACGCGAAGGAGGCTGCCGAGGCCGCCAGAACAGATGTGATAGACGCGAAAGATAAAGTCGCGAGCTCAGTGACAGAGACAGTCGACGAATTTCGCGAAGACGTAACTGACACCGTGACCGAGGCGAAGGCTGACGTGCAGGAGGGCGCTGAGTCTATTAAGGGCGCGGCTGGTGCTAAGCTCGAGAAAGTAGGCAAAGCTGTAGACGATGAGCTGTCTGCTGGGGTCCAGGCTGTAGAGGCAGGCGTCGACGAAGCAAAGGATTCTGTAGCTGATACCAAGGAGGCGTTTGAAGAGGGCCGGGACAAGGCGGCAGTGACGGTTTCGGAAGTTAAGGATGCTGTTGAGCACGAAAAGGACGAGATCGCGAAGAAGGGCAAGAGTAAAGTTAAGGAGGCTAAGAAAGCTGTAGGTGGGTTCTTTGGCTCCCTGATGGGCAAAGGCAAAGAGGCTGCCGATAGCGTTTCTGAAAGTGTAGACGAGGTGGTTCAGGACGCGAAGGAGGCTGCCGAAGCCGCTAGAACTGATGTGGTGGACGTGAATGATAAAGTCGCGAGCGCAGTTACAGAGACAGTCGACAAAATTCGCGAAGACGTAACTGAGACTGTGGCCGAGGCAAAGGCTGACGTGCAGGAGGGCGCGGAGTCTATAAAGGGCACGGCTGCTGCTGTGGTTGAGAAATTGGGGAAAGCTGTGGACGATGAGCTATCTGCTGGGGTTAAGGCTGTAGAGACAGGCGTCGACGAAGCGAAGGCTTCTGTAGCTGATACCAAGGAGGCGCTCGAAGAGGGCCGGGACAAGGCGGCAGTGACGGTTTCGGAAGTTAAGGATGCTGTTGAGCACGAAAAGGACGAGATCGCGAAAAAGGGCAAGAGTAAGGTCAAGGAGGCTAAGAAAGCTGTAGGTGGGTTCTTTGGCTCCCTGATGGGCAAAGGCAAAGAGGCTGCCGATAGCGTTTCTGAAAGTGTAGACGAGGTGGTTCGGGACGCGAAGGAGGCTGCCGAGGCCGCCAGAACAGATGTGGTAGACGCAAAGGATAGAGTCGCGAGCTCAGTGTCAGAGACAGTCGCTGAAGTTCGCGAAGACGTAACTGACACCGTGGCCGAGGCGAAGGCTGACGTGCAGGAGGGCGCGGAGTCTTTAAAGGGCGCGGCTGCTGCTGAGGCTGAGAAAGTAGGCAAAGCTGTAGACGATGCGCTGTCTGCTGGGGTCCAGGCTGTAGGGACAGGCGTCGACGAAGCAAAGGCTTCTGTAGCTGACACCAAGGAGGCGTTTGAAGAGGGCCGGGACAAGGCGGCAGTGACGGTTTCGGAAGTTAAGGATGCTGTTGAGCACGAAAAGGACGAGATCGCGAAGAAGGGCAAGAGTAAAGTTAAGGAGGCTAAGAAAGCTGTAGGTGGGTTCTTTGGCTCCCTAATGGGCAAAGGCAAAGAGGCTGCCGATAGCGTTTCTGAAAGTGTAGACGAGGTGGTTTGGGACGCGAAGGAGGCTGCCGAAGCCGCCCGAACAGATGTGGTAGACGCGAAGGATAAAGTCGCGAGCGCAGTTACAGAAACAGTCGACAAAATTCGCGAAGACGTAACTGAGACTGTGGCCGAGGCGAAGGCTGACGTGCAGGCGCGCGCGGACTCCATTAAGGGCACGGCTGCTGCTGTGGTTGAGAAAGTGGGGAAAGCTGTAGACGATGAGCTGTCTGCTGGGGTTAAGGCTGTAGAGACAGGCGTCGACGAAGCGAAGGCTTCTGTAGCTGATACCAAGGAGGCGCTCGAAGAGGGCCGGGACAAGGCGGCAGTGACGGTTTCGGAAGTTAAGGATGCTGTTGAGCACGAAAAGGACGAGATCGCGAAAAAGGGCAAGAGTAAGGTTAAGGAGGCTAAGAAAGCTGTAGGTGGGTTCTTTGGCTCCCTGATGGGCAAAGGCAAAGAGGCTGCCGATAGCGTTTCTGAAAGTGTAGACGAGGTGGTTCGGGACGCGAAGGAGGCTGCCGAGGCCGCCAGAACAGATGTGGTAGACGCGAAGGATAGAGTCGCGAGCTCAGTGTCAGAGACAGTCGACGAAGTTTCGCGAAGACGTAACTGACACCGTGACCGAGGCGAAGGCTGACGTGCAGGAGGGCGCGGAGTCTATTAAGGGCGCGGCTGCTGCTGAGGTTGAGAAAGTAGGCAAAGCTGTAGACGATGAGCTGTCTGCTGGGGTTAAGGCTGTAGAGACAGGCGTCGACGAAGCGAAGGCTTCTGTAGCTGATACCAAGGAGGCGCTCGAAGAGGGCCGGGACAAGGCGGCAGTGACGGTTTCGGAAGTTAAGGATGCTGTTGAGCACGAAAAGGACGAGATCGCGAAAAAGGGCAAGAGTAAGGTTAAGGAGGCTAAGAAAGCTGTAGGTGGGTTCTTTGGCTCCCTGATGGGCAAAGGCAAAGAGGCTGCCGATAGCGTTTCTGAAAGTGTAGACGAGGTGGTTCGGGACGCGAAGGAGGCTGCGGAAGCCGCCAGAACAGATGTGGTAGACGCGAAGGATAGAGTAGGGAGCTCAGTGACAGAGACAGTCGACGAAATTCGCGAAGACGTAACTGACACCGTGACCGAGGCGAAGGCTGACGTGCAGGAGGGCGCGGATTCCATTAAGGGCGCGGCTGCTACCGAGGTCGAGAAAGTAGGCAAAACGGTAGACAATGAGCTGTCTGCTGGGGTTCAGGCTGTAGAGACAGGCGTCGACGAAGCGAAGGCTTCTGTAGCTGATACCAAGGAGGCGCTCGAAGAGGGCCGGGACAAGGCGGCAGTGACGGTTTCGGAAGTTAAGGATGCTGTTGAGCACGAAAAGGACGAGATCGCGAAGAAGGGCAAGAGTAAGGTTAAGGAGGCTAAGAAAGCTGTAGGTGGGTTCTTTGGCTCCCTGATGGGCAAAGGCAAAGAGGCTGCCGATAGCGTTTCTGAAAGTGTAGACGAGGTGGTTCGGGACGCGAAGGAGGCTGCCGAGGCCGCCAGAACAGATGTGGTAGACGCGAAGGATAGAGTCGCGAGCTCAGTGTCAGAGACAGTCGCCGAAGTTTGCGAAGACGTAACTGACACCGTGGCCGAGGCGAAGGCTGACGTGCAGGAGGGCGCGGAGTCTATTAAGGGCGCGGCTGCTGCTGAGGTTGAGAAAGTAGGCAAAGCTGTAGACGATGAGCTGTCTGCTGGGGTTAAGGCTGTAGAGACAGGCGTCGACGAAGCGAAGGCTTCTGTAGCTGATACCAAGGAGGCGCTCGAAGAGGGCCGGGACAAGGCGGCAGTGACGGTTTCGGAAGTTAAGGATGCTGTTGAGCACGAAAAGGACGAGATCGCGAAAAAGGGCAAGAGTAAGGTTAAGGAGGCTAAGAAAGCTGTAGGTGGGTTCTTTGGCTCCCTGATGGGCAAAGGCAAAGAGGCTGCCGATAGCGTTTCTGAAAGTGTAGACGAGGTGGTTCGGGACGCGAAGGAGGCTGCGGAAGCCGCCAGAACAGATATGGTAGACGCGAAGGATAGAGTAGGGAGCTCAGTGACAGAGACAGTCGACGAAATTCGCGAAGACGTAACTGACACCGTGACCGAGGCGAAGGCTGACGTGCAGGAGGGCGCGGATTCCATTAAGGGCGCGGCTGCTACCGAGGTCGAGAAAGTAGGCAAAACGGTAGACAATGAGCTGTCTGCTGGGGTTCAGGCTGTAGAGACAGGCGTCGACGAAGCGAAGGCTTCTGTAGCTGATACCAAGGAGGCGCTCGAAGAGGGCCGGGACAAGGCGGCAGTGACGGTTTCGGAAGTTAAGGATGCTGTTGAGCACGAAAAGGACGAGATCGCGAAAAAGGGCAAGAGTAAGGTTAAGGAGGCTAAGAAAGCTGTAGGTGGGTTCTTTGGCTCCCTGATGGGCAAAGGCAAAGAGGCTGCCGATAGCGTTTCTGAAAGTGTAGACGAGGTGGTTCGGGACGCGAAGGAGGCTGCCGAAGCCGCCAGAACAGATGTGGTAGACGCGAAGGATAGAGTAGGGAGCTCAGTGACAGAGACAGTCGACGAAATTCGCGAAGACGTAACTGACACCGTGACCGAGGCGAAGGCTGACGTGCAGGAGGGCGCGGATTCCATTAAGGGCGCGGCTGCTACCGAGGTCGAGAAAGTAGGCAGAACAGTAGACGATGAGCTGTCTGCTGGGGTTCAGGCTGTAGTGACAGGCGTCGACGAAGCGAAGGCTTCTGTAGCTGATACCAAGGAGGCGCTCGAAGAGGGCCGGGACAAGGCGGCAGTGACGGTTTCGGAAGTTAAGGATGCTGTTGAGCACGAAAAGGACGAGATCGCGAAGAAGGGCAAGAGTAAGGTTAAGGAGGCTAAGAAAGCTGTAGGTGGGTTCTTTGGCTCCCTGATGGGCAAAGGCAAAGAGGCTGCCGATAGCGTTTCTGAAAGTGTAGACGAGGTGGTTCGGGACGCGAAGGAGGCTGCCGAGGCCGCCAGAACAGATGTGGTAGACGCGAAGGATAGAGTCGCGAGCTCAGTGACAGAGACAGTCGACGAATTCGCGAAGACGTAACTGACACCGTGACCGAGGCGAAGGCTGACGTGCAGGAGGGCGCGGAGTCTATTAAGGGCGCGGCTGGTGCTAAGCTCGAGAAAGTAGGCAAAGCTGTAGACGATGAGCTGTCTGCTGGGGTTGAGGCTGTAAAAACAGGCGTCGACAAAGCGAAGTCTTCTGTAGCTGATACCAAGGAGGCGCTCGAAGAGGGCCGGGACAAGGCGGCAGTGACGGTTTCGGAAGTTAAGGATGCTGTTGAGCACGAAAAGGACGAGATCGCGAAAAAGGGCAAGAGTAAGGTTAAGGAGGCTAAGAAAGCTGTAGGTGGGTTCTTTGGCTCCCTGATGGGCAAAGGCAAAGAGGCTGCCGATAGCGTTTCTGAAAGTGTAGACGAGGTGGTTCGGGACGCGAAGGAGGCTGCCGAGGCCGCCAGAACAGATGTGGTAGACGCGAAGGATAGAGTAGGGAGCTCAGTGACAGAGACAGTCGACGAAATTCGCGAAGACGTAACTGACACCGTGACCGAGGCGAAGGCTGACGTGCAGGAGGGCGCGGATTCCATTAAGGGCGCGGCTGCTACCGAGGTCGAGAAAGTAGGCAAAACGGTAGACAATGAGCTGTCTGCTGGGGTTCAGGCTGTAGAGACAGGCGTCGACGAAGCGAAGGCTTCTGTAGCTGATACCAAGGAGGCGCTCGAAGAGGGCCGGGACAAGGCGGCAGTGACGGTTTCGGAAGTTAAGGATGCTGTTGAGCACGAAAAGGACGAGATCGCGAAAAAGGGCAAGAGTAAGGTTAAGGAGGCTAAGAAAGCTGTAGGTGGGTTCTTTGGCTCCCTGATGGGCAAAGGCAAAGAGGCTGCCGATAGCGTTTCTGAAAGTGTAGACGAGGTGGTTCGGGACGCGAAGGAGGCTGCCGAGGCCGCCAGAACAGATGTGGTAGACGCGAAGGATAGAGTCGCGAGCTCAGTGTCAGAGACAGTCGCCGAAGTTCGCGAAGACGTAACTGACACCGTGGCCGAGGCGAAGGCTGACGTGCAGGAGGGCGCGGATTCCATTAAGGGCGCGGCTGCTGCTGAGGTTGAGAAAGTAGGCAAAGCTGTAGACGATGAGCTGTCTGCTGGGGTTCAGGCTGTAGAGACAGGCGTCGACGAAGCGAAGGCTTCTGTAGCTGATACCAAGGAGGCGCTCGAAGAGGGCCGGGACAAGGCGGCAGTGACGGTTTCGGAAGTTAAGGATGCTGTTGAGCACGAAAAGGACGAGATCGCGAAGAAGGGCAAGAGTAAGGTTAAGGAGGCTAAGAAAGCTGTAGGTGGGTTCTTTGGCTCCCTGATGGGCAAAGGCAAAGAGGCTGCCGATAGCGTTTCTGAAAGTGTAGACGAGGTGGTTCGGGACGCGAAGGAGGCTGCGGAAGCCGCCAGAACAGATATGGTAGACGCGAAGGATAGAGTAGGGAGCTCAGTGTCAGAGACAGTCGCCGAAGTTCGCGAAGACGTAACTGACACCGTGACCGAGGCGAAGGCTGACGTGCAGGAGGGCGCGGAGTCTATTAAGGGCGCGGCTGCTGCTGAGGTTGAGAAAGTAGGCAAAGCTGTAGACGATGAGCTGTCTGCTGGGGTTAAGGCTGTAGAGACAGGCGTCGACGAAGCGAAGGCTTCTGTAGCTGATACCAAGGAGGCGCTCGAAGAGGGCCGGGACAAGGCGGCAGTGACGGTTTCGGAAGTTAAGGATGCTGTTGAGCACGAAAAGGACGAGATCGCGAAAAAGGGCAAGAGTAAGGTTAAGGAGGCTAAGAAAGCTGTAGGTGGGTTCTTTGGCTCCCTGATGGGCAAAGGCAAAGAGGCTGCCGATAGCGTTTCTGAAAGTGTAGACGAGGTGGTTCGGGACGCGAAGGAGGCTGCGGAAGCCGCCAGAACAGATGTGGTAGACGCGAAGGATAGAGTAGGGAGCTCAGTGACAGAGACAGTCGACGAAATTCGCGAAGACGTAACTGACACCGTGACCGAGGCGAAGGCTGACGTGCAGGAGGGCGCGGATTCCATTAAGGGCGCGGCTGCTACCGAGGTCGAGAAAGTAGGCAAAACGGTAGACAATGAGCTGTCTGCTGGGGTTCAGGCTGTAGAGACAGGCGTCGACGAAGCGAAGGCTTCTGTAGCTGATACCAAGGAGGCGCTCGAAGAGGGCCGGGACAAGGCGGCAGTGACGGTTTCGGAAGTTAAGGATGCTGTTGAGCACGAAAAGGACGAGATCGCGAAAAAGGGCAAGAGTAAGGTTAAGGAGGCTAAGAAAGCTGTAGGTGGGTTCTTTGGCTCCCTGATGGGCAAAGGCAAAGAGGCTGCCGATAGCGTTTCTGAAAGTGTAGACGAGGTGGTTCGGGACGCGAAGGAGGCTGCCGAGGCCGCCAGAACAGATGTGGTAGACGCGAAGGATAGATTAGGGAGCTCAGTGTCAGAGACAGTCGCCGAAGTTCGCGAAGACGTAACTGACACCGTGGCCGAGGCGAAGGCTGACGTGCAGGAGGGCGCGGAGTCTATTAAGGGCGCGGCTGCTGCTGAGGTTGAGAAAGTAGGCAAAGCTGTAGACGATGAGCTGTCTGCTGGGGTTAAGGCTGTAGAGACAGGCGTCGACGAAGCGAAGGCTTCTGTAGCTGATACCAAGGAGGCGCTCGAAGAGGGCCGGGACAAGGCGGCAGTGACGGTTTCGGAAGTTAAGGATGCTGTTGAGCACGAAAAGGACGAGATCGCGAAAAAGGGCAAGAGTAAGGTTAAGGAGGCTAAGAAAGCTGTAGGTGGGTTCTTTGGCTCCCTGATGGGCAAAGGCAAAGAGGCTGCCGATAGCGTTTCTGAAAGTGTAGACGAGGTGGTTCGGGACGCGAAGGAGGCTGCCGAGGCCGCCAGAACAGATGTGGTAGACGCGAAGGATAGAGTAGGGAGCTCAGTGACAGAGACAGTCGACGAAATTCGCGAAGACGTAACTGACACCGTGACCGAGGCGAAGGCTGACGTGCAGGAGGGCGCGGATTCCATTAAGGGCGCGGCTGCTACCGAGGTCGAGAAAGTAGGCAAAACGGTAGACAATGAGCTGTCTGCTGGGGTTCAGGCTGTAGAGACAGGCGTCGACGAAGCGAAGGCTTCTGTAGCTGATACCAAGGAGGCGCTCGAAGAGGGCCGGGACAAGGCGGCAGTGACGGTTTCGGAAGTTAAGGATGCTGTTGAGCACGAAAAGGACGAGATCGCGAAAAAGGGCAAGAGTAAGGTTAAGGAGGCTAAGAAAGCTGTAGGTGGGTTCTTTGGCTCCCTGATGGGCAAAGGCAAAGAGGCTGCCGATAGCGTTTCTGAAAGTGTAGACGAGGTGGTTCGGGACGCGAAGGAGGCTGCCGAGGCCGCCAGAACAGATGTGGTAAACGCGAAGGATAGAGTAGGGAGCTCAGTGACAGAGACAGTCGACGAAATTCGCGAAGACGTAACTGACACCGTGGCCGAGGCGAAGGCTGACGTGCAGGAGGGCGCGGATTCCATTAAGGGCGCGGCTGCTACCGATGTCGAGAAAGTAGGCAGAACAGTAGACGATGAGCTGTCTGCTGGGGTTCAGGCTGTAGAGACAGGCGTCGACGAAGCGAAGGCTTCTGTAGCTGATACCAAGGAGGCGCTCGAAGAGGGCCGGGACAAGGCGGCAGTGACGGTTTCGGAAGTTAAGGATGCTGTTGAGCACGAAAAGGACGAGATCGCGAAGAAGGGCAAGAGTAAGGTTAAGGAGGCTAAGAAAGCTGTAGGTGGGTTCTTTGGCTCCCTGATGGGCAAAGGCAAAGAGGCTGCCGATAGCGTTTCTGAAAGTGTAGACGAGGTGGTTCGGGACGCGAAGGAGGCTGCCGAGGCCGCCAGAACAGATGTGGTAGACGCAGAGGATAGAGTCGCGAGCTCAGTGTCAGAGACAGTCGCCGAAGTTCGCGAAGACGTAACTGACACCGTTGCCGAGGCGAAGGCTGACGTGCAGGAGGGCGCGGAGTCTATTAAGGGCGCGGCTGCTGCTGAGGTTGAGAAAGTGGGCAAAGCTCTAGACGATGAGCTGTCTGCTGGGGTTAAGGCTGTAGAGACAGGCGTCGACGAAGCGAAGGCTTCTGTAGCGGATACCAAGGAGGCGCTCGAAGAGGGCCGGGACAAGGCGGCAGTGACGGTTTCGGAAGTTAAGGATGCTGTTGAGCACGAAAAGGACGAGATCGCGAAGAAGGGCAAGAGTAAGGTTAAGGAGGCTAAGAAAGCTGTAGGTGGGTTCTTTGGCTCCCTGATGGGCAAAGGCAAAGAGGCTGCCGATAGCGTTTCTGAGAGTGTAGACGAGGTGGTTCGGGACGCGAAGGAGGCTGCCGAGGCCGCCAGAACAGATGTGGTGGACGCGAAGGATAGAGTAGGTAGCTCAGTGACAGAGACAGTCGACGAAATTCGCGAAGACGTAACTGACACCGTGACCGAGGCGAAGGCTGACGTGCAGGAGGGCGCGGAGTCTATTAAGGGCGCGGCTGCTGCTGAGGTTCAGAAAGTGGGGAAAGCTGTAGACGATGCGCTGTCTGCTGGGGTTCAGGCTGTAGAGACAGGCGTCGACGAAGCGAAGGCTTCTGTAGCGGATACCAAGGAGGCGCTCGAAGAGGGCCGGGACAAGGCGGCAGTGACGGTTTCGGAAGTTAAGGATGCTGTTGAGCACGAAAAGGACGAGATCGCGAAAAAGGGCAAGAGTAAGGTTAAGGAGGCTAAGAAAGCTGTAGGTGGGTTCTTTGGCTCCCTGATGGGCAAAGGCAAAGAGGCTGCCGATAGCGTTTCTGAAAGTGTAGACGAGGTGGTTCGGGACGCGAAGGAGGCTGCCGAGGCCGCCAGAACAGATGTGGTAGACGCAGAGGATAGAGTCGCGAGCTCAGTGTCAGAGACAGTCGCCGAAGTTCGCGAAGACGTAACTGACACCGTGGCCGAGGCGAAGGCTGACGTGCAGGAGGGCGCGGAGTCTATTAAGGGCGCGGCTGCTGCTGAGGTTGAGAAAGTGGGGAAAGCTGTAGACGATGAGCTGTCTGCTAGGGTTAAGGCTGTAGAGACAGGCGTCGACGAAGCGAAGGCTTCTGTAGCGGATACCAAGGAGGCGCTCGAAGAGGGCCGGGACAAGGCGGCAGTGACGGTTTCGGAAGTTAAGGATGCTGTTGAGCACGAAAAGGACGAGATCGCGAAGAAGGGCAAGAGTAAGGTTAAGGAGGCTAAGAAAGCTGTAGGTGGGTTCTTTGGCTCCCTGATGGGCAAAGGCAAAGAGGCTGCCGATAGCGTTTCTGAGAGTGTAGACGAGGTGGTTCGGGACGCGAAGGAGGCTGCCGAGGCCGCCAGAACAGATGTGGTGGACGCGAAGGATAGAGTAGGTAGCTCAGTGACAGAGACAGTCGACGAAATTCGCGAAGACGTAACTGACACCGTGACCGAGGCGAAGGCTGACGTGCAGGAGGGCGCGGATTCCATTAAGGGCGCGGCTGCTACCGAGGTCGAGAAAGTAGGCAAAACGGTAGACAATGAGCTGTCTGCTGGGGTTCAGGCTGTAGAGACAGGCGTCGACGAAGCGAAGGCTTCTGTAGCGGATACCAAGGAGGCGCTCGGAGAGGGCCGGGACAAGGCAGCAGTGACGGTTTCGGAAGTTAAGGATGCTGTTGAGAACGAAAAGGACGAGATCGCGAAGAAGGGCAAGAGTAAGGTTAAGGAGGCTAAGAAAGCTGTAGGTGGGTTCTTTGGCTCCCTGATGGGCAAAGGCAAAGAGGCTGCCGATAGCGTTTCTGAAAGTGTAGACGAGGTGGTTCGGGACGCGAA